>CM053624.1:11868831-11913690 GCA_028646595.1 Phalanger gymnotis
GGGAATACCTTATGACATAGTTCTGGAAATTTTTGGCTACTGTGAAAACAATAAGGACTTGTTTTTTCAAATTACGTAGAGTTCACATAGAGACCTAACAATATTCTTGAGTAGTCACCTCAGTGGCTTCCTGTGTTTGATAGTTAAATGGATATATCCAACAGCCTAAGGTGCTACATTAGTAATAAAAATAGTGGCTTATATTCATGATAATGTAGCACACAATCTCAGAGGCTTTGACTACCATTCTGAGGTCTGAATGGTAAGACTGTGTTCCAGAAATATATATGGTAAGATTTATAGAAAGAGGAGCGGCTATGGGAAAATAAGTTTTTCCACTTTATGGAATGATATGTAGAACTGATCTAATTAATAAGAGGAATTATCATTTTAGTAATTAGTAATGAAATATCAGTGCAGATGACCCATGAATATCCTTAGAACTATAGACGATGAGAATGAACACGGTAATGAATCAAGAAATAGTTTGAGGACTGACCATCCTACAAAGGCTACATGTGAGGTTAATAGGCCCTAAGCCTACCCTCTCTTCTCTCATTCACCTGCTTTTTGCTCTCTCTCTTTCTCTTTCTCTCTCTCTCTCTCTCTCTCTCTCTCTCTCTCTCTCTCTCTCACACACACACACACACACACACATACACACACATGCACACACATGTTTTATATCTAAATGAACTAAAGATAATCTATAGATTGTGTATATTTACATGCACAATGAGTATGTGTGTGCGCGTGTGTACACAAAAAAAGACATGGAATTCATGTGTTTTAGTTTTGTTCCTGTTGAATAATTGCTTGGATCTACTGCATTTGTCCTGCCTTCATCTTTTATGTGTTGTTGTAATTCCTAGTGGTCTGTTGATTCACCAGAATTTAAATGGCCATAACAAAGATCTGTTCTCAATAACTCAGACACAAACATTTAATGGGGAACAAGAAAAAATACTGAAGTGGTCTGTTGTCATTCCCCTGATGCTACCAGTCAGTGTGTGTGTGTGTGTGTGTGTGTGTGTGTGTGTGTGTGTGTGTGAGGGTGTATATGCATGTGTGTTCAACACTATATTTCTATAAGTTTCAAATTTAAGGTAGTTTTGCTACATGTTGATGGCCGTAGTAGTCATTCTGGTAGCTGATTCCAGGAAGACAGGTGCTGCAGTGGATAAAGTGACAGGCCTGGAGTATGGAAAACTTGAATTCAAATCTAGCCTCAGACACTTACTACCTGCGTGACCCTGGGCAAGTCACTTAACCCTGTTTGCCTCAGTTTCCACATCTATAAAATGAGAAGAAAATAGCAAACCACTCCAGTATCTCTGCCAAGAAAACCCCAAATGAGGTCATGAAGTGTCTGAAACAACTGAATAACCACAGCAACCACACTATGAGATTGCCAGCAAATTCTCGATTGTGGAAAATGAACAAGACACACATTTGCCTTGAATTGGGTGTGAGGGTGTGCGTAAAGAACTGGTAATAATCTTCATAAAGATGGAAATTTAATGAATTGCCAGTTATTTAAAAAAGGTTTGTGTTGACTTAAGTTGGTTTATGATTTGCACGTTGGCCCCGTAGGTCCCCGATTTGAACTATTACTAAAACCCTGAAGAGGCCAGCAGGGGTGCACATCACATGGTACGTCTGCTGGGTATCCTGCATTTTATGTTCCTTGCTAGTAATTGTTTTAGAGGAACACACCTTCATTTCCCATTTCTAGCCAGGTTTTTTATCTAATTAGTTTCCTTTATTAATGAGTTCTTGAATAAAAAAGATAAAATTACTGGAAACAAAACCAAGATATGTATCTTCTAGTCTGTGCAATCCATAATTTGGTAGCATATCAGTCTTACTAAAAGGGCTTGGAATTCGTGTGTTTTGGTTTGGTTTCCATTAATCTTAATTGGTTTTAAAATGTTTCAGCTGCTACATTTGTTCTGCCTTCGTCTTTTATGTGTTTCCATAATTCTTGGTGGTCTTTGTTAATTCACTAGGATTGAAACGTATGTAACAGAGATCTGCTCTGAATAACTCAGCCACAAACGTTTTCTGGGGTACATGAAACAATGCTGAAGTGCCCTGTTATCATTCTCCTGATTCTGCCAGTCAAATGTAAAGAGTGAGAGGACAGACCACTCTGTTCTATCCTGACAACAAGTGATGCCAATGATTTTCATAGTCTAGGTCAGGGATGTCCAAAATATGACCCAGACAATTTATGCGACCTGCCTACACCATAGAAATTTAAATAAATGTTTTAAACCACAGAGCTCTCACTAAAATGGCAAATCAAAATACATTGTCTATTATTTCAATAAAATCCTAAGGTTGGAGAGCCCTGCTCTAGGTTTCATTCTCTTTGCCTGACTGACTGAGGTTGAACTTCAGATTCAGGCATGAAACTGCGACAATTCATTGAAGCTCTTTGGAAGGATATTTTAAACATCCGATATGTCTTCTACTTCTAATGATAATAGAATGAATATTATTCATAGCAATCATAGCTTCTATTTTTACCATGAAGAAAAAAACAAACAAATAAAGATATCTTTATACAAAGAAATGGGAAAATGTTTTTTTCCCACCTCTCGCCTTGTGAAGAAGGTAGTAAGAATATTTTACTAATGTTTTTAATTGTTATTTTGTTGTTCAGTTGTTTTAGTTGTGTCCAACATTTCATGACCCCATTGGGAGTTTTCTTGGCAAATACTGGAGTGGTTTGACATTGCCTTCTCCAGATCGATGACGAAACTGAGGCAAACAGGGTTAAGTGACTTTCCTAGAGTCACACAGCTAGTAAAGGTCTGAGGCTGGATTTGAACTCAGAAAGATTAGTCTTTTTGATTGTACTGCCAGAACTCTATCCATTGTGCCACCTAGCTTCTCATTTCATTTTCATAACCTACTCATTTCCAGATCTAGCCACCGTTTTAAAACTGCCCTTGTAAGAAGAGAATATGGCTAAGCAAAGCCAACCAAGAGAGAGGTTGTGTCAGATAGGATCTGCCACATTCTATACCAAGGAGTCTGACCTTTTTACAGAGAGAACAGAGATCTGCTTCATCATTTGGGTTTTCAGAACAGGGCTGGTGATGACAGAGGAAGAGAATTTAGCTGCCTCTGAGAGTTATTTAAACTCATTTACCTTATGGGAGTTCTCTATTGTTCTCCTGACTTTGCTTACATCACTCTGTGTTGGCTCTTCCAACTATTCCTTGGTTTCTCTGAATTCCTCTCAATTCACTGTTCTTATGGCATAATGCCATTTCATTTAATTTCTAGATCACATTTTGTCCAGTTATTTTCTAATCATGAGCCATCCATATTGTTTCTAGTTCTCTAGTACTACATAAAATACTACAGTGAATACTTTGGTAAACATAAGTACTTTTTGTCATTAACCTCTTTGGCGAGTAATGGGATCCTGGGTATAAAAGGTATAAACTGTTTGGACATTGGTGGAATGATATATTTGCATTTGCTTTGAAGTCCATAAGTTTCCCAGTGTCCTATAAAAGGTTGAGGGGACTCTTTCATTTAGTTATTCCACAATTACCAAAGAGTAAGTGAACCTTTCTGAAGGTATGCTTAGAGGTACATAATTTAAATTCATAAAATTCTAAAAGAAAATTTCCCAGTAGAGAAATGAGTGAAAGTATTTGGGGAAAAATTCCTTAAAAATAATTCATTTTTGCATAAGTGTTTAGAAAGTCACAAAATAACCCTATCAATGCAGTAATTTATGGGATATATGGTAAAAATAATTTTGACCTTGGACCTTTGGTTAAAGTAGCATTTATAGCAAAATTAGTCTTAATAAAGTTGTGGATAAGTGGAGCTCCAAATTATGAAGAATATAACATTGTTATAATTACCTTCCTGTCCTCCTCCTCTTTCACCCCATGGAAGAATGGAAGAGGGAAAGTAAAAAGACAGACGTGAAAGAAGGAAGAAAAGAAAGAAAAACAGAAAATGGAAGGAAAAAGAAAACAGAGAGTAAAGAAAAAATGGAAATGCAGGGAAGAGATAAAAAATGAAAGGAAAGGAGAAGAGGATAGGGGGAAGAGGAGGAGAGGATAAATGAAGGAAAGTGAAAGGGAAGAGAAGTATAAATTAGTCATTGTTAGGAAATTATGATGAGCCTATGGGTCCATTTTCCATTTTAGTCTTAGAATACTCTAGACTTTCTAGGGTTAATTCTCATTCCATCTCTAAGTGTCTCAAGTAGGAAATTTGGAACATCACAGGAGAAGAGGAGCAGTAATATAGTTAAATGACTAACAAAGCTAAATAGGCTATGATGCATTCTGGCAGTTCACTGGTTTGGGCAGATGAGATAGGGAAAAGAAAAAAGGGGAGCGGTTATTACAGGGATGGACTTAGCTTTTATTTCTGGAAAGGTTCCCCATTTCCTCACCTCTCAGGATCAATGCAAAGTCAGTTCTACAGGGGATCTCCAGCAGCAGAAAAAGGGTATTCCATTATGTTGGTGTGTTCATGTGTACGAGTATTATCTGTCATGTCAGAAACGTAACCTGGGCAGGAGAGAGAAACCCACTCTCTGAGCATAACTGCCTCCATGGTCTCATTGGCTTTTGTGGCAACATCATCTCTGCTCCCCAAAATGAAATGCTCCAGGTCGAAGATCATATCTCTAATTACAGGGAAGCATGGTTCTAGGAGAACCTGGCATTATCAAAGCTGCCATATGGGTTTCGGCTTCTTAGTTTCAATGGAGAACTAATGACAGGACATGAGCAAGCACATATATCCAAGCATTGCCATAACCTTGGCAGTTGCCCTTTGGTGTTACCAGTTTCTTATTCTATAGCTTGTAACTGAAGAAAAATAAAGACGGAGGCTTAAAAAAAAACAAGAGAGAGAGAGAGAGAGAGAGAGAGAGAGAGAGAGAGAGAGAGAGAGAGAGAGAGAGAGAACAAACAGAGAATTACTTGCTGAACTAAAAATGTGAAGACTTGCCTTGTGGTCTCCATAAAGGTGAAATCAGTTTTAGAAAATATGCCTCTGGGAGGTGTTTGACATTTCTAGATGCCTTTTACATTCTAATATCACCATTTGCACTTTTCATCATTTTCTTAAAGAAAAAAAAGCAGTTGCAAATTATAAACTTTGTCTTTCCAAACATAAATAACAAGGGAAGTGGATGGAGATGTGCTATTTTCATTAGGAAGGTGTCTCCACAGGGACAAAGGCCAGAATCAATTTAATCAACTGATCCATAGACATAATATATGAGAATAGAAAGCTGGAAGAGAATTTCAAGATTAGAAAGTATCTTCTAGTTCATTCACCAGGAGACAGTATGGTGCATTGAAAAGGAGGCACTCCAAGGAAAGTTCACTTTATTTCCTTATGACCTCCAACAAGTTATTTTATCTCAGTTTGCTCATCGGCAAAATGAGGTGGTTGTTCTAGATGCCATGTGAGGGCTCTTCCAGCTCAAAGTGTTGGATCTTAGGAACATTCTCAAGATTATAGAGGAAGAACTAAGCAGAAGTGGCTTGCTCAGGGTAGTAAAAGGGCAGAATTCAGAATGGATCCTGGGATTTCTGGTTTCAGATCTGCTTTGTCCGAAAGACACGTTGTACGTTAGGGAAGGTGCTGAAAGTGGACCAGAAGATAACTGGGTTTGGATCCTGCCTCTGACACTTAAGATTTATGTAAGCTTGAGGAAATCAGTCTCCTCATCTACAAAATGAGGCCAATAAGGTCTTTATGACCTACCTCATGGGATTATTGGGAGTGATGTAAGAATACAATTTATAGAATGTACTCTTTGCATGCTAGCCATCATTGTCACTACAGCTAGGTAGTGCCCTCTCTTTAATGTCTTCTCTTAGTGGATTTCGTGATGAAAAACAATTCAGCTCATACATATCCATTTTCTTTCAGACTTCAACAGCCACTGTGAACATCGTAGTGACAGATGTAAATGACAATGCTCCAACTTTTGATCCGTATCTGCCCAGAAACTTATCTGTGGTTGAAGAAGAAGCCAATGCTTTTGTTGGGCAAGTTAGGGTAAGTGGAAAACACTCAAATACTCTAGCTGATGGTGGAACTTGCATCAAGTCCCAATAATATGACAGCAATCGATTGCTTAATGCAATGTCTAAGATCATCTTGGTACAAGCAAGGGATCTTTGAAGGTTCATTCACTTTCATATCATTGATCTCTGCTATCACAATTGTGTATTTCTAAAAGATGCATTATTTCCTTGGAGTGGCCTTCACTGATGCAGAATGGATCATGTGGATGTGATTCTTTTGAGATTGTGGTCTCCCATGATCCAAAAAGCCATGTGAACCATCAGAAAGCCCTGGTACCAATGCGCTTGTTTCGTTTTATGCCCAGGAGGAGCTTGAGACAGCTAACATTGCTGTGTGATTTCCAAAATGCCAGTATTGTCTTCTCTCATTCTCCGATCTTAACTTTGATTCCAGAATATTTGCCATTTGAAGTTCAGGTCCATTAGGGATGGACGGAAAGACTGACCTAATTAGCTACTATTTAATTAGAAACTCACATGATAATGTCAATAATTTTAAGGTAAATATCAATTTGCCATTTTATAGTTTCATTAATACTGTGTTGGTAAGCAAAATGTGCTCCTTAGCACTTAGTTCAACAAGTGCTCTTGAAGAGTTTGGCTTTTGTTTGCGTTGAGTAATTCAGTGTATTTCATTGAGTCTTACTAAGTGCTAAGCCCCAGGCCCAAACCCCTATTAGGTGTAAAACCTATGTGGGTGTGGATTGTCAACTAAGGTGGGGCCCAAGGTGGGGCTAACTCCAGGGAGGGCCAAGTTTACATGTCTGGGACAGCAGAGGCTCTTAGACCACTTGGGTTTAAGTCGCCTCTTTGTGAAGATTTTAGGTCATGTGGGTGAGTCGCGTGTGTGACTCACCCCTGACGCTAAAAAAGATATAAAAACCAGGGGTTGGCCTCCTCTTTTTTGGGAGCTCTTTGCCGCAGCAGTGGTGGCGTGCGTGACTCTGGACCAGCCCTTGTTCTGAGCTCCCGGGCTGAACCTAGATGTTGGTAACTATGAATTGTATTTGGTCTGTCTGTTGATATTTGTAATTTGTTTGTACTTTGCTCTGAAGTTCAGGGTGCTGGCTTTTTGCCCTGAACTAAGTGGATGATATTTGTATGCTGAATTAAAGTAAGCTTGTCAACCCCTTAACCTTGCTTTCCTTAGTTAAGCAGATCAAAAGAAACTGTGCTGTTGGCAGCTTTCTGGGTGCTGGCTGTGGGTGGATCTTACACCCCCACAGAAGCTGCTGGCCAGATTGTTAAGACAAATACAAACATTCTTTTTCCTGATTTTGTGTGTACATATCTATTTTAAAGGGAAAATATATAATACATTTTCACAGATAATTGACATGTAAAAATGTCCTAGAGTTTTCATGATGATCTCCTGCCTTTGTGAATTGGCGCACACTATTCTCCATGTCTGCAAAGTACTTCCCAGAGTCCTTATCTTCATTCAAGATTCAGGTCCGGTACCACCTCCACTGAGAAATCTTCCAAGATCTTTCCCACACTAAAGGGCTTTCCTTTGCCTCAGTTTCATTGTACTCTATTGTCTGCATGTCAGTGTGTGTGTATGTGTCTGTGCATATGCACGCACAGGCACATGCACTATATTCCCCCAATAGAATATAAACTCAGTGAGCATGAGATCTGTTTTTCAATTTGGTTTTATGATTTCAGTGCCCAGTATAGGTTTTGCACAGTCAGCAGTTCATAAATGGTCGTTGGTTTGGCTTGGGTTGGTTTGGCTTGGGTCAGCTACACACAGGCCACCAAGAGCTGGTCATTTCCCAATAGATTTGAACTTCATGCTTTATAAACATTCTGCAACTGACCCGACTTTTTTGAGTTTGCAGTAACAAAATGTAGTCCTGAGTAAACACTGTGTTCTCTGAGCTCTGAGACAAAAGAGGCTGAATTGATTTAACCTAAGTTGCAAATATATTCCCACGGTGAGTGTGAGATCTACATGCTCCGTTTTTGCTGAGACAAAGGGGAAATAACTCAGTTTGAATCCCTTACAGCCATTTCAGCATCATTAGTAAATTGAGGCTTTTAGATGGGGGATGAAATTCTCATTCAGGAAGGAAAAAAAATCAATGTTTCCTTCAAAGATACAACTTAATATTAAACAAAATAAATCAAAACCTTGGTGGCCTTGCTCTGATTAATGAGGCTGTCGGATCCCAGTATGGTAGCCCTAAAGATGAAATGAGCATTTTTAGGGCATTTTTTTTAAGTTTAGCATGGAATGAACAATGCCTGAAACAATACATTTTTTCTCCAAGTGTATCACAAGTGAGATAGATTATAGGTTCTCTCCACCAAAACCATTGGAATACAAATACAATGTTGTGTTCATGGAGGTCAGAAAAGAATTGGCAAAATTTTAAGAGTCAATCTCTTTCAATAATAATAATATACAAATGTCTTAATATTGGAGTTTCATCAACACATGTGGATTTCTAGGGGGAAGATGCCCCTAGGAGTGAGCTACATTTTTAATCAACAGGAAATAAATAAATTAGACTGACTCAAGACATTGACATAAATAAGTACTTCTGGTTTCCTTCATTCATATTTTGTGACATGGAGATTCCAGTGGGCTCTTAAAGGCTGGATATAACAGTGGCACTGAAAACTTTGGCAACAGATTGGGGATTGACCCTGTGTTGTTATCTGAGGACTGGCCTAACTGAAGTTTAGAGATGCCCAACAGGCTGGGCCTCAAGGGATGAATTATTCACTTATAATAAGAACAACAGTTATGGCTGCTTACATTGGATCCTGCTGTAAGGTTTACAAAAAGCTTTCCTTAAAACCACCACCACCACCATTTCACCATCCACCCCATCCCAGCTCCCCAGTTAAGTTTGGCAAATATTAATAATCTAGATTTTACTAATGAAGAGACTGAGCCTCAGAGAAGGTAAGTGACTTAGCCAAAGTCACACAGCTAATAATCAGAATTGGAATTCCAACCCAGATATCCCCTGACCTCAAGTCCAGGAGTCGTCCCAATATCTCATAATAATAATAGAGAGAGTGGATAAAGCACTAAGCCCAGAGTCAGGAAGATCTGAGTTTAAATCCATCCTCAAACACTTGGAATCTGTGGAATTTTTTTCATGTAAATTACTTTTATCCACTCTTACATTTTGGCTTTTCTCCTTTAGAGTTCACATTTACATAACATTGTTGGACATTAATTATAGAAATTTGAGTATCAATAATTAGGTAGTTAGAATCTCTATAATTTAACCTCTATTCAGGTCACTGTCTGCTTCAGTTTCTTCAACTACAACATGGGAACAATAAGAGGACCGGCTTCACTGGGTGATGCATAGCCCATGAGATAATGTTTGGGAAGCATTTAGTGTAATGCCTGGTGTATGAGAGATAATTAATAAATGCTTATTTCTTCCTCCCTCCCTCTCTCCCTTCTTCCCTTCCTTCCTTCCTTTCTTCCTTCCTTCCTTTTTTCTACCATGCTAATAGTGGCTCCTAGTTGAGGCAGTGTTTCCCAGGTCATTGTAAACTTTCTAGTGGTGCTATATTGGCTGGAATTCTTGGTCCAGCTCAAGCAGGTCCACCTATGAAAGCCCAAGTATATACCTGCAGAAGAGGCCAGGCTCCTGGAAAAAAAGGGGATGATGCAGTGAAGACTAAACAAACCAAGCTTCCAACTCTAAAGTCTAAAGCTTTTTCTAGGCATCTCTAGTCTGCCCTGGTGTGTATGTGTGTGTGTGTGTGTGTGTGTGTGTGTGTGCATGTGTGCCTGTGTGGGTGTGTGGTTTATTTATCTAATATTTTCTCCTAAGACTATGAATTAATATATTATTCATAGTTTAGAGAATGAATTAATCCGCTTTTTTTCTAGAGTTCTATTTTTCATCCATGCCTATGGAGACATGAACTTGAAATATCTGGGACTTCTAAGAAAAATAATCAGTTTCTAGAAGGATAAAATATAGAGTTTCTTCACAATTCAACAATTTTAGTGAAGTCCAATGTCTCAGTGGATTCAAAAATGTATTTGCATCTTCGTTAGAAATCATTAGGATTAAAACTCACATAAAAGTATTTGCAACAAGGTGATTTGCCCTTTCATTTCATTGAAGATTTTTTAATGACATTTGGATATCAGTGGAGAAGGTTTTAATTCACTGCAAGTGACACACACAGTAGGTACTAAGTAGGTACTAAGTAAGAAATGCAGGGTTTCTGTACTTCTAGTTGTGGATTAGCTAAGATGTATTGTACTGGAAATAATTCTGAATGTGACATTGGAGAATTTGGGCTCAAATCCCTGTCTTTCCCTCGAATTACCATGCATGTCTTTTTGTTTCATTTTTTATTTCATTTTTAACTAGAAGAAGGCTACCAGCACTCCCAGAGAATGCACCATAGGCTATACCTCTTCTCTTCATTCATCCCAACCTTCTTTCCATAAATACTTGAGATACTTAAGGCACTAGTCTTCTTCTCCCCCCATATTCTATGTCAACATTTTAATATTAAAAACATAAACAATCAAAAAATATAAACAATCAGGCTTAGCCATCTTTGAACATTTAGAAAAGAACATTTTGAGGTTTTACTACCCTTGTCCATAGTTTCATAATTAATAACTGTTTCACAACTCATGTATTTATTTTTTTCATTACCTAAGCAAAATAAGGGTGTAGCTAGCTGGCACAGTGGATAGAATCCAGGTCCTGGAGTCAGAGAGACTCAGCTTCCTTAGTTCAAATCCAGCTTCAGATACTTAATAGCTATGTGACCCTGAGCAAATCACTTAACCCAGTTTGCTTCAATTTCCTCATCTGTAAAATGAGCTGGAGAAGGAAATGGTGAACCACTCCAGCATCTTCCCCAAGAAAACCCCAAATGGGGTCCCAAAGAGGCAGAATTGATAGAAAATGACTGAATTAAACTGAACTGAAACAAAGTAAGAAGGATAGATTTCCTTTCTTGGGATCAGAATAACCTGCATTCAATTTGACCTCTGACATATACTGTCTGTGACATAGTGTCTCCAACACATACTTACTGGTAAGAGTAAGTCACTTAACCTCTCATCATCCCCGACAACTCTTTAAGACTGCAAGTTCCTGAGGAGTTAATAGTCTGAATTTGTAGAGGGAGTTTCTTCACGGGGAGTACCACACCCCAATTAAATCACAGGACCAGACCAAACAAAACACAACACAGTCAGAAATATTTATTTATTTAATTAAAAAAAAAAAACTACGCATATGGTAGGACCTGGTACACATCAAGAATATTTGGGGAGTAACTGGAGCAGTAGACTAGGAGTTAGGTGGGTCTGGGTTTGAATCATGCCTCACATTTTAACCAGCGCTGTCCCTGGGCTAGTTACTTACCCTCTATAGCATCCTAGGACAAGAGCTGGAAGTGTCCCTCCAGGATGCTTTGAAGTGTCTCATTAAGTCAACGAGTTCGATCCCCTCATTTTACAGATAGAGAAAATGATGACTAAAAGATACAGTTGGCTTACCCAACATCATACGGATAATACAAGGCAGGAGTTGGGGCTTGAATTCAGGACATCTGATTCCTAATTCAGTTTTTTTTTCTCTTCTATAAAAACCCAATATCGATACCTTGAGCAATTACCTTGAATGATGTTATATATTTAAAGGGAATTTTAACCTTAAAGTCATATTTTCATGTCAATTACTCTTTCTATTATTAGTATCATTATATCTGAAATGTCTGTTCTAAGATTTGCAAAGCATTTACCATAAACATTCTCATTGGAAAAGTCACTGTGTAGAACCCTAGTAAAAGCCTTTTTTTTTAATTTTCTGAGGATGAGGTGGTTGAATTCAGAAAAATAAAACAACTCATCGATATATTGTCCAAAGTGTCATAAATTTTTCACCTATACCATCTCTTGGTGGTTGTCTATACATATGGTTTCCCTCATTTTATAGATGAGTACCTGAAGACAAGGAAATATGAAGTGACTTGGCAGGAAGGATCTGAATGGGGGTGGATACTTTTATTATTTTTATTATAATTATTACTGCTATCATCATTTTTCTTGTTTTGCTATTACTTTTTAAAAAAATTGGATAAATATCGAGCCAAAGAAATCCTTCTCCCAAGCATTGCCTTATTGTTGAATATCTCTTTGTGAAAATAACCCAATGGGAGCTCTCCAATTTATCTTTCATGGAGGTCTTTTTATATTGGATTGTCCTGAGGAAATAAAAAGCAGATAAGTGGGGGTCCTCCTCTTCCCCATTATCTTTCCTTTTTGTTTTTATTCAGCAAGGATCTGAAGATTCAGAGAACAATGCTGTAAAATTGCTGAAGCTTAGAATAGCTCTCTGACCCATATAGTTGTCACCACATATGTCAGAATTAATATGACTTCTAGGTTTATGTGGCTCAGTATTATAAATTATAGGTAACTCTCTCTGCCATAACCAAACTTTCCTCCTCAGCATGTAACCAAACTGGAGTTTTCCTTTTGAAACAGCTCATGGAGAAGTTCAAGGAGGTAGTAGTCTCCCATTTCTGCAAATCAAACTTCTTCTTATTAACTTATAATTTTATAATGAGTGCTTATTAGATGCAATTTCAATACCTTATTAAAATCATTTATATAATGCTCATTAAGAGGACCAGTAAACCAGCAAATATGGCTTATAGCTCTAAGAAAAGTGCCTTGCATCAAAATGCTTATTAGTATTATAATCCTTGATATTCCCTTTGAAACAGGCAAAAACTGTAACTTACTGTTATGCCTTCAGCAGATCCAAAGATCTCTTTGAGCAGTAACACTCTTTGGATCTTCCCTCTTATTTAGTTACCTCCCATGCCGGCCTAACTTTCCCATCTTGGACTTGCTCGGGGAAAGTCAGTGTAGGCTAGGGAATCAGAAAAGGCCTTGGAACGGATCTTGCCCTTTTGATATGCTAGATTTACTGACCATGAACAAGGCAGTCAATGAACAACTTTGAACCTCATTTTCCTTTTCTCTAAGTTGAGCATAATGATATTTATAAGATTGTTATGAGGCTTAACCAGGAAATCATATGTGGATTGCTTTCAAAGCATTTCTATAGGGCCATGTCCACTCATCCTGATCTGGATCTTGCCACTGGACCCAGAAGGCTCTGGAAGAGAAAGTGAGGCTGATGACTTTGCATAGCCCTCCCTCACTTAAATCTAATTCACTTACATGTCATGGCATCATCTCCCTGAATTATTAGGTATTTGTATTCTGTTCTGAAAACTGTCCATGATCTTCCTAATCATTAAAGCCAATAAAAAAGCAAGCAAAGAGCTCTTGAACATTGGTTTTAAGTATTTTCTCTCATTTGATCATAATGACCACTCACTAATGTAAGTGATATTACTTTTACAGATGGGAAACTGAGGCTGAGAAGTCATATAGCTAGTAAGTAGGCAACGAGATGATAGTATGAATGGAGTCTTAGTCTTGGACTCAGGTAGAGCCAAATTTGAATCTTGCCTCACACAGTACTACTGTGTGGGCCTAGGAAAGTGATTTAAACTCACAGTTCCCTCATCTGTAAAATGAACAATAGTCATAGTACCTACTTCATATGATGTTTGAGAGGACCAAATGAGATAACATACATGTATAGATAACATACATGTATAGATGTACCTACAGATAGAATTTATAAACTAAAAAAAACTACATAAATGCTGTTACTGTTCTTATTGTACACCTAAGGTAGGATTTGAAATAAGATCTTCCTCATTATGCCAACCTGTGCTCCATGTAGTATGATAAGCTATCTTTTTAAGACCAGCATACTGCTTACTTTTTATCTCTATAGCAAAAATTAAGCTTTTTTAAACATGGCTGATTCACTACTTCTTCCCTACTTTATCCCTTAAATTTCCTGTGCATAAGAGTACTCTCAACAGGGGTCAAAGGCTAATTTATGGGATTCGCCATAATTTGGTCAAGCCAAGACTTGCTTTGAGAATTTTTCAGGAGTTTCTTTCATATCTTTTTGACTTCCTGTCAGAAATAATTTTTACACAATAACTTGATGAGAAGTCCTCTTACAAAAAAAAAATATGGTGGATTGTAAATACAAATAAGTCACACATTTTAAATATTAAATTTGAATATGACAACCTTTTTAGACCAAGAAATATATTTAAAGCAGTTTTCTCCACAGTCCCTAAGTTTTATCATGCAAAAAACCACAGCACATAGATTTAAGATGTACTCTGGGAGAGAAATACATAAAAATGAATGGTTTGAACATATCAATGATATTTTCATAAATAATGCATGTCTATGTGACTATGTCTCTTTGTACACAAAGGTGGAGTCGATGAAGTGATGCTTTTCAGAACCATTTTTTTATTTCAATTGTATGGAATGTGTCTTCCATATATTAGGCAGAGAGAAATTGGGTATGGCAGGTGGGCCTCTTCTTCAAATAGTATTATCACTCTTAAAATGCTTTTTGTTTACTGTTCAAAGGTTGTAACATTCAGGTGAAAAACAAGGCAAATTGCTTACTAAGAAAGAATCGAACTCACAAATATCAGCATTGTGTTATCCTTCCTCATATAATACTTATCTCCCTAAACACCAACAAAAAAGAGAAATGAAATAATATAAAGACCTTAAGGAAGAACTTCCAAGTTAATTATTTCATTTATTCATACTTCTATAATGTCTTCTAAGTTTGAAAGTGCTTGGCCTATTAAGAGAGACAACATTGGATAACATTCTTAGAACCCTGAAATCTCAGAGATGGCAGCCACAGCAAAGTTCATCTAATCCAATCCAGTTCTTAGCACAGTTCATAGCACATAATAGGACTTAATAAATGGTTATTGACTGACCAATACTGACCAAGAATGCCTTTTGTGCCATTCCAGACAAAATGTTCTTCAGTCTTTTCATAAAGACCTCCAGTGGTGGTGAACCTACTACTTCCAGAGACAGTCCATTACAATTTTGGAACGGCCAAGGCAAAAGAGTTGTTGCCTAAATCTGTCTCTTTGCCACGCATACTTACTTTTTCTAGGTCTTCACTCTGAAGTCAGACAATAAATATAAACTCTCTTCCACATGAATGTCCTTAACAGATGTACCTTAGTCTCTCTCATTCCCGCTCTGACTCATCTCTTCTCCAGGCTAAATATCTCCTGTTCCTTGGACAGATTTGCACATGGTATGAACTCAAAGACCTTCATTCTTCTGTGTGCCCTCTTTTAAATACTCTCCAACTTATAAATATTATCCCTAATTATCTATAAGTAAATATAGATATTACATATGTAATACAATAACAATATAACATTATGAATATTATATACGTAATTAATATTAAATTATAAATATTGTTCCTAAATTGTCCACAATGGAATGAGATTCTCCCAATATTCTCTAAAAGTTTCATCCTAGCCTTTACTGGGTAGATGTGGTGTAAGTCATGATAGCTTACATCGGCCAGGATGTACTTTATGATAGCGGTGATGGAAGGAACTCGTAGAAATCCTTAATTTCAGACTCCAATAAATACTTATATCATCTTTTTAAAATGGAAGTTCAGTTTAACTTCTAATTTCTTTGTTACATTTCACTTGTTTGTTGTTTTTGCTATGTTGATAATTTTAGAAGGATCTTGGTTATTCTTTTTATATGGCTATTCTTGACAGTGATAACAACTAGAAGGAATCCATACCATCTCATCATACTTAACTGTCATCATATCTGATGATATCATCCCAGAATCATAGATCATGAGCTATAAGGCACTTCATTAGGGAGATGATTCAGCTTCTTCATTTCATAAATAATGCACCTGTGGCTCTGAGCGGTGAATTCACTCACCCCAGGTCTTACATGTGGTAATGGAACCATGATCTTCTGACTCTGAGTCCACTGACCCACATTGCTTCTCCCAGTCCATGTGTCCTCCCATTAATGAATCTTTGCATTTTTATATAAATAATCTGAATGTAAGCAATCTATTATTATTCATTCAGTGCAACTTCCTATTTCCAGACTCCATTGAATCCAGCTTTCCACTTTATTCCAAACAACTTTCCCTTCCATTCAGTAGCATATCTGCCTTAGATATGCTACTTAGGGACAGAAGTTAGGTTTCAGGCATTGCTATATTACCACCTTGTTTGACCTCACTAGCTGTTCTCACATACCCAAGAGGAGTCCTGAGGTGTTTCTCCAAATTGTCTTGATTTTCCCATTTGTAGAGCACACACACACACACACACACACACACACACACACACATGCACACACGTGCGTGTACTCCTATGAACACCCTTTAATCAATACATATGTGAGGTATTTACTAGATTTACTCATTTTTTTCACATGTAAAATGAAAAGGATATACCAAACGATTCCTGAGGTCCATTCCAGCTCTCATATGCAATGGTTCACTGAACTGTTTTTATGCCTGAAGGACCTTTAATATTATTGGTGTGGGTGTGCCTGCCGCTGGCACAGATTGCTACTCTTCTTTGTCTCACTAAATGGTTGTTATTATTTTGGCCAGAATTCCAGCCTATAGCTTTCCTAGCAATCTTAAGATAGGAAATTTACTTAATGCCTATCAATGGGCCTACACTCCCATTCCCACCAGCTGAGCGGAGTTAGCCAGAGCTTGATTACTCCTAACAGAGCATTTTCCTTAACTCTAGTAATTAGGACATTGTTGGTTTTTTTTTTGAGGGGGGATATCAAGCCTCAGTTGCCTCTCTTCAGCTTCCACCCAATGAAAGCATGGTCTTATGAGACCAACTAGAAATTTAATCCCTTTTCCAGAGGACAACCTTGAGAATATGTTAAGACAGCCATGAGCCTTCCCTTCTCCAGGATAATTGATAATTGATAAGCTTCATATAAAGCTTATTTGACAGTATCTGAAAGCCCTTTATTTGACTGGTCACCTTCCTATCAGTGTTATTCATCTGATCTCACTCTTCAATAGCAAAAAGAACATGATAGAACTAGGTGATCACACTAAGCAAGGTGAGTAGGTGATTAATCCCTCAATTTCCTGTGTGATTCTGTTACATCCCAGAGGAGCTGTTTCTCCCTACCAGTAGAAGGAATGTTAAAAAGCAGGAGTTACCGTCATACATTAGATTACCGGCCTAACCTTCCCTCCCTCACCTAAAAAAGACCAGTTTCCTTATGTAATCTTCTCTCTCTCTTTCTCTGTCTCTCTGTCTCTGTCTCTGTCTCTGTCTCTGTCTCTCTCTATCTCTGTCTCTCTCTCTCTCCCCCAGGCCACCCATCCCGGCCTCTTTCCCGTCTGCTCCATACCTAAGACTCAACAGCCCAAAGAAATGGAGAGTTGAGACAATTCAGGTGCAATGTGGCATAGTAAATAGCTCAATTAAATGCCAGTTAGGCTTCCACATAAATAGCTAATTTGGGAATCATTGTGTTTTATTATCCTTCATTTAATTTTTACATCCCTAATGAAATGGTCAGAGGAATCTCATGTTGCTAACTTCTGTCATATGATCTTTCATGGGTTCCATAGTTTTCCAGGTTTTTCCTGCATTCTTGTTTCTTTTTTTTTCTTCTGCGCTTCTATCTTTTGCCAATGGAAGCTAGTCTATAGAAAAGAAAGGATATTAAAAGCCAGAGCAAATAAAATGTTCTGGAATGACCAAATCTCTCCAGATAATAGGAAGAGTGGTGTGTATGTGTGTGTGTGTGTGTGTGTGCGTGCATGTAAGTATATGTATATATACACACATATCATATTCATGTATATATATATATATATAAATTACAAGGCATAAAGAAGAGTTTCTGGTCAAATTTATTCAACTGATTGCAGCAATTTTTATATTACACAAGAACACATATATCTACAGGTGGAAAGGACCTTCGAGGTCCTGAAATGTATTTCCTTAATTTTTCAGAGGAGGAAACTGAGTCACAGGGAGATGAAGCTACAGATCCAGCAATAGACCCCAGGTCTCTGTTTGCATACTCAGCACTCTTTTTGTAATAACACATTTGTGAATCTAGAGTATTCAGAAAGCATAGAATCCTACGTTTGAGAAGGAATTGAAAAGTCACCTTGGCCAGCATTCCATCCAATGTAGATATTTCCTGCTGAGATTTTTTATGACCTGAATCCAGTGTCTTCTTTTCTTTTCTTTTCCTTTCTTTTCTCTTCTTTTCTTTTTTCTTTTCTTTTCTTTACTTTTCTTTTTTCTTCTCTTCTCTTTTCTTTTCTTTTCTTTCTTTAATGAAGCATTTTGCTTACCATTGGATTTATTATGTGCCTTGTTGGAAGCCAAATTCATTATAATTGTGCCATTTGTCTCTTCTACCAACTAGTCTTATCACAAAAGAATTTAAGATGAGTTTCTCTTGACTAGTGAACCTATCCTGGTTTATTGTATTTTCTTTTAAATTCACTCAGACCACCAAGACCCAGCCATAAACCAAATAAATAATTTTAAAATTTGTGTTCACTAGATTTTAGGTAGTGCTTTGTTACTATATACTGAGGGTAAAGTGTGTCGGCGTGTATGGGGGTGGTGTTTAAACTTAGGGACCATTTTTTTTGCGTGAGGTGAAGAATTTAGGGATGTAAAGGAAATTCTTTCACATTTCTCTCAAATATGTAATTTGTATTGGTCACAACACAAATAGTAGTAATATCTTCAATAATCATAATACTTCCACTTTCCTTCATGCAGCTGATGATATAGTCAATAGAGACCTAAGTTCAGATGTAGCCTCAGACACTTCCTAGCTGTATGGTCCTAGTGAGTCACTTCACTGCTAGTTGGATCAGTTTTCTTATCTATAAATGGGTATGATAATAGCATACACCTTATAAGGTTGTTGTAGGGATCAAATAAGATAATATTTATAAAAAGCATTTAGCATAGTGCCTGGCACATAGTAGGTGCTATATGATTACTTATTCTTTTCTCCTTTCTATTACGCAAGAACACATAGATCTACAGGTAGAAAGGACCTTCGAGGTCCTGAAATGTATTTCCTTCATTATGAATTCATGGGAGAGATCGTAAGTAAAGTGTTCTGAAAATGTCATTGCAGTATATTAATAACAATTATTGTCAGTTTTATTTTTATAATTCTATATAATAATAATCTCCTAGATATCCAGGGCTTTCTCTTAGATTCTACCCTGCCCTCCCCAGGCCAGTTTGAAGAGTCTATATGTGAATAATCAAGCAGAAAACCCAGACCAAGGGGGATCCTGCAGTTTTGTGACCTCGAATCTGCAGGGATTTCCAGCTGATTGACAGTGGCTGATTCCAGGAGCAGTCCCCTGGAACTCTCAACAGGATCAAACTTATGATTGTGTGGCTTAGGTCCAAACCCTGGTCAAGAATTTGCAGAGTTTAGAATAGAAAACCATTAAGGTTTTGTCCTGGATTAGACCACGTTGGGAAGACTGACAGCTTATAAGTCTCTAGCCCAAGACATAACATTTGATTCTGAAAGATCACAATACCTGTTACACTGCCAAAGCAGTAGCAGGACCCAAAAAAACTCAAAGACAGGACTAAATATGTTGTGGGAATTCTCTCTAGAAATATGTGGAGCCTTGCCCCAATCCAGAGTCAGGAAGTAATGCTGATAGAATAAGTAAACAAAAAAAGAATCCCACCCTAAAGTATTTGCCACATTATAGGCCCTTAATTGCTTGTTGCATTGAATTTCTGAAACTTAAGATATGTTATGGTTGATCAGTCAAAGACTATTGATTCCTATTCCATGGACTACTTACTTCTAGATGGAAAGTATCTTGTATTAGGCCACACAGTAGCAAGGGGGCATGGTGGATAAAATGCAACATTTGGGCTGAGGAAGACCACAGTTTACATTAGTCTCAGACATTTACTCACTATGTGCCTGGTCAAGTCACTTAACCTCTCCATGGCTCAGTTTCCTCATCTGTAAAATAAGGAAAGTAATAACACTTACCTGGCTACTAGGTGTCACAGTGGATAGAGTGCTTGGCCTGGAGTCAGGAAGCCTTCATCTCTCTGAGTTCAAATCTGGCCTCAGGAATTTACTAGGTGTGTGACCCTGGACAAGTCACTTAACTCTTTTTGCCTCAGTTCCTCATCTTTGAAATGTGTTGGAGAAGGAATGGCAAACCGTTCCAGTACATCTGCTAAATAAACTGCTCTGTGAACCCCAAATGGGATCACAGAGAATCGGACGACTGAAAAGATGATTTAACAAAACAAGCACCTATATCACAGAATTATTGTAAGAATCAAATAAAATCTCATGCACGATGCTTTGCAAACCCTAAAGTGCCATATACATGCTAGCTATGCAGGCAGTCAGGGTCAGCACCAGGCTTTAAACACTGGTCTCTTCCCTGTATGACAAGTTCTCTAGATATGCTATGTTGTCTCTTTTTATGGTGATTCATTCTTTATTCACCTATAGCCAAGACACGAGATTTTCAATTCCAAAATCTTATTCCAATGTACTATCACAAGACAAGTTTATTTATTAGCTGTTCTTGTTTAAATGGAGTAGGAACAGAAGTATCATTCTTTGTCCAATGCAGTGAGGGCCTCCTCTATTCATGTTTTAAAATGACTCAGTTTTAGAGAGAATTGCTTCTCAAAATATTAATGAGTAGGTATTTCCTTTTGTTTTTTAATTTTGGCCCTTTTTAAAGTTGAGAAACATGTCAAAAATTGTATTTTTAACATTATTAACCATAACTAACTTTAATCATACATGCAGTTGCTTTATTCTTCTGGATCAGGATATGAATTTGAGAATATTACATTAATGATTTAGAATGCTGTTTTCAAAAAAAAGCAATCTACATCTAACAAATACACAAATTTCAAGAGGAACTTTTGGTTATAAATTTTTCTGTCAGTTTTATTATGGTCACTAAGAAAAATGGCAGTTTATCCTTTTAGCTCCAAACTCTTTGAAGTGACTTTAGCAAAAGGAAATCTATGTATTTCACAATAGCATAAAATTCCCTGTGCTCTGACCCTATATCTTTTCAAAATTTGATAAAGAGCTTTCCTTTTAATGGACTTTCTTTCTTTATAAAATTGATCAGTCCCCTAACAATATGAAAAACCTGGTTGTAGCTCCTCATTTATATTATCCTATACAAGTGATTGTCTGTGAAGCCTGAGATGTTTCCAGATTACACTAAATGGCAAAAGTTTAATTCATACTTGTTGACCTGCATTTCATTCTGACATAGTTTGAGCTCCATTAGTTTTAAGTCCTGGATAATCTTCTTACTTTATGTAATTTCACTTTTTAAAAACTTGCCAGTTATATTGAAAATTTCTCTCGACATCAATAGGTTTGCAAAGTAACCCATCTTCCTCGATTTAAACTTTCTTTTCTTCAGAGGTAGGGGTGGGAAGAGGGACTGAATGTTCTCCTGCAACAATTGTACTTAAAAATATCCACTGATTTTTTTTCATCATTACTTCATAGCTTCCAAGCTGGTGCCACCTTGGGAGCAGTTTGTGGGTGGGGCAGCAGTTTGAAAATAGCCACTCTAGATTTATTTTCTCACCAGGTATTCTCTGACAAGTGAGGCCATGGTGACATCATTGTGAATTATCTTCCATAATAGAATCATCTTCCATAATAGTTTGCAAATGAAATTATAAGTTAGATGCCACATTAGTCTACTTAAAGTAGAGATTCAGGGTCTGACCCAAGAAGACAAGAATTTTTCCACTTCCTCAAAAATTAGTGCCTGAATCAAGACCACCACTTTTCTCCCCTTGTGGTTATTCGGAATTTATAGTCTTGGCCCAAGTTGTGTTGGAGTTGCTCCAATATTTACCACTTATCTTTTTTTTTGCTTAATTTGTTTAATTTATCTTTATTACCTCATCATCTGACCACACATAGTTAGCTATTTTTCAGTTAACTGCTATAGTCAGAGCTGAATTATCCAGCAAGCTGAATAATCACATTGACCAGGATCTAGCAAAACTGGAGGGCCTGCGAAAAGCTTAAAACATTTCTACAATAAAGCCATCTCATTAAACATATATATGTGTGCATGTATGTCTATGTGTATATATGGGTGTGTGTACATGCATAGCGTATGTTTGTGTATAGATGCCAAATATGTGTATACATATATATGTATGTATGTTTGTACAAATGTATATATGCTTCTATCTATACACATATCTATAAATCCCTATATCTAATACTATATTTCAAATCTATTTCTATTTCTCTCTTTACATTAATACTCTATAACTATCTTTCTTTCTATGCTGATGTTTCTGTATTTTTCTCTATCTATGCTAATGATGCCCCAATTTACCTTTCCTGCCCCAATCTCTCTTCTGACCTCCAATCTCCTTTCTCTAGCTGCCTTTCAGACATTTCATACTAGATGTCCAATAGACATCTTAAAACCAATATACTTGAAACAGAACTCATCATTTTTCTCCCAAACATCTACCACCGTGTTACCTATTACTATAGGGGCAACACAATCCTTCCAGTTCCTCAGGCTCATAACTCAGAGTCATCCTGGATTTCTCATGACCTCTCACCCACACCCTCTATATCAAAGCTGTGGCCAAAGCAATATGTCTAATCCAACATGTCTTTAATATACTCCCCTCTCTCCTCTGACATGAACATCCTTCTTGTGCAGTCCTTTATCACCTCAGCACCAGACTATTGCAATAGTTTGCCAGCGAGTTTCTGTGCCTCAAGTCTCTCCCCACTCTAATGCATCCTCCATTCAGACACTAAAATGACTTTCCTAAAACACAGGTCTGATCACATCAGTGTCCTTCCTTACTCAATAAACTCCAGTTGCTCCCTATTGCCTCTAGGATGAAGTACAAAATGCTCTATTTGACCTTCAAAGCCATTCATTACCTTTCCATGTCTTACCTTTTCAATTTTCTCATACTTCACTCCTTGTTCCATACTCTTCCATTACAGTGAAGCAGGCCTCCTGGCTGATCGACAAACATGGCACTCCACCTCTTGACTCTGGGCATTTTCTCTAGCTGTCTCCCATGTCTGTAATGCTTTCCTCCCTCCACTCTGACTAATGAACTTCCTGGCTTCCTTTAAGTCCCAACCAAAAGCCCACCTTTTACAGGAAGCCTTCCTTAAGCCCTCTTAATTCTGGTGCTTTTGCTTTTTAAAAATTATTTCCTACGTATGTGGTATATAACTCGTTTGGATATATGTTTGCATGTTGTATTTTTCGTTAGATTGTAGGCTCCTTGAGGACAGGGACTGCATTTTGGCTTTATTCTTGTATCCCCAACTCTTAGCACATGCCTGGAACATAGAGGATACTTAATAAAAGTTTATTAAATGAGCGAATATTGATTGAATGAACATATGAATGATATGTTCATAGTCATCTAAAGCTTTGTATGATTAAAGGAGCCTCTGTTCCTTTTGTTTTATGCTTCCCCCTTCACTGAGGAAAAGAAGGGGAGGCCCATACCACTGAGAGCTGCTTTGGGGTTGTTTCAGATTCATTACCCCCTTAAAATTCATGACTTGATGGGAAGTCCTGTCTCTATGTCCTTAATTCGGCTGGTCCTCAGACAGCAAAGAGATTCCTTCTTAGAGTCCATGGAAGAAGGTCCCAAAGAGCTGAGATCGATTACACATTGTCCAGATACTTAGTTGGGAACCCCTTGCTACTAGACATATTGTTGGTCTTACTGGAAAATATTTACTTTATGGAGCAAGATGTGGCAATACCTTATGGCAGAGGTAAGTCAAGGAAAGAGTCTGTTTGCATGTAACAGCAATGTATGTACACTAAGAGGTGTTCCCATATTTTCTTAGATCTTGTCTGATCCAAGGACATGAATGAAGTCAGCAATCTTGAACATTCTCTTTACCTCTATTTGAAGACAGCTCCATTAGTTTCCCTGCTAGTTTAGGTTTGCGTGAGCATGTACTAAAGAAGGCTTTAATATTATTAAGCATAACAGAGCAGGGATTCTGATTTTAAAACCAGCAATTAGAGCTGAACATGGCTCTATTAACTCTACTGGGCTTTCATCTCATCTGTCATCTTTGGTAAAGATAATGCTATCCTAGCGGGGTGGAAAACGGATGTTGTCAATGCTCACATTTTATTCACTGATGACTTTAAACCTTCTGGTATTACCTGACAGGCTGAACTTCTGCGAAATATATTACAAAGTCAGAATTTGTCTCCATAGAACTGATTATATTATGCATAACAAGCAGGAGCCTTATTTTTCTATGCAATAGAAGTGCCTTTTCAACAATAGAGCCCCTTATTGATATATAGCCATTTATTTAAATATCCATTTTACCGTTATCAGCACACCCTGAGACCATGAATGTCTGTGTAATTGACTTTGCTCCACAGCTTCCTCTGATGGTTGCTCTTGTACCTTCAAGTCTAGTCCAATCTGGAAAACCAAACGAAGGCATTGGTGGCAGAGTACAATCCCAGTGTCTACGTTTTGGTTACTTATTTCTATAGGCAGAAGCACTAATGACTGATTATGCTACTTTAATGTTTAAATGAGTCTCTGCTTACACAGACACGAACCATCACATCACTGGTCCACACAGAATCTCAGGGATGAATGAACCACAAGGTCTATCAGCATGACCTAATACAAAAAGACTGGAAGTGGAGACAGGAAGACCAGGCTTTAAATCCCACCCTCAACATATATTAGCTTTGTGAACCCAAGCAAATCATTTTACCACTCTTGGCTTCACTTTCCCTAAGTATAAAATTAGGAAACTGAATGACCTCTAAGATGCCTAAAAGCTCTAAATCAAAGATCCCTTTATCTAGGCCCTTCACATAGCTGAGCAAGAATACTTTGCAACAATAAATATTCACATTTGCATAGCACTTTAAAGATTGCAAAACACTTTTCCACATTTTTTTTCAAATCTTCACAGCAACCCTGTAACTAGGTTCTATTATTTACAAGTGAGAGAACTGAGGCCCAGAAACGTGAAGACATTTGCCCAGGATCACACAGCTAGTAAATGTCTGAGCCAAGATTTAAAGACAGGTTATCCTGACTCTAGTTGGGCACTGGATATCTGTCATGCTACTTCTAAAATATATGTCATCAATTGTCACCCAAACTAAAACTTCCCAATGGGCAGGTCCCACTATCTCATGAGTCAGTCCATCCCACTTTGGGCCAGCTCAGATGGTTAGAAAGTTTATACTGTTTCCCCACCTCCTTCCTCCTGGCCCCACTGACCTTAGATTTGCTCCTTTGTAATATCCACATATTTTTCCAAGTTCTGTCCTCTGGAACCATGAAATGTAAACCCAATCTCTTTTTGACACGACAATCCTTCAGATACTTGAAAACAGCTACTATGTGTTCATTTCATTCATTCATTCTATCTTAAGTATTATTTTCTTCTCCAGTTTAAAAAATCCTAGTCCTTTCATTGCCTTTACATACGACATAATGACAAAAGTCCTTCACTACCATTGTTGTCCTTTTCTGGACACATAGAGCCTGTCAAGGTCTTTCCTCAGATATGACTCCTGGAATTAAACACCATAACCGACATATGATCTAAGCAGATTAGGATATGGTCAAATCAAATCAAGTCAACAAGCATTTATTAAGTTCCCCCCTATGTATCAGGCAGTGTGATAAATGCTAGAGATACAACGAAAGGGGGAAAAAGGCTGTTCTCAAGGAGCTCAAAGTACAACATGCAAATAAGTATATGCAAACAACAGGTAAACAGGACAAAATTGAGATAATCTCAGAGCAAAGGCACTAGCATTAAGGGGGATCAAGGAAGACTTCTTATAGAAAGCAAGACTTTAGCCAAGACCTGAGTCCAGGGAAGCCAGGAGGCAGAAAGTATTCCAGGAATGTAGGACAGCTAGTCAAGAGATAAAAGATACTGGTATGCAATATTTGTCAAATGAGGTAGTTTCACAAGACTGTAAAGTACATGGAAGACAGTGAGACTCCTGCCTCCCTAGTACAGTACTTTAAAATTTAAGACACTCTCACGGAAGGATTGTTTCATCATTTCCACTTATCCATAGTGTTGAGCACAGTGCCTGGCTTATAGTAAGTGACACATGATTGTTAACTGATTCATTGATTATATTCGGTGTCTGTGCTGGACCTATGCAAAAAGACCATGGCTTCCTTCACTGCCATACTATAATGTTGATTCAAAGTGAACTTACAGCCCAAACCCTAGATTTTTTTAGATGCATCGGGGGAGAGGGAAGGGGACAAATATTTTGTACATCACCTACTTTGTGCCGGGAACTCTACAAACAGTATCTGTCTGTCCAGGCCATTTTATCATTCCTTTCCACTACGTGTGATTCTTGGTCATGTCTTTCCAGAAAATCCTCATATCATTTTATTATCTCCTGAGGTACCTGTACATGGGCCAAGAAGGAAAGTTAGAACTGAGCATGGAACACTGATTGGTTTAAGATTGGAAGAGGAATATGAAAAGGCTGCATATTGTCACCTTCTTTATTTAACTTGTAGGCAGAGTACATCATCCAAAATGTCAGACTTGGAGGAATAAAAAACCAGAATTAAAGCTGTCAGGGGAAATTTCGATAATCTCAGATATATAGATTTGCACTCTGAAGGCAGAAAGTGATGAAGAATTAAGAAGTCTCTTGATGAGGGTGAAAAAGGAAGTTTAACATGAAAAATATCTTGGCAACTTGTCCCATCACTTCCTGGAAAATAGAGGCAGGAAAAACAAAAGCAGTTTCAGATGTCATAGTCTTAGGCTCAAAGACAGCTGTAAATGCTGACTGTGGCCATGATATTAAAAGAAGCTTTCTCTTTAGAAGGATAGCTATGGAAAATTTTGACCCCCTAGTAAAAAGCAGAGACATCACCTTGCCAGCAGAAATCTGTATAGTCAAAGTTATGTTGTTTTTTTTTTCCAGTAGCAATATATGGCCATTAGAGTTGGTCTATAAGGAAAGCTAAATGCCATAGAATCAACATTTTTGTGTTGTGGTGCTGGAGAAGACTTTTGAGAATCACTTGAACGGTAAAGAGATCAAATTAGTGAATACTTTAATTAATTCAGACTATTCACTGGAAGGTCAAATACTGAAACTGAATCTTAAATACTTTGGCCACATGATGAGAAGATGAGACTCATTGAAAAGACCCTGATGTTGGGAAAGATTGAAGGCAAAAAGAAAAGGGGAGAGCAGAGATGAGATGGACAGACAGCGTCATAGAAACAATGAACATGAACTTGGAAAAGACTTTGAGAAAGAGTGGAGGATGGGAGGGCTTGGTGTGCTATGGTCCATGGATCACGAAGTTGGGCACAACTGAACCACAACAGTGTAAAATCAATTTTTGATAAATCCTTGTTAATGAACTTCAAGATCACTTTCAGTTTTAAATATATGATACTGTGATCTATTCCAAAATAATAATAATAATAATGAGTAAGCATTTATGAAACATCTAATATGTACCAATATACAAATAACAAAAAAACCCTCAATAATTGCTCTTATTTGCCATGTTCAAAGCACTCTACTAGACATTGAGAAGAAACATATTATAGATAAAACATGGTGTCCAGTCTAACGTAAGTTGTAGATTAGTAGGGCATGGTGTTTGCCCATAAATCTCATTCTCCCTTTAATCTTCTTTGGGGGACCTTGATCTAGCTATCATCTTTATTCTTCTACAACTCTTAAAATTGTCCTTTTTCATGGATTCTTTACCAACTGCCTATAAATGAAATCAACTCTCCCAAGTCATAAAAAGGCTTCCCTTAAATTTTCCAGACCCCATAATACTTATTGATCTGTTCCCATATATATGAGTATATGTGTGTACATAGATATGTGTATATATACACACATGTATGTGGGTGCATGCAAGCATGTGCACATATATTCCATAATCTTACAGTGCCTTCTCTCTACCAATAGTTCTTTCACTGACCCTTTGATTGCTGGCTTCTGTTAATTATAGCTGTTAAGGTATATGATAACAGTTATATTCTCTGGTTATTGGATCTACCTGAACACACAAACCAAGACCAGTGTCATGGTGAGTAACATATGTATACCACTAGCCTCCACAGGGTATATAGTCATCTGCAAGAATAACCTTAAGTCCAAGGACATTTCTATGGAAGATGCACTGGCCCACAAATACCTTTTTCCTTCTTGTTGTTTGGAACAGAACTGGCTGAAGACGAACTAGTACCTTCAGCCAGTTGCCAGTCTCTGTTTTCCTAAGAAATGACAAATGCCATTACCTTTCTGTGGCTATAGTGACTGGTAACTATATCTGTCCTTTCTCCTTGCTTGGTATTGAATACCCAAGTCATTGCATAGCAACGACTCTGGGGGTGTGGGGTGGGTTATTCATGTGACCAGAAGCCAAAAGATTGTACGGAGGTAAGACAGAAGGGAAATAAAGTATAGATACTGATATTGCTATAAGATTTATAAGATCAGGAGATATCTCACATTTGGTTTTGTTTCCTCAATGATTGAATGACTGAAGATAGAGGATCCACAGCAGAGATGAAAAGCTGGCATCTCTAAATGACAGTGATTTGGAGGAGAGGTGGGACGATGGTGATCATCCACAGATACTTTGTTTAAGTTAAGACTTAGAACTTGTCCTAGAACACAGAACCTCCTGTCAGGATCACAGCACCATTCTCAATAGCTACTCCCTGAACAGTGGAGTGTTTATAGTCAGACTGCATAACTGCTTATCTAGTCATCTTTAGGTAGAGTCAAAATTTGGTTGATTTATACTAGCCCTAACAAGAGTATTAGTCTAGTATTCAAAAGACCAGACTAAAGAAAATCATTCATGAAATCATGACTATACATATATATATACACATCATGACTATACTGGCCAAAGAAAACACAATGATAAGTAAATATAAGTATTTTGGAAATGCATATTCATCCAAAAAATTTATAGTTAATTATGCCACTGTTGTGATTCATAATGTAAAAACCATATACAAAATAATTAAGATAAAATCAGGTGAGTGGTTATGGGAATTAATTACTTCACTGGCTCATAGATGTTATTAGCAATGTGCTGATCAAGTGGTTTCCTATTTTAACTGATTATCCTTCATAAGGAAGGAATAAGCTCACTTCTGTCTGAAGAAATATGTGTATTGAATACCTACCCTCCATATTTCAATTCTTTGGATCAAATACCCATTTGCCCCAACCTAGTTGATTCTGATAACAATATCTGCTATGATAAACTTTCATATTCAATGCAGTGAGATTTTTAAAATTTATTTTGTTTTTAATTTATGGAATGAAACAAGCATATCCATAGCAGAATACAATAAAAAGATGACTGCACGTGATACTGCAAATCTAATAAAATACAACACTCATTTCTATTAAAAATACTTGAAAGTATTAGTATAGATGTATTTTTCTTTAAATTGGTGACGATCATTTATCTAAAGGCAGTGGTAATCATCTAATCACAGAGTTTGTCCCTGTAACTTTCTGGTAGTCACATACAAGAGAAGACCCGCATATGGTAGCATGTTGGCTATAAATGCACATTTTCCTCTTCATCTCTCACTTGAGAACCATTCATGAGGAAAGGGATTCTGAAAAAGCCTCAGAAACTATGACTGAACAGAACTGATTCAATTTCTCTGAAAAAAAATGTTGTAGAGATGGAACCCAATCTACAGAGAATTGAGTTAGTGACTCATATGTCTGGTAGAGCCAGATGGAACCAGCTCATGACAGGTGATTGTTAAATTTTCAGTGGGAGCATTTACATCTCAAAATTGGCAACCACAAATCAAGGTTTTGGCTTATAGTTTCATTGATTGTCTAGATCTTAGAAAGTGACAGAAAAATGGTAATAATGCATATTAGATTGAAAATATCACGCATACTTTCCCCAGAGAGCCGGTTGATAAATATTTACAAGCACAATCCTATTTAGGGTGAACTGGCATGTTTTTAAATATCCTCTTAGAGTAAGTTTGAATACTAAGGTACTATCATGTACTAATCATTCTACCCTGTACCCCAGGAGTTTTCTAAATTTTAGTGATTAAATGGAGGCAGTAGTAGAACTCAACTGCATTTACTTTAATTCAACAAATATTTAAGAACAAAGTTCATAGGGCCAGAAATCTAGTCCTGGAAGGGACTTCATGACCAACCCAGTCCAAACATCTCAATTTACAGCTAATGACATTAAGACCCAGGAAAATAAATATACGTGCCCAAAACCACAGTCTGTAAATGTCATAGGTGGGATATTCAAGGTACATTTCTGAAACTGAGGGATAAAGAATGACTCTAAATCCAGGACTCTATCCACTGTGTCAAAAGATCTAAAATTCAAAACTACCAATAATAGGAAGATTTTTTTCCCTATTTTGAGAAGGATGAAAGTTTCCCATTGTGATGTAGTTTAACACATTCTCCATATCTCCATATCAAGCATGCTAGCTCGATAACTTTTGGCATGATTGTGACATGTCTGGCAAGGACAGCACATAGGTTGGTGTCCTCAGACAGGCCAATCAGACAAACTTTGCTTGTCTTCTGCTCAGTTCTGATAACTGGATTTGGAAGGCATAGATCTGTTTTAAAATCCTGAGCGATTTCATGATCCAGACACTGGAAGGAAGTTTACAGATCAGAAGTTTCTGATAATTTCTGATTTTACAGAGAAATTCAGTTCAAGGAGGATATAGAGAGCCTGTACTTCATATAGAGAAAGTGGGGTGGAGAACAAGGAAGGACTTTGAGAAATGTAAGAAATAGAATTGACAGGACCTGGGCATTGAATAGAATGTGTGTTGAAAAGGATGGGAGGGTAAGGGAGGTGGCGCCACAGACAGAAGTAATGAAAATGGAAGGAAGAAGATTTTCAAGGTATGTCACTAAAATCGCTATGCTCCTTCCTATATTTCCTGTAGGGAGGTGATGAGACCAGGCGTTGACAAAGTTGGTTCTATGAAGGTCATCTCTCAAGGAATCCAGTATGTGGGAGCTGGTGTAACAGAATCCAAAACGTATTTAAGAAAATCTTCATCTAAGATGTCCCTTTTCTTTTCCTGTCGAGTTAGTACAGCCAAAGTCATAGTCATATAGATGTGATTAATGAAAAAGACGTGATAATATTAATAACAATTGTAATCTGGTCTTTGCCACGCACCAAGGATGATTCCTTATGGGATAAATAGGATGTTGTTAAGTAAGCCTTTTTGAGGCTATAATGAGTTATCAATGGAATAGATCTCAATTGTAGAAATGGAGGTTGCTGCCACCCCCTCTACTGAGTATGTCTCTACCACCCACTTAATCTTACGCTATTGTTTCCCTAAAACATCATAGTGTTCTTCTCCATAGGTTCTCTCACTTTGGATTTCCCAAGACATTAAGCTTTTTTCTAGGGTCTTTTCCTGGTGATCTTCCAATATCTCATCCAATAAGATTTTGATCTACGCAGTCATGGCCAACCTACTTTCTAGTAGAAGTGGCTGCAATGTCAGCAGTCACAATTCAGACCTCATAGGAAGATGTTGATTACAAGGACAAGTTAACTACAGACATAGCATTATAAAGTTGCAGCTATGGCTATTTATTGCTTTGATGATCTACAAGAGGGAAAGAAATGTGTGATTTTTCTTATTAACAATTTTAATTAACTTTTAATTGATTTCTAGGAAGATAAATGGTTTCATTACAGCATCACACACTGAGCACCTTTGCTGGATATTAAGCATCAATACAAACTTTTTGACAGTACTGCTGATAAAAGACTTTATGTTGGATTATCTTGCCAAATATCTAGAAATTCATTTGCAAAAGCAAACAGGACCTACTTCCTTGCTACTTCAGTCCCTGTTGCCCAACTTACTTAGTCTTCTTCAATGTTTCTTTCATTAATGCTGAGATTTACAAGAAAGAAGAATGCCAGCCTATCATATCCATTCAGATCCTACCCTTAGTTGTGAATTAGTCTTAGGCTTTTCATAGCAGGTACTCTTAAAATAGATGTCCCCCTTCCCACAATTAAGCATTTAATAATTATGAATTCTCCTGTCTTGTGGGGATTGGATGAAGGCACTAGTGAAGTAGAGTTTGAGGAAGAGACGATGCAGAAATGCTACCATGTGAAAGAGGTAGCCTTGCTCTGCTTGGCTCATGATGGCAGAACTAGGAGCAATGACTGGAAGTTACAGCAAGGCTGATCTAGACTTGGTATCTAGAAAAAAAATGCTAGCAATTAAAGCTTTTCCAAGGCAGCATGTAGTGCCTTGGCAAGGAATGGTTCATGACTTACTATCAGTCTTAAAGCGAAAGTTGCCTAATTACTTGTCGGGGATATTTATAGAAGGAATACTTGTCAACTATGGCTTGGACCCAATTGTCTCTAAGGCCCCTTCCAGCTTGGAGATTCTGTAAGTCATAATAACCCAATGAAGAGAAGAAAATGTACTCCTAATAAGAAATAATTCCTTTACTAGAGGCTAAAAGGCAGGCTAGGGAGTGACACATGGTTATAGCTCATGAAGGCTGTGCTCATTGTCCTCGCTGAGAGTGTGTGTCACTCTTACAACCTTCTATACCAAACTAGAAACCTAGAAAAGATATGTAAAAGGATAATGAAATAACAAAAAGTATGGAAACCATGACGTATCGTTCAGTCATTTTTCAGTTGTGTCTGACTCTCCATGATCCCATTTGGGGCCTTCTTGGCAGAGATACTGGAGTGGTTTTCCATTTCCTTCTCTACCTCATTTTACAGATGAGGAAACTGAAGCAAACAAGATTAAGTGACTTGTGAAGGGTCACACAGCTAGTAAGTATCTGAGGCTGGATTTGAATTCAGGAAAATGATACTTCCTGATTCTAAGCCCAGAGCTCTATTCACTGAACCACCTAGTTTCCCCATGACATATATGGGCTGAAAAAAGGTATCATTTGTATTTAATCCAGTTGGATTGAAAATCCATGCTAGCTATCTGACATAGTTGAAGGATCAGCATTTAGGATTGGGATTGAACCTATTCTGAATGTCTTAAGAGTTATGGAAAGTATGGAAAGAAATGGAGCAGAACTAGAACATTATGAGACTTTATGTTATAGAATGTTATGGGCAAGTCATTTCTCTCTACAGTCCCATTTTCTCATCATCTTAAAACCAGCTTTGATGCCAGTCTCCCTTTCATATATGATATAATTATTCAAATGCATTGAATCATGGAATCGTTGAATGGCAAAGGAAAAAAAAGATGCCATCTCTAAGCCACTCTTTTCAGGGTACAATGAGTGGCATGGGTTTGATGATCCATCCAGTTCCTTCCACCTTAAAGTCTATGATCCTATCATTCTAAGAATTGAGAGGCAGTGTGGTACAGAGGAAAGGAAAAAGAAAATAAAACTCAGAGTCAAAATACATCAGTTTGTATCTTGGCTCTGCTACTTCCTACCTCTGTAACCTAGAGCCATTCACTTAAGGTCTCTCAGGGCACCATCTCTAGTTGTCCTGATCTACATAATGACATTGGACCCAGAGAGCTCCAAAGGAGAATGTGAGGCTGCTGATTTTGCACAGCCCTCCCTCCCTTACCCAACTGACTTGGAAGTCATGAGATCACTTTCCTTATGTTATGGTCCTCTTTGAGAACAAAGGACAAACATCAGTCGATCAATAAGCTCCTTGGATCCTAACCATTCCAAAATGGGCCAGTGACATGTTCAATATAGGAAGTGCTCAAGCAGAGCAAATAGATAACTATCTATACCCCTCAAGGGATCTTGTAGGGGAAACTCATGCTTCAGGGAAGAACAGGACCAGATTCAATTAGAAACTCTTTGGAAATTTCAAAACTTTACCCCTGCTCAGTGCATACTGATTTTCTTCTCCTTATGTCCCTTGACTCATTTCCTTCCCCAAACCCTCCTGAACAGAACAAACACAAACTAATTAAATTAGAACATCCCAAACCCCTCACACTAATGTGAACATATGAAATAATTTTAAGCGTTATTTTTCCTTAGCTAACATGTTTAATTTTTTTTCCTGGGTGTCATAGTCTGAATATTGTCACCCTGATATGCAGTGTGGAAAAGATGTTTCAAGAGAAATTTCATAGCCTTATATTTTATACTCTAATTGCCCATCTTGGACAATACGGTGTCATTTACTATTCTTAGCTTACATGTTCTATGTAGGGAATTAAGGGAGGAAGCATGGCATAATGGATTTGGAGCTGTCCTTGGAAAATATAAAATTAGGCTGTGAATTATGCATCACAGATTTTTTAAGCTAAAGGGCAATCCATGTCACTCCTCAACTTGCAAATATTCAGTGGTGTTCCCTGACAATGGATAAAAAGCAAACTTCTAATGCTGCAACTTAAGGACTTTCACAGTCTCACTCCAATTTATTTTTCCATCTTTATTTTACATCAGCCACTTCTAGATTCCAGGTATTATTGACCACTAAATATTCTTCCAATTAATCATTCCACTTCCTTACTATATGTACTTGCACTGACTGCTCCTCCTTCCAAGATCATACTCCCTCCTGAGTTCTACCATTCATAATCTTATATTCCTTGAAGATTTATCTTAGGGGCTATCTCCTCCATAAAATTTCCCTGATTTCCCACCACCTCAGCTACAAATCCAACAACCCCCTGACTCATATTTTCCTAGGGAATTTTATATCTCTAGTTTGCTCATATCCTAGTCTATATTTGAATCCTCCCAGTGGAATAAAGTCTCCTTGAAGATAGAGATTGATGCTTTTTTTATCCTCCACACCTAACACAATACCAATAAATATAATAGACACTTTTAAATGCTTGCTTAATTAGAGTTGAATATTCTGATATTCTTAGCATGAGAATTTTCTTTACTTTGTCATCTAATAATGCTTAGCACAGTACTTGACATATAGTAGATATTTCATCAATGATCTATCTTTTTTAATAAATGACCATGTACATTCTTCTCCCAAGTTCAATTTCTACTGGTTTCTTGGATCCCAAGAAGACGACTACTATGTTTCCTCAAAAATATATGGTCAATCCTGAGAGATTGAATGCAGGGTAGGTTGGTTAATGCTAGAGTAAATAAGCCCCCATGAGCAGCTACATGGGCCAGTGGAGATAGCAATGAAACTGGTATCAGGAAGACTCATCTTTTTAGTTCAAATCTGACCTCAGACACCTACTAGCTGTGCGATCCCAGGCAAATCAATTAACCTTATTTGCCTCAGCTTCTCACCTGTAAAATAAACTGTAGATAGGAATGGCAAAAAACTCAAGTATCTCTGCCAAGAGTACCCCAAATGGGACAACAAAGTGTCAGATACGACTGAAACAACTGAACAACAACAATAAATAATCCACCTTCAGTGTGCTTCTCCCATGATTATCAGTTGATATCAACTAGTCAGCAAGCTATAAGTAGATTTTAGAAAAGTATATTTAAGGTGATAGAAGAGTTAGTAGAAAAGCCCCCCAAAGTCTGTGATACTCTCTTCCTCCAGGATAGACAGGATCAAGCAAATATCCAAGCAGGTTGTAACCTGATAGTGATAATATGACAAAGAAATTCAGGCCAACTTGATCAATAATATGCAAGGATTTAAAATTATCTATAAGAATGAAAGAATACAGTTTGGTCAAGGGAGACACAAAATGCTTGATTTAATGCCTATAAAAGGGCTTACAGCTGAATAAATTTAATAAAACATTCACATAGATATTTAAGGTCACAGACAACATGGAATATAGAATATTGAAGATAGACTTGGCCCTTAGAACATATAGTTTCAGAGGTGGAATGTGTCATAGACCAACTATGCTCAAAGTATAGTCTGTGAACCTCTAATGTTTCTAAGGCCCTTTCAGCAGGTCCACAAGAGCAAAACAATTTTGATAATAATATTATAATATTATTTGCCTGTTAAAGTACTCCTCCCTTTTCTAGCTAGATATGTGTGTGAGGCTAATTTTCCTTCATATACTTTGAACAAATTATTGTATAATAACAGATTAAATGCAGAAGCAGTTGTCTTTCATTAAGCCAGACATTGATGAGATTTGCAAAATATATAAAATAACGCCAATGTTCTCATTATTTTTTTTTGTTTTGGAAAAAGTTATTTTTCATAAAAAGTGTTACTTTATGTCAAACAGGACATGAGTTTGTTATTGTTGTTTTAATCATATTAATCAGTATTTTAAATTGTAAATTTTGATTTCTAATGTAACAAATATTGACTGATGCAAGCCATATAAACAATAACTTTTTGGAGACCTACATTTTTTAAAAGTGAAAAATTGCTCTTAGAGAAAAAGTTTTAGAACCTTGCCTTAGATCATAGAATATTCAAACTTGGAGGTGCTCATTGAATATTGACAAAACTTAATGTGTAGAATATCAAATTAAGGGACATCTTGAAAAATAGAACTTCAGATCTAGAATAACCTTAGAACGTAGGCTATTGAAGCCACAGGGAACCTTTGATTATAGGATGCTGAAGTCAAGAGGGATCTCATATATAGAATAAAAAAAAACCTCTCAGCTAGAAGGGAACTTAGAACGTAGAGCAAAGAATACCTGAGCTATTAGGGATCTTAGAACATGAAATGTCAAAGTGGAAGGGTGCCTGAGAACACAGAACATAGAAAGTCCAAGATATAATAACCTTAGCAATCATCTTATTTAATTTCTTCATTTTATAGCCATGGAAACTGAAGCCCAGAGATGCTGAGGTAATTGTTTGAGTAATTGGCTTTATCTTTTCAACTAGTGTATCACTTGATTTGTCTCAACTGATAAGCCATTTAATTAGTGACACTAGTTTGACTCACTACTTCTCCCTTATCAACTGGTTGACCAGCTGTTTGCTATGTGGATTAAAGCAATTATTTCTTATCAAGGAATAACCCAGGAAAGATTATGAAGTGGGAGAAGGCAATTGACTGAACCACCTCTCCCCATTTCTGTTACAGTTTTCCTCACCTAGAATTCCTGTCCCATCACTCCCTACCATGTACGGATCATGCAGTTCTTCCTCAAAAGAGCTGATTCTTAATTTTATCAACTTAACTGGCATATGTAAGTGTCAACTTAACCCACACATGTAATTAGCTAATAACTTTATAATATGCCCTTATTGGGCCTTTCGTAGAGTCTTCTCATCCCCTTTCCCCAAGAGCAAAAGAAACGAAATACTAATGATAGAAAAAGGCTCTCGATTTAAAATCAGAAAATATGAGGTAGAATCCCATTTCTGCCTGGATAACTTTAGGAAAGGCACTTCACTTCTTTAGGGTCCTGTCCTCATTTGCAAATTGAAGGCAATAGCTCTAAGGTCCTTTCCTGCATAAAATTGAGGAACGTATGAACCAATACTAAGGCAGAGATTTTAAGGCTGAGATACTTCGCAATACGCCCTTTTTTCCAATATCTGTAAGACTGTTCCTGGACAATGGTATATCACTATTTAAAATTATCTGACTCTAACAGTTGGTACCATGATTGTACATTGTGATCACTGTGTCAATGTAATACACCATGGTCTATGAAAGTGGATGAAGTGGCTTTATCATACTTGCAGAAATTATACAAGCCATGTGTTTCTGGCTCAACATCTACAAAATCAGCCAGCCCGGTTCCTTGTTTTTCTCCCTCTCCTTGGCATCAGTTATACATAATTATCATTTCACAGCTGTTAAGATGGATTCCAGTTATTTTGAAGAAATACAACACAGAGCCTTGCAATAGGGAATGCTCTTGAATAACAACTGATCCTATTTTATATTCCAGTTAGTTGAGTTTCAGATGAGAGTAATTACTTATCAGAATTTTTCTGTTGGGAGGATATTTATTTGAGCCAAATCTCCATTTGGTTCACAGTGATTATAGAGTTTCAAGTTTTTAGTGAAATATAAAGTAACTCTTCCATTTTCCTTCTCTGCTTCTACTCCATGCACTGAAGGTGCCCGCCTGAGTTCTTAGAGGTTATGGTGACAGAGCAGTGTCCCACCAATCTTAACAGGTGATATGTTTCAAATTCCAGGCCATTGTTGTCTCTTGGCCTAGTACTAGCCTCATGACATTCAGAGACGTTAATCAATAGTAGCTTGGCTACTGAAAGAGGGTGTTTTTGACCCTGGAAACTCACAAAGATTATTGGCTAAATGTTTGAAAGGGTTATGGTCAGAATTAATGGAGAGGTAATTCATGTATGAATTTGCAGATATTTTGAAATCTTAAGTATAAATTGATTATAGCTCCTAGAAACGATCAGCAGTGATTTGTACTATTCATTAGATCCTCTTTCTCTTTTCCACATTTGCCATCCTTAGATACTTGCCATCTTCGCATCATTTTATCATCAAAAACCATACATGGAGTATATATGTCTGTACGAGGAGAATAACTTTTTCAGCCAAAAAAAGGACAAATTTTATTAAAGATTCGCCGTATTAGGTAGACCCTTAGGGAGCCTGAGCATTTCTGATGCCAATACCAGTGGGCCAGATTAATTTGAGCTGAGCTAGATTGAATCTGAGCACTGAGAATAGCTCTTGAATCAATTCATGATAGGTATAGGGACCAGACTGGTGATTTCATTGGTATAAGAAACTCCCAGTAAGAAATATCTTCTACTAATGCAGGTCAGCACCCTACTTGAAAGTTCTACCATCTTGGAGCAATGCTTAGAGCACTATGAGACAACGTGACTTGATCAGGGTTACCTGATCAGTATTTGGCAGACGAAGACTTGAACGTGGCTCTTGAGCCATATCTCTTTTCGATTCAGAGTGATTATAGAGTTTCAGGTTTTCAGTGAAATATAAACTAACTCTTCCATTTGCACAGGCCAGCTTTCTGTGTAGTATACCATGTCACTTCTCAATGAACAATTCCTAAATGTCTTATGTATAGAGGACCAAATGAATGATTGCAGAAGATATGTTCCCTTTATGGATCTTCATAGATCTTAGAGTTCAGTAGCACAATAAACTGCTCTCTCTAGATTTTATGTAGACACATATTGAGTGAACATAAAGCAATAAAAAGTAACTTGCATAGAAGATGCATCATGTGCAAATATCCTTATGTACATGGTTTAGAGAGAAAGTACAGTGATGAGAGGGATGATAAGAAGGGGGATGGGAGAATTTGGTGCCCAAAGAGGGTGCAACCAGATCTCTCACAGTTATTCTCCAACTAATGCAAGAAAGTTTTATGGTATAGGTAAGAACTCAGAAGCTGTTTGAAAAAGAAAACTTTCTATAGTTCTCATGTATTCTCATACATCCTATCCATCGTTTTCCCTTATCTCTCTTTGAGTTTTGGTCTGTGCTTCTTTTTTCCTTCATCTTCCTTCAATTCTTTTGTTCCATGACATTTCCTTTTAATTCACAGGATAGACAGTTAGAATAGGCAGACAATCATCATCAAATGTTAATAGGATACTCTTGCCGACAAAGCTGAGTATTTAGGAAGAGAAACATGGAGAGTTCTTCCTAGGAAGATACCTGAAAAACAAGCTTTATTGTTCCTTAAAAAGACATTTGGCAAATCCATTAAGATGAAAATAGCTTTAATCTTGAAGATTTTCTTCTTACATTAAGCTTACAGGGAAATTGCATGGAAAAATAGATGCATAAATATTTTGGAAGCTAGGTACCTCCAAAATTGAAGAGGGAGAGATCAAAGGCAGGAAATGTATTTCCTTGAATAAATCACTGTAAGTATTGTCTGGAAAGGTTTATTTCAGTAGTAAATTATGGCTTGTCCCATTTCAGCTGTTTGTCAAACATTTGCAATAAAAAGCAGTGGGATATTTTTTGATAATGCATTTTATTTCCCGTGGTGTATAGTCTAATGCCAATTACTTTAAAGCTACTTTACAAACTATTATTATTAAAGTATACTCAATCACTGATGATAATTATCAGTGAATACTTCCACAGTTTAGGGATCAATGATTCCACATTTGTTTACACTCCTTCTTCTGATGTAGATTGCAATCTTTCTATTATTTGATAACTAAACTGAACTCCTGTCATCAAAACTTCATCATCTTACAGCTATCCTAGAGATGAGACTTGTTTTAGGAAATAAGTCATATGGGGTGATCCTTGTCCTCATGGAGTTTATAGTCTAGAGAGCATATAGTTTGTTGCAGGAAAGAGACATTTGATTTATTATGCTTGATCTGGGAAGGCAAAACTAGGAGTAATAGGTAGAAGCTGCAAAGAGGAAATGTTAGGTCTGATGTAAAGAAAAACACCCTAACAATTAATGCTACTGGGAACCAAACCAGGTTGGCTGGCTCTGATGTAGAGGGCTCCCTTCATTGGAAATGGAGCAATGGATGGTCACTCTTTGGGTATGTTGAAGTAAATTTTTATTTTTGAGGATAATTTGGATTCGACAGCCACTGGAGTCCCATACAACTCTGAAATTCATCGGACTTTCATTTGTTTAGTGCTTTGAGATTTACAGGGTCGTTTTAGAATATTGTAGGCCCCTAATTCTGATGTGGACACACATCGAGAACATAAAGACAATAGAATAAGAATTTAAATAGGTAGTAAGGAGTGAATAACTTAGCATACATCACAATCACAAGTTATCATTATCTATGAACAATGAAATTCAATGATAGTGTCATTCCATTTTGAACTGGTTGTTTTATTTTGTTTTGTTTTATAATGTGCATTACTGTAAGTGGAATGGTATTTAGGTGCACTTTTTAAAACTTTTCCTTCAAAATAGTGAATACATGAATAGTGGCTCATCTGTGTTCCATTAAATACAAGCATACCTTCCCTTTTATTTATTTTTTTTTTTTTACTGTGTGTGGTGGTACACATCTATAATTCCTGCTGCTAGGGGAGGCAGAAACTAGTGGATCTCATGATGTCAAGAGTGCTGAATTACTGCAGTAAGCTAACTGCTAGATTGTCTACAGTGTCTGCCATTCATATCGTGAGACCCTTCAATTAGGGTTACCAAGCTTTCTAAGGAGGGACAAACCAGAAAAGCTCAGAGAGTGGGTCAAAGATACCATGCCGATCAGTAGTGGGAAAGTAGCTAGGAGGCGAAGTAGATAGAATTCTGGGCCTGGAGTGAGGAAGACCCAAGTTCAAATCTGCCGTCAGACACTTACTAGCTGTGTGACTCTGGGCAAGTCACTTAACCCTGTTTGCCTCAGTTTTCTCATCCGTAAAATGAGCTGGAGAAGGAAATGGCAAACACCCCAGTATCTTTGTCAAGAAAACCCCAAATAACATCGCAAAAAGTCAGGCATGACTTATGTGACTAAATAACAACACCCCAATGGACTTCCAATCAAAATTAAAATAATCAAAATTACCATGTTTCGTGAAGGTAGTTTATATATCTATATTTATATCTATCTATATCTATATACATACATAAATACACGCATATACATATGTATGTATTACATGTGTATATATGTAAATATATAACTAGGTAATGTATTATAATTTATGTCATTTATAATTCATGAAGTTATTTCAAACTCCTTGTTTTTCATTCCCTTTAGGCCACAGATCCAGATGCTGGCATAAATGGTCAAGTACACTATAGTCTGGGAAACTTCAACAATCTTTTTTGGATCACTTCAAATGGAACTATCTACACGAGAGTTAAGCTTAACCGGGAAGTAAGAGACTACTATGAACTTGTTGTGATAGCAACAGATGGAGCTGTGCATCCTCGGCATTCGACATTGACCCTGGCGATAAGGGTCTTGGATATTGATGACAATAGCCCTGTTTTCACCAACTCTACCTATACAGTTGTTGTAGAAGAGAATCTCCCAGCCGGAACTATTTTTCTTCAAATAGAGGTATGTGAAAGGAATTTCCCACTCTTCGGCCCACATCACTATGTTCCTAGCTCGTTTGTCCATAAAACATTTTTCTTCTTTAAATTTATTAATATAACCCACATATGGAAGAATAAAAGTCTGAAGACAGGCTATGTCAGTTGATCAATGTTTAGTTACTAATTACCCACTGCATGCCATGCACTGTGGGCATCAAAGTATGAAGATTGAAACAATTTCTTGTGGTAAAGAGATTACTTACATTCTAGCACACATATGTTTTTATGTATGTATATGTATACATACATATATTAGAATATATTATTTATTCTAATTTATTCTTTTTAGAAACCTGTTCTCAGATTTGTTGAATTAGAATTTGAGGGAAGAGAATATAGACATCATTTTCTCCATCCTTGCCTCTCCCCCCCTTGGATTCCATAGATCCCTTTAAAGTTCAGCCCAAGTACTACCTCCTACCAAATACCTTTCCTAAATGCCCTACTTTCCTAATTATTTTATATTTATTTGGAATATATTTATTTTCACCGAACTATGTACATGACTCATCCCTTGCAATACAAATAATCCCTTGAAGGCAAGGCTTATTTCCTTTTTCCATTTTTATCCCTAATCTCTGGCACATAGAGGGCATCTAATGATGTTATATGGAAATTAATTGAACAAATTATCTTTAAAATAGAATTATACATATTAAAAAAGAAAATAAAACCTGAAGGGTCTACCCTTAATATGGTTTCCACTATTTTTTTCTATTGTTACTCTGTTCTTTATTTGTTATTTAATTTTATTAGTAACAGCACACATGTCAGTATATGTATTTTTTTCTCTTGCCAAAACTATAGTATGTCATTCCTCTAGGGCAGGGACTGTTTTGTCTATATGGTTATTGGTGGTGTCCTCAACATCTAGCACAGTAACTGGCACATATTAAGTAGGTCATTAATAAATGCATATTATGTGAATGAATGAATGAATGCATTCATGAATGAATGAATGATTGTGTAAAATTTTGAGAAGTCCACAGCACCCATGACACTAAAGCTCTACTTGACTTAGTCCTGAGTCTGTTTCATCATTTAGAACTCCCCTGATCTAAACCCCATTCTAATTGTCTCATTTCAGGCGACTGATGTTGACCTGGGTGCCAATGTTTCCTACCGGATCCGAAGCCCAGAAGTGAAACACTTATTTGCCTTGCACCCCTTCACGGGAGAATTATCCCTGTTGAAGAGTTTGGATTATGAATCCTTTCCAGAGAATGAAGCCTACATCACTTTTCTCGTGGAAGCTTTTGATATTGGAGGAACTATGCCCCCAGGCATTGCCACTGTCACAGTGATCGTGAAGGTAAACAAAAGATAGCTTATATTCAAAAAAAAAAATCTACTTGCACAGATATATCAAAGAACCAAGGTATTTGGGCAGGTCACCGCATTTTTAACCATTAGTGTTTCTTTTTATTTTTTCCATCTCATAAACCTCTTTGTTAATTTTCCTGTAAGTGATGTTTCTTTATTTTTCTAGCAACTGTTAGAAGTGTTTATGCTATACTTTCTATTCACTCATGTTTTCCTTTCCCTTCTAAAAAGACATTATAAATACAGAAACAAAACAAAAAATAAAACTGTGGAAATTTTAAAAAGAGAAAGTGTAGTAAAGGGAGTATTCTCTTAAGTCAGGAAGACTGAGTCCATTTACCATCTCTGACAGAGTGGCTGTATGATCCGAGACAGAACAGTTAATCTCTAACCTTAGGCAACTTTCTGAGAATACAGATTTGCCAAAGAGTTCCTATGATGTCCATTGGTCATAGACTGGCTAAGCAAATTAAGCTATAGGAATAGAATAGATTGCGGCTACTGTACAAAACAGGGACTATGGTGGTGTGAAGTGTAAGAAAACTGGAGAGGTAGAAAGGGCCAGGTTATAAAAGGCTTTGTTAGCAATATTAAAATATGAGGGGCAGTTAGGTGGCACAGTGAGTAGAGCACTATCCCTGGAGTCAGGAGGACCTAGTTCAAATCCGCCCTCAGACACTTGACACACTTACTAGCTGTGTGACCTTGGACAAGTCACTTAACCCCAACTGCCCTGCCTTCTCTCCTCAAAAAACAAACAAACAACAAAATGTGGAAAATATTTGATTTGTCCTTTTCTTTCACATAGAAAAGTCTCAATTCAGATGCATCTATAGGGTCATGTGTTTTCATGGAGACAGGATAAATAAAAGTATTTTGAATGTTTACTTTTCCATTATGTCTAATTCCATTTATTCAATTAAATTCAACACAGATCTATTAAGCCACTACTATGTTCTTGAGACTGGGGGATGGGAGAGGTAGACATTAGTGGAAATAAATAATATGACTTTCCCCTGACTTATATTGTATGAGGGAAACAACATATGTCCATATCAGAGATCCAAAAATAAAGAGGAGAATCTGGAAGCAGGGTCACAAGAACCTAGAAAGAGGAATAAAGAAAAAGCTACCTGTATGAATTTGTATGAATTTGTGATTTAGTTCAATCTTTGAAGTAAGGAAGCTGCCTAAGAGACATAAGTGGGAAGATAGTGAATTCCAGGTATCAGGGGTAGACTGTGAAAAGTCATAAAGATGGAGGATGACCAGGTGGCAAGCATGGAGGATAGCAAAGCAGCCATTTTTTTTCTGTACTATAGTGGAAATGGAAAGTGATTGTGTTGGTAAGCAAAATGGGCTCCTTAGCACTTAGTTCAACAAGTGCCCTTGAAGAGTTTGGCTTTTGTTTGCTTTGAGTAATTCAGTGTATTTCATTGAATCTTACTAAGTGCTAAGCCCCAGGCCCAAACCCC
>CM053624.1:11914190-11937253 GCA_028646595.1 Phalanger gymnotis
GCCTCCTCTTTTTTGGGAGCTCTTTGCCGCAGCAGTGGTGGTGTGCATGACTCTGGGCCAGCCCTTGTTCTGAGCTCTCGGGATGAACCTAGATGTTGGTAACTATGAATTGTGTTGGGTCTGTCCATGTTTGTAATTTGCTTGTATTTCGCTCTGAAGTTGTTTGCTGGCTTTTTCCCCTGAACTAAGTAAATGATATTTGTGCGCTGAATTAAAGTAAGCTTGCCAACCCCTTCACCTTGCTTTCCTTAGTTAAGCAGATCAAAAGGACCTGTGTTTTCTGGGTGCTGGCAGCTTTCTAGGTGCTGGCTGTGTGTGGATCTTACACCCCCACAGCAGCTGCTAGCCAGATTGTGGAAACTCCACCCCTCGTTCTAGGATACATAATTTAATCAGCCATGTATCCTAGAACAGTGATTTATGATAAAGGTAGCTCAGGGCTGGACTGTGAATGCTCAGCAGTGGAGTGCTTGCTCAAAGGAGAGAATCCCCAATGCTATAGTGTCAGAACTGCATAGATTCAAGGTCTTATATCAGTTTTTGAGTTGCAGGCACACACTCTTACCAGGCTGTAGAAAACCTTTCTGCACATTTGGGGATAAAGCAGCCAGCAGAGACTGATTCCCTATGTCAGTGAAGGTCCTCATTCTGGTAAGTTGCAAAAGGCTATTTGCATCTGGCAATACCAGATTATGAAACCTAAATCCTTCCTGGGTCCCATGCTTATCTCCTCTCAACTTCTCAGCTGTCAAGACATATATATTGAGTAGCTCTATAGATGTTTGTAGGCATGGCATGGCAATGGCATCATTCCATTCTGTATCTGGTATCCCCCCAAAGTATTTCCACCAGGAATCTGCCTAGCACGTTTTTGTCGTTCAGTCATTTCCATAATTTCTGATTATTTATGACCCTGTTTAGGGTTTTGTTGGCAAAGATGTTGGAATAGGTTGCCATTTACTTCTCCTGCTTGTTTTATAGATGAGGAAACTGAGGCAAACAGGGTTAGGTAACTTGCCTAGGGTCACATCTGAACATGTGACCCCACTCAAGAAGTTTCTGTGGCTCTTTATTACATTTCAGATAAAATACAAATTTCTCCATTACATATTTAACAACCTTTACAAATTGGCTGCAACTCAGTTTTTCAAGATGATTCCATCTTTTTCTAGCTCGTGAAGGATATTTTCCAGACAAACTGCACTTTTTCCTCTTTCAGAGAAATACATTTTCTCTCCAACCTCCACACCTTTGCTAGGATCCTATCTTTGGTTCAAATTTCTTAAAAGCTTCCTGTACATTATTTTCCTCACTTTCAAACTGAGGGAATTATACCTGATGGTCTCTAAGATCCCTGTTCACTTTAGAGTTCTTGGCACACAACGGAGCTAAGCAGTGTCTTAGAGAATTGAAATGTCCTACAAGCAGCTCATTTCCAGACATATCCAGGAAGGCTATTTTGATTTTTTTCCCCTCATTTAGGTAATTGTTCATAATTCCTAGTTATCTTGTGGAGTAGAAATTGGATTGATTTAATCCCAAATAGCCCCAATTGCTTGTTGCAGGGAATGTTCTTAGGTACAGGGTCAGCCTGAGCAAATGAGTACCTTAATGTTCTGTCCTCAACAGCATCCCGCTGACATTACCTAGGACTAGCTAAGGGAATATATTTTCAAAGATTCCTTTAAGAATTGGCCTTGGAACTGACAAAAAAATCCTCAGCCCAACTCATTTTTTATTTTTGATGATGTCTTTTTCGATCTTATTTTTCTATCCAGAGGAAGCAAAGGAATGGTATTAACTAAAACTGCCAGGTCCCCTAAGGATTGAGTTTTCCATATATAATTTGTGGCTTACAGTGCTCACCTGACTTGTCTAAACCCTCATAGCCAATTCATACCGGTTAATACATGTTGGTTTACATGGGTACAGCTAAGTTTATACCTGAGAATGAGGGTAAGCCATATCTCCTAACTCCTAACTTCCATTGTATCTGGCTGCCTTCCTTTGCTTCTTGTACTTAATATAGAAATGTAGTACCCATGCTGGTCATTTGGCATAGATATACACACATGATGATTTAAATGTTTACCATCAAAGGGTAATTAAAGTGTATGTTACTTTACCTGCAGAATGATGATGATCATGGTAGATGACATTTATACTTATTATTTGTCAGGCAATGTACTAAGCACTTTAAATTTTTTTATTTCATTTAATCATCTCAACAGGGCAGCTAGATGGTGTTAGAGCATCAGGTCTGGAGTCAGGAAGACTCATCTTCCTGAGTTCAAATCTGGCCTCAAATATTTATTAGATGTATGATCTGGAACAAATCAATTAACCCTGTTTTCCTTAGTTTCTCATCTATAAAATGAGCTGGAGGAGGAAATGAAAGGCAAACCACTTCTGCGTCTTTGCCAAGAAAACCCCAAATGGGATCACGAAGAATCAGTCACAACTGAAATGACCCAGCAACCTCATAGGAACCCTGAGAGGAAGGGGATTCTATTATCTGCTTTTTATAAATGAGGAAACAGAGGCAAACAGAGGTTAAGTGATTTTCCCAGGATCACACAGACAGTAATTGTCTAAAGATGGGTTTGTACTCATGTCTTCCTGTCTCCAGGCCCAGTACACTATCCATTGTAACACCTGGGTGCATGAATCTTTTTAGCAAAGTTGCTTAAATGAGTATGCCAGCGGGGGTGGGGAGTGCAAGAATATTGCTTTTTGGTTAAATTAAGTTAAAATGTATTTTTCTGAGATTAAAAAAAAACAAACTAGATAACATTTCTTCAATCTATGAAGCAAAAGGCATTTATTAGACACTTGGCATCTGCCAAGTACTGTGATAATTGCTTGGGTTACCAAAAAAAAGGCAGAAAATAGTCTCTGCCCACAAGGAGCTCACATGGTAATTGGAGAGACAAATAGTACCAAAATCTGTAAATAAAAGATATACAACATCTGGGAAGTGACCCTTGAAAGAAAGATGATTTCTAGGAGTTGTGCAGTGGTTGAGATGAGTGGCCAGGAAATGCTTCCTGCAGAAGGTCATTTTTGAGTTCAGGCTTGAAGGAAGCCAGAGTCTAAAGGGTAGAAATGAGGAGCGAGAGCCTTTCTAGGCATGAGGGATAACCAGGGCAAAGGCATTTGGTAGGAGATGGAATATTATATGGAAATAAACAGCAATTAAGTTAAACCATGGGGCAAATGGAGGGCAGTTATGAGTGAGAAGAATGGAAAAAGAATTATTTTTGCCTTCATTAGTCTCTGGACTGATTGCATCTAATGATTACTTAAAAAGGACTGGAGGGGAGTGGAGGGGAACTAGCTTTTATGTCTCTAAATTCTCCATCCAAAGTTCATGTGGGGGAGAATAAAGAATGTTTTTAAAATCATACATACATATATGGGTATACATACACACACAAACACACACACTCAGAGTTTGTTTGTTTGTTTTCCCAATAAAGCTTATGGACTGAATTGAAGAAACCTATGACTGAAATAGCTTCATTTGTTGGAATGCTGGGGAATTCCATTCCTGAAATTTGATTGAAATTTGAATGGGAAAGTTTGAATTGGAATTGTGTTCTGAGAAGTGTTAAAGTAGTCCAGGAAGAATATTTTTTAGATCATCACTGCTCTGTCTCTGGAGTGACGTTTCCAGTTATTTGCAATCAGTCCTGATAGTGACAGATGACGTGATTCATCAGAGTCACGGAAGGGCACTGAAGGATGACAGCATTCATAAGGCACCTGTGTATTAATGTCTAATATTACATGAAGCCAGGGCACATAGTGGAAAGTGAGCTAGCCCCAGAGGCAAGAAGACTTGGATTCAAGGCCTATCTCTGACAAATACTGGCCGTGTGAACCAGAAGACAGAATTTAGTCTCTTGGCACTCCCAGGTGAATCTCCCTCTTTTTCACTGTTAGACTACCTGCTGATCTTACTTGGTAGAGATTTTGCAGGGAGACTTCACCATATAAATGAAATCACAGATTGGGGTAAAGAACATGCTGAAAGATACAATACAATGAAATATGATGCAATTCAGTGCAAGAAAAACATAATGCAACAAATACAACACCATACATGTAGCATAGTAGGGTAGGTGTTTTTTATTCTCCAGAGCAATACAGAATTTTCCCATTGGTCTATAGAACACCTGGAATGTTTAGCTCTTTCCTAAAAGAAGGGCAAGGCAGGAATGCCTGCCCCATCCTGGTGAAACTCTGTAGTTTTGTGTGGTATCATGGCTTTGTGCTGCACCTCCTTTACAGAACTTACCTAGTCTTCCCACAATGCACAAGACAAAATTGTGAAGGCTTCAAGAACAGTTCTATCTACATTTAAGGGTTGCTCAAATTAGGTTCTGGAGATACATTAATCAATAATGGAAATTCTCTATGGAATGAGTTCTGCATAAACAGGTTTTTTCTGTGCTAGAGGAAGATATATCATGTGCCTGTAAGCCTTCAAGTGAAGGATAGGAAGATTTATAGACAATGAGAGAAGAGCAAGCTTCCTTCTTTATGACTATTTCTGTTACTCAAAATACCACCTACTTAGATAGAAAATGTTAAGACATTGATATGAACATACATTACCCTATAAAGTATATTGTAAGTTAGTTTCTAGAGTGGAGAACCTCACTGTGTCTGGAGTTTGAGAACCTGCATCCAATCTCAGCTCTGGGCTATGCTGTATAATTTTGGATGTGTTGTTGCCCCTCCTGTAGCTTCAGTTTACTCATCTGTAACAAAGATAATGAAGGGCCAAGCCTAGACTTTTTCCAAGGCCTCTTTCTGTCTCCAGCAGCTATGATGCTAAGTAAAGTTTGTTCATTAATAACCTTTACAGTTTAAGTTGGTACCGGAGAATGAACTCAGAACTGGGAGGCTGGAAGTCTGGATCGCAGTTTTGTCTCAGCCAGGGAGTGACCTTGGACAACTCATATAACCTCCTTCATCTGAGTTAGATACTTTCAAAATGCCCTCTGGACCCCAAAGCTGTGTGAATTCATGATCCTAATAAGTGACTGCTGGGTTTTATAGAAAAATTAAACTTTACTTTCAAGAATTGTGCTTGGGAAATAAATTAACACTTTAAGATATCTAAAATATGGAAATTGGGAGAGGAATCCATTCACAGGATCACACGACCACAAAAGTAGAACTGGAATGAATCAAAGAAGCTATGTCCAGTCCAAATCACTCATTTGACAGATTAGGAAATGACGGTTCTTGTTGGTGACTTGCCCAAGGTTATAGAGGCATTGTCAGACAAATAATCTTAATCGAGTTCTGCTGCCTCCAAAGCCAATATCTATCTTATATGTAACAATATCTATCATACCACTGTTCCCTGTTGTCTCTTCAATTTAATTAGATTTAATTCAAAAATAAATATTTATTAAGTGCAGCTATTTGTTAGGCATTGTTCTAGGCACTGGGGACTCAGAGACAAAAGAGAATGAAAAAAAAACAATCCCTGGTTTGAGCACGGAATAGAATATGCCCCCAAGTAAGTATTTTTATGGCAATTGAAGAGGAAGAGATGGGTGAAGCTAGCAGTTCCATATGGTATCTTAGAAAAGGGCATGGTTGCACTCAGCTTAGAATAAAGGTAAGCACCTTAGGAGCTTGAAATGTGAAAATAATACATTCCAGGCTCAGAGGCAGGTTGTGTAAATTAATGGAGGTGGAGATTGAATGTCAGTTTAGGAAACAGCCAGGAGGCCAGTCTAGCTGGAAAACACTGTGTTTCACAATCATTGATGTGAAATAAGCATAGAAGAGTTGTTTGGAGACAGACCGAAGAGAGTACTAAATGCCAGACCACAGTAGGAGGATCACTCCCATTCAGCAAAGATGTCTTCAGTCCCTACAATGCATGAGGAGGCATGGTTTGAGGTACTGGGGATATAAAGGCAAAATTATGCAACATGGAGAACTCTAAATAGGAAGCAGAGGCAAGATTAGTGGGCTCCTATTACAGCCAATAGGAGTCAATAATATGAGATGACAGGCAATACTTCATGGTATTCTGGACTGTCTTGGGAGAGGCCAAGTGGAAGAGCTCCAAGGATGAAGAAAGTGACAGTCGCACTATGGTCTACTTAGGTGAGATCCCATCTGGACCACCCCTTTCAGTTTGGGGCACCATGTTTTATAAAGGCATTGATAAGCTAGGTAACTCCTTTGATGAACAACCACCAAGGGTCTTGAATTCATTCCACATAAGGATCATTTGAAGACTATGAGAATGAGAAGTGAAGGCTCACCTGGTACATGATAATAAATCTATACATGATAACTTGAGGAGGGTGAGAATGCTAAAAACGGAAGGGATCAGGACAGGCCAAAGTAGGAGATGCCAAATAGACTGTGACTTGATGGAAGCTAAGGAATCTATAAAGCAGAGGTGAGGAAGATGACCATTGCAGGATGTAAGGCATTTGGGATAAAAACATGATGATGGGAGATGGAATACTGTGTCTGGGGTGTAACAAGTGGGGCAACTTTACTAGAACATAGAGTATGCAAGGAAAAATACTATGTGCTGTGTTGGAAAGGTAGACCGGAGACTATCGGCTTTAAATATCAAACAAAGGAGGTGGTGTTTCCATATTCCTTCAACGTGAGCCCATATCCTCTGCTTGCTAGCAGTTTTGACAAACTGGTTCGTACATCACATAATTGATAATCTATTTATATTCAGAGAGAGACCAGCTCCTACAGGGAAATTGTCAAGAAGAGTTTTCTTTTCAAAATAAAATATTGGGAAATGCATTGTCTTGTCATATTTTTTTTAAATCCAGCATGTAATAGCTAGTCCATGAGACCGCTTATTGAAAATTGTGATGAGATTGGAGCAAACTGTAGTAATGTTTGGAAAAAAAAAGCAACTTCCATAGTTAATTCAATTCAGTCCAAATCAACAAGCATTCATTCCTCAGTACCTATATTTGCCAGGCACTGTGCCAGGCATGAGACATAGAAATATTAAAACAAACAAGCAAAAAAAGCCTCAGTGAGCCGAAAGAAATAAAATTAAACCTAATCATTGGCTCTTGCCACAAGATTTCATTTTGTGGCAATTTGCAAAAAGCTACCAGGGTGGAAGGGCTAGAATTGTGGACAGAGCCAAGTTCAAATCCTGTATCAGGCACATGATAGCTTTTGAACCATGCCTAGGCACTTCATTTCTCTGGGTTCATCATCTGTTAGATAAGGGTGATGGACTTGGTGGCCATTTAAGTTTGCTTGCAACTCTAAACTACAATCATATGATCCACCCACAAAACCAAGTAGACAATACAGGCAATAAACATTGTGTTAGGACAAAGTGTCTGTGGATAGTTAACTTAACATGAGGGAGGATCTGGGATATCGTTAATGTGAATCCTTACTCCATCAGTGCAAGTCACAAACCTGCCTGCCCATCCTGAAAGATTCTTGTCCATGTTCTCCCATAGATACTCTAGGGAGGATATGCCCAGTGTGCCAGAGAATTTCCTCTAGGTCTTTCACTCATCTAATTCATTTGGTAATTTACATTTCTTTATTTTTCAATAATATTTTATTTTTCCCCAATATATGTTGACAATTTTTAACATTTTTTAAAGTTCCAAATTCTATCCTTCCCTTCCCTCCCATCTTCTTGAGACAGTACGTAATCTGATATAGGTTATACATGTGCAATCATGTAAAACATTTTACTATCACATCTCCAGAGAATGAACTGATATCTGTTTATATTTCATGAGCAACAGGACAGGCTGTCTGTCTCACTACTGTTCATTTGTCACATGCTTTTCTAGTGTCAAAGACCATGAATAAAGCAAAGACCTCTTGTTCCTCATCTTTATGAAATACCTAGAAGAAGAAATCAAGATAGAATTAGGTGATGTTGCTAAGACTCCAAAAAAAACCCACGACAATAATTCAAAATAACCTTGTTATTTTAGTAACCCCCTCTATGTTACCAGAAGCCATCTTAGAAGTACCACAGCAGAGCCCAACACTTCAAAGCATTAGAAGCTGCTTTCATGAGTCACTATCATCCTACATAAATATTAACAATTCTAAAATAATAGTTATAATAATACATAGCATATATATGTGTGAACATACACATATGTGTATGTGTGTATATATGCATATATGATACGTGTGTACATATATATCTTTAGGGTTCGCAAACTGTTTTTCATTTGGTATCTTATAGCAACCCTATGCGTTGGGTGATATTATTATGTTCATTTTACAGATAAAGGCACAAAGTCTGAGGTATTAAACGATTTGCTCAAAATCTCACAGAAAATAAATTTCTGAGACAGGATTTGAGCTCAGGTCTTCCTAACTCCAAGTCCCTCATTCCATCTACTACGTCTCCTAGCTCATTCTTGATGATCTGTTTTAAGTCTCAACTCCGATGCCAGCTCTGAGAATCTTCTCTGTCTCAGCTCAGGTGCTATCTCCATGATTGCCCTAGTTGCATGCTTTCTCTCCACACTCATATTAATATGTACTTATTTCTTTGTTTCTATGTTGTATGCATTAAGTATATTATAATCTCCCTAGGGGCCGTTCAAATCTGGCCTCAGACACTTGACTCACTAGCTGTGTGAACTTGGGCAAGTCACTTAACCCCAATTGCCTTGCCTTCCCCCCTCCAAAAAACAAACAAACAAAATAGTGTGTAATTTCCTTGAAGGAAGGGACATCTTTGATTGTTGGTGTCATTATATCCCCAGGGTATAATATAGTATGGCATCCCCTTTGTTGAAGAGAATTAAGCCTGACCTGTAGGCTATGTTTAACACAGTACGCCAATTTGGAGATATTTGTCCAACTCCCAATTTCATTGGTAGCCCAAGTCTCCAGAAGCCAGCAGCTATCACTATTCTCTCAGGGTTCTATGAGTAACCCCTAAGAAGGATTGCAAAAATACTTTCCCTCACAAGCCTCCAATGAGATACTGGTGTGTCAGGTGTTGATTATCACACATTCTTATCTAGCTGCTAGAAAATGTCTCTACTAAGCAATTATATTAGAAAACCTTGTTATATAGGCACCCCAGCACTAAGGGTGCCTTCTGCCCTTGTACAGGCAGTGCCCCTGGGGGGAGGAAGTTCAAACTTAGAAGACACTCACAGCTTCTAGTAACTGGATATTTTTCCTCTCTGTTCTTAAAATCCTTAGGAAGTTTATTGTGGTGTAGCTCACCACTAGGAGGCTGACTTGTTGCTGAAATAGAGAATTCCAAACTGGTTTACTGTGTTAAACACAGCCTTCATTCTCTCTAACTAAATACAAAGCATTTTCTGGGTTATCTGGGTTCATTCATTGACCCCAAAAACACCTGTGATCCTTTCAAACTGATGAAGGACTTATTCGCCCCTAGTTAAATTTCTATTGATTTAGTTGAAATTTAAGATCTGGATAAAAATAAAGACATAAGGCTATAAATAGCATCTGTGATTTATCAGTTTAGAGAAGTCCTCCCGTCAATGTGGATTAGTAGGATTTTGTAGATAAAGTATTGTCTAAGACAGCAGTTAGATGGCACAGTGGGTAGAGTGCTGGGCCTGGAGTGAGGAAGTTCAAATCTAGCCTCAAACACTTAATAGCTATGTGACTCTGGGCAAATCACTTAACCCTGTTTACCTCAGTTTCTTCATCTATAAAATTAGCTGGAGAAGGAAATGGCAAAGCACTCCAGTATCTTTGCTAAGAAAACCACAAGTGGGGCCATGAAGAGTTGGATATGACTGAAAACTAACTGAACTGAAAAGCGCACAAGGGCAGCTGGATGGCATAGTGGACAGAGGGCTGAGCTGGAGTCAGGAAGTCCTGAGTTCAAATCTGGCCTCAGTCACTTGAGAGCTGTGTAAACTTGGGCAAATCACTTAACCGTATTGCCTCAGTTTCCTCATCTATTAAATGATCTGGAGGAGGAAATGGCAAACCACTCCAGCAACTTTGTCAAGGAAAACCCCAAACGAGGTCATGAAGAGACAGGCATGGCTGAACAACTGAACAACAACAAAGGTACATAGAGATTAAAGAATGTGGCCAAATGTCTAATAAGAATCTGGAGGTCCTTATTCTCCAAGCCCATCACTCCATCTACTTCCATGTTGCTGCCATGTTATTAGCTGGGGAATGAAATACAATAAATATGCAAGAGAAGAGAAAACTGGGTCACGTCATGTGAGCAGGCATGTGAGCCTTCAGCAGTGGAAATCCAAATGTGAATCAATAAAGAAGTGTTGTTTTGAACAACCAATAGGCTGATTCCTGTTTATATTAAAAGAAATCTAACCTTCAGAAGCCTAGGAGAGACCCCTTGACTATGCTCAGTGGGTCAATCTTTTATTAATTCACCATGTCAGTTTTGTTCCCCACAATTCTAAAAGGATCTGGAGGAAACAGAGAGGGGTACAAAGACGTTGGGCCACATGGCTTCAGAAATACCCCTCCAATTCTATTATTCTAGGATTCTGTATTGGAAATGTAATTTATTTTTCCTAGAGAGAAAGAAAACCAAATCCAAGTGTGAATAACAAAGATTTCACCCCAAGAAGGAAGATAGGAGGGAAAAAATGTATATATGTGTGTGTGTTTGTGTGTGTGTGTATGTGTGTGTTTAAGTGCAAGGAGAAAAAGAAAACACAGAAACAATATTTTTGTGGGGAACACTCCAGCTAGAATCTATCACCATGTGAAATTACATTTGGCAGGGAGCCTGTATGGACACCTGAGGATTCTTAGGCCTTTGAATGTCTCTGGGTGACTCAATCTAAAAACAAACACTTCTGAATGCATATTTTATAACAACTTTTGATGTCTTTCTAAGTTCTTCTTCTTACTCTGGGTATAAATGTTACTTTGAGAAACTCACCCAACAACTCAACAAAGACCGATTAAGCTCCTACTTTGTGCTATGCTTCCTAGTAGTCCCTGGGGATAAAAATCCCAAAATGGAAAAATATTGCCTGCCATCAAAGGGAGTAGGGGTTGGGGGAAAAGATAGACTTTTTTCATGGTGCAAGAACAGAAGAAAACCATAGTATAAAGAATCAAGGAGAGAGGCATTTGGCCAGAGAGAAAGAGCTGGGCCATCGCCAACAGAACTGGAGGACAGAACAGCATGGTGGTGCTCAGTGATCACAGCAATAACTGCCACTTAGGTGACATCTTAAGGTCAGGTCAAAAGATCAAACATCTTAAGGTAAAGGCAAAGCTTTGGCTGCAATGACATCATCTGGGCCTCACAACAAATTGAGGAGGGAGACGCTTTAGGTATAGATTCTCACTTAAAAAAGAAAGGAAATAAGCTTATTGAGATTAAATTTCTTATTCAGAATCACACAGCCTTTGAGAGTTTAATGTGGGAGAAGCAAAGTAGCATGACTAAAGAAAGCACTTTGCCAGCTTGTCTCGTTTCATCCTCAGAACTTTGTGAGATGATAACTTATTATCATCCACATTCTGAAGAGGAAACAGAGAATCAGAGAGATTTTGTGACTTTCCTATGGCTATTCAGATAAATGTAAGTGATAGGATTAGGCTGTAGGTCTTTTTCCATACCACTCACATTGACTTAAATGTGTGTATGTGTTTGCATGTGTATAAACGCATATGTGATTACATGTATACTTGTGTGTATATACATTTACTCAATTATAACCCTATCTTCTTTTTGGTTTGTTTTTACAGTTTCTTAATCACCTGTTGTGTTATGCAGTCAAGCTTGTATTGGTAAATATTTAACAACAAGCTCTCAGAAGTGGGGGATGTGTACACAACATAGTTTTAAGTTTAATGTGAATAAATTGGTATTTCTCCACGTTCTAAAGTCTAGAAGAGCAGCAAAACAATAACTCAAGGCCCGATTTGTAACTTTTGTTTATTTCTTAGTTGTAGATGCCCCATGGAAAATTTAACAATCAGCTCTTAAGAGCTAGTTCAAGCTAGCTCCAGCACATTCCTAAGGGCAGTGGAAAGAATAGTGGGTTCAAAGTCAAAGTTCCAATCTCAGCTCTGCTACTTACTGTCTGTTTGATACTGGACAATTCACTTAACCTTATGTCATATTCCCTCATCTGTGAAACATAGGGGTAGATCTAGAAGGCCTGTGCCGTCCTTTTCATTTCTCAATCTGTGAGTCCTACTTGTTTCCCTTTGTTTTCCTACTTGCTAAGATCTGACTTTGCATTCAAGCATTTTGGGGGGAGTTTCAATTTTTTTGAGTCAATAATATGTACTTTCCCCTAATTACATGTAATAACAACTTTTAACATTTGTCAAGTATTTTTTCAACTTTTGAATTCCAAATTCTATTCCTTCTTCCCTCCTGTCTCCCCTCCTGAGACATTAAGCCACCAAATATAGGTTATATGTGTATAGTCATGTAAAACATTTCCCTATTAGTTGTTCTGTGCAAGAATAGTCAAAAGAAACAAAGAAAAGTAGTTTGCTTTAGTCATTATTCAGACAACATCAATCCTTTCTCGGGAGGCAGATTGCATTTCTCATCATGATCCCTTTGGGATTTTCTTGGATCATTGCGTCACTAAGTCATTCACAGTTTTTCATTGTACAATATTGCTGTTATTGTATAAATGTTCTTCTGGTTCTGCTCACTTCCATTCGTGTCAGTTCATGTTAGTCTTTCTAGACTTCTCGGAAATCTCTCTGCTTGTCATTTCTTACAGCACAATAGTATTTCATCACAATCATATGCCACAACTTGTTTGGCCACTGATGAGCATCCCTTCAATGATCCAAGGATTTACCTAGCTGCTAAGGATTGGCAGCTAGGTGGCGCATTGAATAGAGCACTGGCCCAGAGTCAGGAGGACCTGAGTTCAAATTTGGCTTCAGACACTTGACGCTTACTAGATATTTGACCTTGGGCAAGTCCTTTAACCCCGATTGAAAAAAAAAAAAAAAGGAAAAGCATTAACACAAAAATGTTTTCCTGGGCACTTCCACCAGATATTCCTGGGCTGCCGTCAGAACCAGACATGGGTTCCACTGGCACCATTGCTGGCTTGTCACTTTCCCTTGTCTGAAATGATACATTCCAGAAGAAAAATGAGTAGCTTGCTGGACATCTTAAGGCCAATCAAGGATCACAATCCCATAAGGAGCGCCTGCTCAGCGTGTCGTAAAAGAAAAATATGGCTATAATAACAGTTCTGAATTACTAACTCATCTTGTCAAGTACAGAAAATAAAGACGCAAAAGCCCATCCTTTAATGAGTTCCCACTATTTATGGCCTCAGCTTGGTGAATAATTAACTAGCATGGTGGAATTTTTTTTAAGTCTATTGTGCATTCAACTGAGAATTGAATCCAGAGAAATTCCCCCCTCGCCCTCAGACAGGAAGTGAGGCAGTTCTTCTGCTAATTTCAATGATGTGGGATTTCTGTGATCTCATCGTTGTGGGTTTTGTGGGTTTTCCCTTCAGTGATACAGATAGCAGTCCATCCTCTGAGTCATCACCGTCCTTTAAAAGCTTGCAATTGATCCACTGTGCTAGCTAATTTGATGACCCTAAATATTTTTTCTCTCTTTTATTTAGAGAATATTATTTTCAAAAGGGAGAAAACCTGAAATATTCAGAGTTCAAATTCCCCTGCAATTTGTATTATAGTGAGGTGACAATGTTCCTTTGTTTCTTCAGAATTTCATTGTTATTAGAACCTTTGAACTCTCTTTTTCTTCTTGCAGAATTTTATATTTTTGAGTATTCTCCCAAAATCCATATCAGCCTTCTCCTGGCTTTCTCTCCTTGATAACAAACTTGAAGAAGGAGTGGTGACTTCCTCACCAAGTTCTCATAATCCGTCACCCCAATATACTGTTTCTCTCAGTGAGAATCAGAACTGGAATAAATCCCACACTTGAAGTTTGCTCTGCCCTTTGAAGGACGAAATCATCATTAAGGCAAGATCTTATTAGCTCGCCTGCTTTTCATGCAGAGAGAATTCCAGCAGGTATCTACGAAATCTGATACCCACCTCATCACAATTCCAAGACTTGTGCCAAATTGACGGCCTGTTTCCCCCAATCCTCTTCTCTTTTACTTGTCTTTCCTGTGGAATTGTAGTATAACCTGGTAATAATATCCCTATTTTTCTTCCCATGAATATTCATTCATATGTACTCCACCAGGGATCCCCTTGCCTACAAATCCTAGATTTCTGCATATGAATATACCTACTTCAGATGCCCTGATACTCTCCCACCATTTGACTTGCCCCTTTCCTACTTAAATAAAGTATACTCATCCGGAATCGCTTGGCAGTCATGGGTTTTATCCCATCAAAGTTCAGTGCCTAGTATGTATGGTAGGAATGCAATAAATGCTTATTGACTCAACTTGGTAAAGATGAGGCCAACTTTGCTTTTTTGTGTTAGGCCCTCTCCTTCCTCTTCCTGGCTCCTAAATCTAGGTATAGGTGTTTGACCTGAGCTACATAAAGTGAGCTGTGGCTTCCAGGAATAAGGAATTCTTTGGCCTGCTTCCAGGTCAGACCACTCATGGAGCATTGTGTTCAGTGTTGGGCAGCATTGTTTAAGAAGGACATTGATGAGGATGAGAAGGGCTTCTTCACTTTTTTGAATGTCATGGAACCTATCGGTTATCAGGTGAAGCCACGCACCTCTTCACAGAATAGGGCTTGTAAGGGAATAAAACAAACACATAAGATGACAAAGAAAATTTATGATCAACATTCATAGTTTTTGAAATTCATCATGCCCAGATTACAAACTGCTGCTAGTAGTTACAAAGATGGTGATCCCAAGGTTGTTGAAGGAACTTGAGTTCAGGACATCTCAATATTGGTGGAAGGACCTGAACATCTTTAGCATGGAAAAGAAAGACACAATAGCTTTGTCCAAGTGTTTGAAAGATTTTGCTATAGAAAAGTGATTTAATTTGATGGAATTTAGAAACAAGAAAATTTAAACTGGAAGTCAAGAGGACGTTTGCCAACTACTCAAACTACCCTGGAGTGGAATGGGCTGCTTTGAAAGGGAGTACATTTCCCATCATTGGAAGTCATTTAGGAAAGACTCGATGACCATTTTTAGATATGACCAAAAGACAGGATTCCTTTTTCATTTATGGACCAGACAGCCATTGCAGGCTCTTGTAACATCTCTGATTCTGGAATCAGAGGGCTGGTACTCATGAATTCCTGTGCTCAGGATAACATTACCATTTCCTGCTTCATATAATTCAGAATCTCAGAATTTGAAGGAACTTCAGAGCCCATCAAGGCCAACCCACAAAAAGGGCAGTCTCCCAACCTTTATCTGAAGAACTTCAATGCCTTTAAGGCAGCCAATTCAATTTCTTCCTTCCTTCAGTATGGTTGGAAAGCTCTTTCAGAGTTATCTGGGGCACTGAAAGATTAAACAACTAGTTCTAGCTCACATAATATATGGAAGAAGCATAACTTAAACCCAGATCTTCCTGGCTTTGAGATTATCTTTGTCCTATATCATACTTCCTCTAGTCAAAATACTTACAAGGTGTAAGGGGGAGAGATTTCTTTTACATTTCCATAGGGTTATCTATAGCTCTGGCATATTCAGCCTTACCGAAATGGGTGCATTCCTTCAGCTTTGCTTTTTAGAAGTCTAGTGCACTGTAAATATAAAAGGGAACTATGTTTAACAGCAGTTCGATAATTACACTGACCCCTTTGTGGAAAGGAGTTTATAGACACTTAATTAGTGTTTCTTCACTTTGCATTGTCCATGAAATTGTTTTATCAGAGCAAATACCAAAGCCTCTGTAGGATAATGGTTATAACATTAAATGAGAAAAGGTGAGTCCAAAGGCCTTGACAAGCAATTAAAAATTAGCCTTGGGTCAAAGTGCCCTTGACCTCTGATGAGCTTCCAACATTGATCCTAGGAAATCATTATTAAAAGCAATTTGTTAGAGTATAAATCAAGTCTTTGAAATGTTTAACAGTCTTAAGGACTGTTTTTTTTTTCTTTCAACTCCTAACACAAAAGGGTGGTGAGTGTATGTAGTTGGGTAAGAATTCAGATATCAGGAGCGTGGGTTTCTAGGTCTGATTTTGACACTAACATTGCATACTTCCTGAGGCCTTGTTTTCTGATGTGCCAGTGTAACAACAATGCTGCTAGCAGCTGTAAGACCAACAACACCAGCACACAGGAGGGCTGCCAGCTCAGGCTCTTTGATCTGTTTTTCTAAGGAAAACAACTTTAAGGGGTTAACAATCTCACTTTAATTAAACATACATATATCATTCACTTAATTCAGGGGTAAAAGGCAGCACCCTAAACTTCAGAGCAAATACAAATAGAAATTACAAACAGAGACAATATAAACAGATTTCTGTCTGACCAAATCACAATACATAGTTACCAGAGAAGCACCAACACCTGGGTTTTTCAAAGCGGAACTGCTTCAAAGGCTTACCTAGAGTCTCCTCGCCAACACTCTTTCAATGAATGTGCCCCCAAAGGCAAAATGTCAACCTCAGAGCTTTTATACCCTGTTCAGGGCCCTGAGGGCTCAAAGCCTTCTTAGCAAAAAGTTGTGGGGCCTGGTACCTCATACCTAGTTAGTGAAAGGGTGTGGGCCTGTCTCTAATCAGGCCTCCCTTTGTTGGCCCCACCTGGGGTCTATTGAGGGGGTGGGAAAGATGTCTCACAGATTAGCCTTACAGCCAGGTGGGGGAGGGGGGTAATAAAATCTGGTTTTATTGCATCACAATATAACCATGTTAAATGATATCCTGGCATTGTGGAAGGGACTTCAAAGGCAGTATGGTTTAATGCATATACCTGAATAGCAATGCTCTTTAGAGCAGAGCTAACAAGTGGTTGCATGACTCTCTATTAACCAGGTCCGAATATTTTTGGTGGTTGTTTCTCATGTCTGGAATGCTTTTCCCCATTAACTCTTCCTCTTAGAATCTCTAGCTTCCTTCCATGCTCAGACCAAAACTACCCTCTCTAGAAGGCCTTTCTCAATTTCCTTAACTGATTAAACCAGGAGTAGGGAACCTGCAGTCTGGAGGCCGCATGTTGTCCTCTAGATCCTCAAGTGCGGCCCTTTGACTAAATCCAAACTTCACAGAACAAACCCCCTTAATAAAAGGATTTGTTCTGTAAAACTTGTTCTCAGTCAAAAGGTCATGCCCGAGGATCTATAAGGCCATGTGTGTCCTTGAGGCCACAGGCTCCCCACCCCCGGAAACCTTCACCTCAAAGATTACTTTCTATCTTCTTTATACATATCTGGAACATATCTTTTTAAATATACGTGCTGTCTCCTTGATTAGAATGCCGTGCTCTTATGGGCAGGGATCATTTTCTCATTATCTTTGAACTCCCAACACTTAGCAGAGTCTCCGACATCTAGGAAGTATTTAATAAATGTTAATTGGCTGACTGAATGCTCCTGTGTCTTATCTATACCTATATGTATGTGTGTTCTCTCTTCCATTAGAATGGATGTTTCTTGAAGGCAGGGGTAGCTTTCTCTACTTCTTTGGTGTCTTCAATTCTCAGCACAGTGCCTAAAATGTAGTAAGTGCTTATTAAGTGCCTGTTGATTTATTTACTGGTCAACGAACACTTACCTCTTTTTTGCTGGGGTCTGGCAATAAAAGAATTTCCTATTTCAACAAAGCAGATGAGGAGGAGATATTTCCCTGTTTGTTGTTGGTGTTGTTTTTAATCGCCCGTCTCCTAGCTTAGCACTTTTTAAATAGATGTTCAAAGTCCTTTAGTGACTTAGAATTTTTAAGCCATGTGACTAGAAGCATCTTAGGAAGTTTTTGTCAGAACCTTCTGGATGCTTTATTTTCCTGGGTGACAGACTGTGTTTAGAAGCTGAATTACCTTATGCTGCTATCTCACACATTAAAATTGTATAGGGAATCGGGCCACATCCTCTTGGGTGCCAAACTGATGTGAGAATAATGGAATTGAGTACAAGGGACTGACAATGGCAAATGGGTTCTACAATCCAAAGAGAGTGAATGGATAGAGGCCGAAGGAGCCATTTGTCGCTTCCTCTTTAAGCTGGTTTGGACTCAACTACAAATTTTGTTTTACAGGATATGAATGATTATCCTCCCGTGTTTTCCAAGCGTCTCTACAAAGGGATGGTTGCTCCAGATGCAGTCAAGGGCACACTGATCACTACTGTTTTTGCTGAAGACGCTGATCCTCCAGTAAGTTGAGTTATGGGTTTTGTGCTTTCCCACCCTATATATTTTGTATGATAATGATCTTTGCCATGCATTGTCCCAGAGGGTCAGATCCTTATTCTATGGACAATTCACATTGCCTATCGTCTATTGACTGAAAAGTTTCAGAATTTACTCCTTAAGCCATAACACAGAATAAATGGCTATGAGAGGCAGGAAGAATCCACCCGAATTTGCATTACCTTCAGATTCCAGTTAGCGGATTTCTAAAGTGTTCCTGTGTTTGATTGCTAGGATCACACTTTCAAAGAGAGAGGGGACCCAAGAGCCCTTCAAGGTCTAAGCATTTTCTTTACATCCTCCCTGACCAGAGCTCAGCCAGTCTTTGCTTATAGAGCAACAAAAGGTGACAAGCCCCCTCCCTCTGAGATGCTTTTGGATTGTACTCACTGTTGTGCAGTTGTTTTTGTTTTCTTACCTCAAACCATTTAGGCCTTTTTGAACCTCATACCCATTGCTCCTGGGATTGCTTTCTGGGCCCAAGAGGAAGCCTAAGATATTTTTCTTTTTTAAAAGATATATTTCATAGAGTAGTCTTCCTACTACTTGAAAATACCTATCACATCCCTACTAAACATTCCCTTCTCCAGCCTAAACATGATCATCTCTTTTGGACCATCTTTATATCACACACTCATCAACCTAGTTACCCTCCTCTGGATGCACCCAGATCATCAATGTCCTTCAAAAATTGTCACATTCATAACTAATTACCCTCCTATAGATGTTGCCTTCCTTGGGCATAGTACATTGAAACTATCTTTCTAGACCCAGACACTGTCTTCATTTATTGCACCCCAAGAACACATTGATTTTCTTGGGCATCATAAAATAGTATTAACTCATATTGAGCTGGTGATCCACTTTCAGATCTTTTTCAGAAAAAAACTGCTCTCCAGCCACTCCTCCACTATCAAGTACTTGTGGTCCAAAATGTTAGGCTTGGTTTATTCCTACTGTGCATCTACCATTTTAAATATGCACAGCCAATCTTATCACTAAAAAAGCAACAAAATTTTCATTTGTGATGACAGTAAAAATTGTCGGTTGTGTGTGAGAGGGATCCTTGGTCCCGAGATGACCATTCTACTCAACTGGTGTTTCTAATAAATAGATGTATATGGGCCTTATCAAAATAATTCAAGCAAGCCCTGAATTATTTTGAGAAGTCAGACACATAGTTCTCACCCACAATGCTATTTTAATGACAATGTAGTTTAGAAACTTCCTTATGAGATAAAAGGATAGGGGACTTCTAGATAACAAAAGTTCCTAGCTGATACAAGTCTATAATTTCTTTGCAATTTACAGACTTAGAGGATTGCCTATAGAATTGAGAGAGTAAGTGTTTTGCCTAGGGCCAAACAACTTGTGACAAAGTGACTTTCTACCCACCTTCATTGGATTGTAAACTCCTTGATGCAGGGACTATTTTTGTCTTCTTTCTCCCAGCAATGCTGGCTAGTAGGTGCTTAATAATTGTTTGTTAACTGCCTCTCTAATTAGAGATAATAGTAGGCCATGGTACCATGCTATGACTAGACTTATTTTCTATAAAAACTTCAAAGTATGTTGTAGATACTACATCAGTCTCATAGCATCCAAGTGATATAGGGAGAGGAAGAAAGCTTATTTAAGTATAAAGAGGGCATTAGTAACTACTCTGGGAGTAGTATGAGATTTTCTGTACACCTATCTCTTCAAGTCTCTTCTTACTATATAAAAATAAAGAAAATGAGATGAAATTGGAGGGGGGGGATGAGGAAAGGAACAAAAGCCAGGAAAGTTGAAAAACTGACTTTCAAAATCCAGTTTCCTACTCCTTAATTGTCCTGCATATAATTTACTTAAAGAAATAGTTGAGAAATTAAATGAGTAGCATTTGAATTCTGTAATTTCCATTGTGATAACCCAATAGAAAACAAGACAATAAAGCCACTGGTAAAGAATTTGTAAGTTTGGAATATCATTTGACAGTGCAGTTAAAAATTCTCTGAAATGAGTTTATAGCAGCAGACACATGGTACTGTAGGGCTATATTCAGAGGGCTGAATCTTGAACCTCATGAAGCTAAATTCAAATCCCATTTGGGTCACTCAGTACCTGGAGTCAGAAGACACCTCAGATGTTTAGCAACTATATGGCCTTGGGCAAGTCACTTAACCTCCATGGGCCTCAGTTTTATCATATAGAAAAAGAAGGGCTTAGACTAGATGGCCTCCAAGACCCCTTTCAATTCTACAACTCTGGTTTTATTAATCAGCTATCTAGTTGAGAAGCATTTATTAAATGCTTATTATGTTCTGAGTCATAAGTACAAAGAAAAATAAGCTCAAGACCTCAGGGAGCTTATATTCTTATTGGGGAGACATCTGCATAAAAGAGAATTTAGCCATTATGCGCAGAGCAGATGGATAATAACTTTAATGAGGAAGGCACTAGAAACTGCAGACATTAGGAATAGCTTCCTGTACAAGACACAATTTGACAAAGACACAAAGACAAAGACAAAGACAAAGACACACAAGCTGAATCCTGAATCTTGAAATTCTAAGAGGAAGGAGATTTGATGCATAGGGGACTAGCCAGTGCAAAGTGATGGAGACCAAAAATGGAGCACCATACGTGATTGTAGAATTCATGGAGGGAAGTAGAGTCAGAAGACCAGAAAAGTAGAGAGGAATCATATTACAAAGAGTTAGTTCTAAATGACAAACAGAGCACTGCATATCTTTTAATCCTAGAGCTAACAGGGAGCCCCTGACATTTATTGAGTGTTATATTGGGGGAAGAAATGGTGGTTGATATGGGCAAGTCATCCAGGAATGCACAGCACCTTTGTGTGAGTGACCAAGCTTGAACCCAAATCATCCTGACTCCCCAGACTGACTTTCTACACACTACACCAGGAAATCATTTCGGCAGCTCCGTTTAGAATGTGGAATCAAGTGTGGAGAGGCTTGAGGCAGGGAGAAACCTATTGTAATAATCCAGGAAAGAAGTGCTGAGGGAGTGAATTAGGGTAATGATCAAGTTCTCCCACCTCTGGATATTAAAGAGACAAAGATTATGGTATAAATAAGGACCAAGAAGATTTTCAACTACATAAAGTGCACGAGGACTATGATTTCCTGGTCATGGAGAAGTCCCAGTATGCAAGCTCCCTCAGTCACATACCTGTCCTTGAGTTGGCAAATCCCAAGGAGGTGTCTGAGGCACACAGAGGTGAAGGAGTTTGGCCATATCACACAGCCGGTGTCACAGGTGATAGTTGATCTTCCTGAGCCTAAGAACAGTCAAATCCTCCCCTCTAATATCTATCACATAGTACTGCTTACTTAGGTAAACAGAGATAATGCCTAAACTGGTGATATTCATTTGAATCCATTAGTAAACTTGGGGAGTGAATCTAAAATGGTGCAGAATGAACTCAGTTGCCTTATTCACCAAAGATGAACTGAGGCCTTCCAGTCCAACCCAAGGATATTCTCTATTAAATGCCTGACACATAGTATTCTTGCTTTTGCTTGGGGACTGACACCAAGGAGGAATCAGCTCCTTCACAATGCCAGGCACATAGAAAATGTTTAGTAATAGCTTGCTGAAGACTTGACTCTCAAGGTAATTTGTTTAGCTTTCAAATATGTCTCATTATTAAGAGGCAAGGTAGTGAGATCATAAGAGTCCTGCATTTGGGATCAAGGGCCCTGTGTCCATGTCTGTCAATAGTAAGCATTTATTAAGCACCTACCGTGCCTCAGACATTCTATTAAGTGTTAGGGAAGGACCATCCCTGCCCTCACGGAGCTCACAATCAAATGGGAGAGACAAAAAGCAAACACATACATACAAACAAGATGTATACAGGATAAAAAGGAAATAATTTACCCAAAAAAGCTATGAGAATTAAGAGGGGTCAGGAAAGGCTTTCTGGGGAAAAAATGGAATTTTAGTTGAGACTCGAAAGGAGCTGGAGAAAGAAGATCCGTGTAGGCATGGAGGGCAGCCAGAGAAAAAGACGAGGCCCTTCACTTCATGTCTCTGTCCTTCAGTTTCTTTAGATGTAACGATTAAGAAATTGTTTCTAAGGCCTCTTCCAGCTCCAATTGTATGATCCCATGTTACCAATCTCAAATCATACCCTCTGCAACTTTCATCCAGAGTTTGGTTTCTCTTCTATGAGACCAAATGGAACATGCCCAATCCTCCTTTGATTAGACAACCTTCAAATACATATATTTTAGTTTACTGGTCCTTGATACAAATATGATTTTTTGCATACAATATGGCCTTAGCATATTTATGTCTGGATTGTTGTATCAGAGGAGCAACATAGAAGAGTGAAGAGAGTTATGGACTAGAAATTTAAAAAAAAAACTGTGATAGGTTCAAATTCTGCTGTTGACACTATCTAGTAGTATGACCCAGGGTAAATAGGTCCATTATTCTAAGAATTTGTCCCATTATCTATAAAGTGAGCATAATAACATTTGGAGAACCTCTTACATCACAGTGTGGTAAGGTGACTCAATTGAGAAGTACTTTAGTCTCTTAAAAATATCAGTTATTATGATGATTATACCAATGAAAACATAGGGACCATTTTCAAAAATTATCACCATTTAAATTAAAGAAATAAACTAATTTATAACCCAGGTCCTTTCACTTCAGATCCCACTGCACAATGCTGCAGATAGGTCAGGAACTATCACTGGCTAAGTGTTTACTAAATAAATACAAGTTAGTTTGAAAAGAGAGGGCACTAG
>CM053624.1:11937753-11955507 GCA_028646595.1 Phalanger gymnotis
CCTAGGAAATCCTATAATCTTGAAGTTATTTCAAGCCCTAGAGCAGAGGTGGAATATCTGTGGCCTCAAGGCCACATGTGGCCCTCTAGGTCCTCAAATGTGGCCCTTTTATTGAATCCAAACTTCACAGAACAAATCCCCTTAATAAAATGATTTGTTCTGTAAAACTTAGACTCAGTCAAAAGACCACACCCAAGGACCTAGAAGGCCACATGTGACTGCAAGTTCCCCACCCCTGCTCTAGAGCCTTTAATCTTATGATTTTGTAACTGAGGCATACTCATTTTCAATCATAACATAGAAGCAATGGGACCCTCTGAAGAACTTGTCAGAGAAAGCTGCTAATGGAAGGCCTACCAGCTAGAGGGAACATTGTTTCTGAACCTCAAAGGATTCCAAAATTCAAACTGTAGAAAACTAGAGTGATTTCTAAAGTCAAGGAGGCTGATTTCTAGAGAATTCCCTATCCTCTTCAGTGAAGCTATTTAGGATCTTATTTTCCTTCTTGCCTCTGTGACAGAGTTGACATTATAGAGTTCACAAGAGACATGCAGAGTGGATGACTGATCATCCTAGATATTAAAAAAAAATGTTAACCTTTCCTTCCTGTCCACCAGAGACACCTCTCTCCAAACTTTGACAAAAGAAAACTGCCTTTGGAAAAATGCTCATCTTCAGGCTTTCTCTTTCTTTTGGGGATAACACAACAATGTGTTAGGAATCTGTAGTGTTTTGGGTAAATGATGAGTCTCTCTTTTTCCCTCTAAGCTGATGAGATCATTGGGCCTCAGGGTTATATGACCATAGATCTAGAGATAGAAGAGTCTTTAGTGCTCAAAAAGTCTTAGCGTCTTCCTTTCCAGAAACAGAAACTAAGGCCCGGAGGGATTAGAGGAATTTTCCAAAATCACACAGAGAGGAAGAGGGAGATACAAAATAAGAATTCAAGGCTTTCAACTTCTTGTTCTTTTCTCTATTACTGCTTTAGTTTAGTTTAATAGGTTAAAAAAAAGCAAGAAGGGATGGGAGGCATCACAGTGAAACTGTTAAGATTAGTCAAATCAGAAAGTGTCATGAGCCATACCCTAGAGAAAAATTGTCCTGATTTGCACAGTCCTCTTTCATTTTTCTTCAGAGATGTAGTGGAAACAGTTTTAGATCTGGTCCCAGAGGTCAGAGACTTGAAACCTACCTCTCTCATTTATTAGTTGTGTGACTTCAGAAACATGGCTTCATTTCTCTAGGCCTTACTTTAACCCAACTATAAAATAAGGGCTTGTGCTTGACATGTTAATCTCTGAGGTCCCCATCCAGCTTTAAATCTCTGATCTTTTGGGGAAAATATATGTATGTCTATGTGTGTGTGTGTGTGTACATTAACATATATGATCAATTATGTATATCTACATGTATGTTTGGTGTAAGTGTATATACAGATAATACATACATGCAGACATGCCCAAGCCCAGTAGCTCTGAGTAGAATGTAAGTACCTCGAGGACATAGAATATCTTGATTTTTGTTTTTTTGTCAATGTAATGACTGACATGTAGTATCAGTCAATCAATTAGCATTTATTGAGAACTTACCATGTTCCATGCACTGTGCCAAACATTGGAGATGCAAAGAGGGAAAAAAATAAACAAAAATAAAACATAATTGCTTGTCAACTGAGTAGAGTATCAGTCAATAAATCAACAAATATTTATAAGTGCCTAATATGGCTTGAACTGTTTCACTGTGTGCCAGGTACATAAGGAGTAATCACTAAAAAAGCAAAATATTCCATGTCCTCAAGGGGTTTATAATCTATGGGGTGTCTTGACAAAAACAATATGGGATTAGATAGCAGTGGCTCATCTCTTCTATTTTATGTATTTCTAGGCAAATAAATATGGGGAATGATTGCACAGATTTCAAGGTAGTGTAAGAAGCTCACTTGACCTCAGGTCCTTTGTCAAATAGAATTTCCCTTACCAAACTGATGTTGAAAACAAGGGGTCACTAGTGAAGAAATGAACCCTTGGGGAACTTCTGATATTGAAATGATGGATTCTTAGCTAATATATTATAGATTAAAGCCCTATGATTTAGTGAAGAAAGTGCTGACTTTGGAGTGTGGAGGCCATAGGTCCAAATTTTCAGTCAATGACTTTCAAAACCTTGGGCAATTTATTTCACTTCTTTGGGACTTAGTTTCTCCAACTTTTGAACAATATGACTGATCTAGATGAGACCATATGGAATACTGAAAAGATGGTGAATCTGGAATCAGTTTAGTTGGGTTCAGATGCTGTATCTGATGCCGACTTTGTGACCTTTGCCACATCATTTAACTTTCTATACCTCAGTTTCCTCATCTGTAAAATGACGCACTTGGACTAAACTACCCAGAACACTGTTGAACTTTGGGAATATTCTTCCCTACACTCCAAAAGAAATCTACCTCTCTATAAGCCTTGGACCACTTAGAGTAGAGTAGGTGGCAAAAATCATTTTGGTCACCCTTCCCTATCAGAAAAATGTACATCAAAATTATGTGTATTTGAGTATTTTTAAAATTCCATCTTTGTTCTGCTATATTAATAATTAAGTACATTATAAAAATGATATTTTTAAAATGAATAAGGAGGAAGTAAAATGAAGTAATATTTGAATCTGGACTTAATAGGGAACTCCTAGAGTATATTGAACAGCGAAGTTCCATGCTCCGATGCACTTATACTTTAGAGAAATCACTGGCCACCGAGTGGAGGGTGGAAAGAAGGGAAAAAAATATCATAGAATCCTAGAATTTGAGCTTTAGAAAAGTCATCTAACTCCAAGACATACACAAAATGAATTACCAGCGTGAACATAACCAACAAGTGGTCATCCAAATTTTGCTCGAAAGGTCCCCCTTCCTTGGAAAGAAAGAAGCCACCATCATCAGAAAGAAGCATTATTAAACACTATCTAGATTCCGGGCAACGCACCAATCCAAGCACTGGATACAACGAAAGGGAGAAAGCAAACAATTCCTGTCCTCAAAGAACTCCCATTCTAATGAGGGAGACCACATGAATATAACTATGAATATACCAAATATATACAGTTGAATACAGCTTAAGTGAAAGGCAACCCCACGTAGAAGACACTTTTGTTTGTTAGGGAAGAGTATCTGGCAGAAGGTGAGGTTTGAGCTTCATCTTGAAGGAAGCCAGGGAATCTAGGAGGCAGAAGTCAGGAGAGAAACCATTCCATGGGGAAGGGAATAAGTATTTATATAATGTGTACTACATGCCGACACTGTGCTAAGCACTTTATACATGTTATCTCAGCCCTGAGAGGTAGGTGCTATTATTGTTGCCATTTTAGAGTTGAGGAAACTGAGGCAAAGAGAGATTAAGTGACTTGCTGGGGTCACAAAACTAGAGAGTTTCTGAGGCAGGATTTGAATTGTGTCTTCCTGATGCTAGGCCCAGCACTGTATCCACTAAAATATCTAACTGCCACTAATTTCAGGCATGGGATACAGGTAGTTAAAGGGCACACAGTCAAGAGATGCAGTGCCATGTGCAAATGAATCCTAGAGCATATGGAGATGGGCCAAGTGTGAGAAGAATGGAAACATTGTGAGGGTCCAGATTCTGAAGGACTTTACAAGCTGAACAAAGGATTTTATGTTCAATCCCAAAAGCCACTGGGGAAAGTGGGTCAAGTAAGATAAAGTGGTTGACGTGGTCACATCTGTTAGGCCTAGGGAGAAGTGATATGGCCATGGACTAAGACAGCTGATAGGAGAAAAGAAAGGTGATAAATGAGAGGATGATAGTACTTGGCTACTGATAGAATTTGTGGGGTGAGAGAGAAAGAGAAATCTAGGAAGACTCTAATGTTGAGAAACTGAGTGACTGGAATAATGATGGAGCCCGGGACAGGAATAGGGGCGTTTGGGAAAGGGGAAGATTTAGGGGGAAAGATAATGTATCTAATGCTGGGATAGGGTGAAACCCATTTATGTCTGCTCATTCTGTGAGACAGCCCCATTTAAAATGCAAAGATAAGGTGAAGGGCTCTTACTCTCCATCACTGATCAAAGTCTACTTTCCCAAAGGCACCTGCTGCAATAATGAAGTGATGGTGGGAACAAGGGTGATTGTATTGGGAAAGGTAGCTAGAATTTTTCCATTAGCCCTTGGGCACTTGCTGCTGTGGGTACCCAGATAGCAGCAGTTAGGCTATGACTATTCTGATGGGCCAACATCTGGCCGAATAAAGGGAGGTTGGGAGATTACACAGTGAAGGGAAGAAGTGTAGTTGAGGAAGGACATGGAATGAGGGCAGATGTATTGATGGAGATGAGCCCCAGTACTATCAGGGAAAGGATGGAGATGCGACTCAAATTCTCACCTTTTGATTGGCTCTTCCCACACCTCTTCTTGTCAAGCACTAGCCCTTCCTTTGGAGACCAGTGTCTTACAGGACACTCAATCTCCAGTCTTCAGAAACCCACCTGAATGCTAGGGAAAAGAAAAAGTGTTGTCAGCTTGGGGGTCACATACTATTCAGTCCTGCATCCACATAACAAAATTATTCTTCTCAAGGACAAAGCATAATCCAGCCAGACACAAAATAAAAATAAATAAATAAAATCCTACTCCTTAATCCCTTTTCCATGAACGCATTTCAGGGCACGCATGAAAACAGGAAAAAGCTTATAACAGAAGGCTCACTCTACTTTATGAAACATTGAACATGTATAGGAAGTAGATCTCTGTTTATATAACAAGAGTTTTATTTCTGTGTTTTTTTTTGTTTGTTCGTTTATTTGTTTGGTTAGCTGAAGAGTTGGTGTTTATTACTTGGTATCATTACTTAAATGAGAAAAAAAAAGTCCTATGGTAAAAGTGCCACCTGGTGAACCAGTGACTAAGAAACTGACATGCTTTTCTGTCTGACAGATCACTGTGAAGCAAAGGACTAACTAATTTACCAATACCTCCTCTCTGAAAAATGTCAATTGTTCAGGGTCAGAAATATGGTCAGACGTGATCAGAATTTGTTTATGAAATGATTCCTTTCTTGTTCTCCACCAGAGGCTGGAAATACACACTCTTGGGCTTCTCTCTTATGGAACCTCCTCAATGAAATAATACACTCATACCTTGCTCTATAGCTTGTGAACTGCCTCATACTAGTTTGCCTGAGAGTTCTCTTATGCTATGCAGTACCTCCATCTGCTGGACCCATGTGATATCACTTCTAAAGCTTTTGGAAACTGGCCAGTACATGTTCCCAACTGCTGACAAAGACAAAAAAAAAAAAATGAGTTGGTGTTCTTGTGAATGGAAATGATTGGTTAAAGATAGAGGGCAGCGGGGAATGGCTTTTGTAAAATAGATGCCTGCCCCCAAATGGATAGGTAATTGCTTACACTGGATGTCCTCTAGAATCACTTCCAACTCGCATTTTGGGGCCAAATATTCATTCTAAATTGCATTAAAGTAAATTAAAATGTTCATTAACTTAATGTTTGAAGTTATTTAAGTATACTGACGTTCTTATTAGACTAGACTCCAAAGGATACAATCAGAGCTTTTGAGACTGGTGCAGAGAGTAGTCCATCAAGAAAAAAAAAAACTAAACTAAACTAAACAAAAAACAGAAAGAGACTCAATGGAAAGAATCAGCATTGTGAGATTAAATCTGTAACAAGTTATCATTCAGACAGCTTCCTGGTGTAACAGTAATAAATGCCCCAGTTGGAGATAGGGGTAAGGGGGAAGAAGGAGGAAGAGTTCCTTCTTATTATTCTTTTTGATGGACTAGCCTATGTTACAACATCAGCATTGCAAATGTTGCTGGCCATTGTGTAGATAACTTAGCATAATGGAATGATTAGAGCACTGGTCTGGGTTTGAATCCTGACTTTACCACATAATATCTATGGGACATTGGCTAGGTCACTTCCTGCATTGGGATTCAGTTTACAGGAGTATACTTTAGGGCTAGAAGAGACCATAAAAGTCATGTACAATACCTACCTGATTTTACAAATGCGAAACTGAGGTGCAGAATTATTAAATGACTTGGCCAGGGTGACATTCACAGAGGCAGTACGTGTCAGAGGTCAAGCTTAAACCCCAATCTTCCCAGCTTTTAGGATGCTCTCTGGCCAATCCATCATATCTATCTTTTTTTCTGGAAAAAAAAATGTTGAGGTTAAGAAAATATAAAATTATGTACACTTATATGGTTTTATATAAATAACTTTTAACATTTATAACCTATAAACTCTAAATATTCCACTGTACATTAACTGATATTCTCCCCATCTTCTAATCCATTGTTCATTCTTTTCCTTTTCAGAAATTGCATTTATAAAAGTACTGGTAATTGGAAACACACCAGGTTTTCTTTCCCACTGATGATGAGCATTTAAAAGCTCTATTGGCCCATCATTGTTCTGATCAGCTACCTGTGAAATGATTTATAAAGTGCTCGGGCAGGTGGCTTAACCACCCATCTCAGTCACTCAAGGACACTTTTGTTGCTCTCTAGAGGGGGGGAAACAGGAATGCGATGGTGCTGCTGGTGGTTTTCTCCCTTCCTGCAGGCACCTCATGTTTTATTAAAATGACAGGATAATACAGGTATTCATGGACATTTTCTCAAAATGGTTAAACCTCCAAATAGTCATTTGCTAACAATCTGTTAGCAGGGGGTGTAATTGAACAGTGAGAACCCAAATCAACTTCACACAATTGAATTGCTTCCATTAGGAGGAGGGGAGGTAACTAGCCACTCCTGGACTAAACCGTCTGGGGTGGTGGAGACTGTTTCATATACCCTTACAGGACGTGTTTTTTCGAGGTTTTCATGTAATATCTTTACAGATTTATCTATCACTACTCCCCAACATCCCTACTTTTGGGGATAGCTTTAGGGCTTCCTGAGCCACGAAAATGGAAATTCTGCTTTTAAAGAATTAGCTTACTGCTTACTGGGTGTGCTAAGTGAGAGGCTGGCAAGGAGAAAATAGATTCTGGTGAGTTCTCTCTTCCCATTTCTCTGTTAGCAGTGCTAGGCAGCATTCAGCAACTGCTGCTGTGCCTACCCGACTGTGAGAATGAAGAGGAAGGAGATCTGGCCTCAATCTCATTGGTCTCTAGTGCTTAATTAGTGAGAAATCTCCCCATGAAATAGGCAGGGGTTATAATTAGATTAGATAGAATAAGTGGGCTTTAGAAGGAAAGGGTTTCTAAAGAAACCATGGGCCCAATAAGGTACTAAACAGGATTATCTGAGGATTTTTCAAAATGAAGTCATCTGCATTGTTTATTATTAATAGATTCCGTTTGAGAACAATTATGTTGGTAGAGTTAATGTTGCCTATTGTTAATGTCTTATTGCCTCTGGGATAAAATACAAGCTCCTCAGCTTGGCATTTATTGCCAAATATCCTTTTTTTGCAGTATGGATTCAGACTATCTTTACAGACTTGCTTCACGTTATGCCCATTTATGTGGTCTGTATTCTAGCCAAACAGGCCTAGTTGCTATTCCCTTAATTCCTCTTGTAATCTCCACCCACTAGGTCTTTGTATATGTTATCTCCCATTACAAGAATCCCCACAAACACAGACACCTTACTCTGCCTTTTAGAACCTTTAGTTTTCTTTGAGGTACAACTCAGTTGCCCTTTTAGTGGGAAGCCTTTCCTGATCCCTCCATTATTCAATATTCTCTCCTTCCTCAAATGGTCTTATATTTATCGATATAAATATGTCATCCACATTAGCCCAAAAGGGTCCAGATTCCAGCTCTCACTATCACTGATGTGTTAGTCTCCAAAGTTTGAATAGTTCTATCTCCACTGTATGGTTGGAAGAATTTGGTAGCACAAAATGCAGCAGCCTTGATGCTCTTCCTCAGCAGTGTTCTCCATAGAAACATTAAAATGATGCCAGATGCTTTTGGACAGAAGTGACTGTAGGACTGAGGTTTCAAGCATCTGTCCAGTACACGTACTATGCAACATCCAACAGCAAGACCGTGCTCCCCTGTGGATTTCATAGGATCAAAGATTTAGAACTGAAGTGAATCAGAGTCCATCTGGTCCAAGACCCTCATAGGCAAAAGCCGAAATCTGGAATTTGAACCCAAGTCCTCAGACTCCAAAGCCAGTGCTCTTTCTGTTTCAACAGCATTGTGTAAAATATCTTGGGAAAAAGTTCACATGAAAGCCTTCTTGTTGAGGATATGGTCCTCCAAATGCTGTTGATGGTGCAGTCCTTTGAAGATATCACTGTCCTAATCACACTAATAAGCCTGAAATACTTAATAAAGACTCGTTGAAATTCAGTGCATCAATTTATTCAATGAGCATTCATTAAACACTAACTGTATGTATACCACTGTGCAGTGGTAGGGTGTGGGGTGTGGTTGATACAAAGTTTAAATAATAAATGGTACCTATTCTTGTGAAGTCTAGTAAAGAAATAACCCTTACATATCAGATGAGCAATATTATGTTTTAGTTTCATCAGAGACAAAGTAAAGTAAGTAGAATCGGGAAATGAGATACAGAAAGGTCTTAATAGTTAGAATTTATTAACTTAATAAGTGCTTAATAAATGATTATAGAATTTATATAGCTTTAATTTATATTATTGAATCTCATAATAATCCCCAGGAGACAGGTGCTTTTATTGAAGAAATAAGGAAGAAGAAATAAGGAAACTGAGGCACAAAAGGTCAGGTAACTTGCCCAGGGCCACACAACTAGTAAATGCCTATCTGAGGCAGGATTCAAACTCAGATCTGCTTGACTCTAAGTCTAACATTCTATAAACTAAACCCTGTCATTGCCTCTAGACTGTAATCTCCTTGAGGGCAGAGACTCTCTTTTTTATATTTAAATCTCTGGCACATATCACAGTGCCTAACTCATAGTAGGCTCTTAATAAAAGTTTATTGATTTGACTCTGGATTATGAAATCATAAAGGGAAAGACTAAAAGGAAATTGAATAATATGTAATTATGATGGTCAAGATTGGCTGCTAGGAAAAATTGAAAAAAATGTACCTTCCTCCCTTCATTTCAGAGGTGGAGGAATAAATGTGTATATATCATGTCCGAATCAGATTATGTGTTTGGTTTAATAATCTATTTTCATTTTATTTTATTATCTTTGTTACTTCAATGAGGAGATGAGGGATCAGAGGCTCCTTTTACCCCCCCCCTCCACACACACACACACACACATACATATTTCTTGCTCCCTCCAGTAAATTACAAAAAAGACTCAGGTGCGAAGTGGGGCAAGAGAGATGTATTTAGGAATCAATGTGATCTAAAATCGCAACAAAAAGTTCATTTTTGGCTTTAAATAAAACAGAACCAAACATATTAAAGACATGAAAAGCAAAATGCCGTATGAAGTCTAAGGGATAAGGTTATTACCAACTGCATACTGAGGAAAAGTGTCATGGAAGATAGGATTTTTGAGTTGGGTTGAAAGAATAGGTAGGAAATTTGCACTTATAGTATGGAAATTGATCATTCTCACCATCTCTAATGACAAAATGTCATGATTAGAACTGTGGCATGAAACCCGACAGACAGCCTGTCAATTTAGACCCTATGTAGCTGAGAACTGGCCTTGAACTAGGAAAGCCTGAGCTAAGTCCTACTTCTAAAATATACTGGCTGACTGACAAGGCCAGTCACTGAACCCTATGATGCTTCAAGGCATTTCTCTAAGAAGAGAATTTGGAGAGAAGGTGTTGACCTGCATTAATATTGGGAGTTTCCTCATTTGAAAGTTCCCCACATCCATAAAATCACAAGCCTAGTCCCTGTCTCTATGCCTGTGTATGCAAAGTATATGAAGAGACTTCCCTTTTCCATGCTTTCCAGTTCCATTTCAAGATACTAGTTCCATTATAAGATCTTGCACACAAGTAGATCAGTCCACACATGAATAAGCAATTAAGGTTTTGCAAGAGAAATCAGAAGCATTTATAATCTCCAAGGTTATCTGATCCTTTAGATCTTCTGTCAATTATATAGTTGGTGAATAAATCAGGTGTGTTGTTCTCAAAGACAGCGAAAGAAAAATAAGTTGGGGAATGCCATCTGGGAGAAAATTCTCTCAACAGCTTTGTGTACTTAAAAACAAATTACTTAATGTGGGTATGGTTAATGATAATAGCAGGCTTTAGTGTTCCCAGATAGAGGCAATTGCCATTATTATGAAGACAATTATGTGGATTTGAGGGAGTTGTTTCTAGATAATTATGTATTTTTAAAAAATGACTGAATCAGGATACCTGCTGATGTTGAGGAGACAATCACTTTAGGTTATTGTTGTCTCATTGAAATTCCCTGTGTTTGCAAGCTTGGCACATTTCTAGTCTGGGTATGAGACGACATCCTAGTAATTATCTTCTTTGTCATTACATCACATGACTGGTATTGTATCTAACAGCCAGATCAACAACCAAGAGAAAAGGGATCACAAGATCCAACTTTGGAAAGAATGGACAGAGAAATCTAGTCACAAGATCTAATGCTGGAAAAGTTTTCCACAGACATCTGGTCTACTTCAACCCCCACCCCCCCACCCACAACAACAAAAAAAATTTCTCCTACTACATGCTGGCAAGTGTCCTAAAAAACTCCACTTGAAATCCTCAGATAAGAAGGCACCCAATAGCACCCAATGCAGCCCAGTGCACTTGAGGATAGTTCTAATTATGAGGAAGTCATGCCTTCCCTCAAGCCTCCATTTTGTCTCTCAAACTTCTACCCAGTGCTCCTGGTTCTGCCTCCTGAGACCAAAAACAAATTGAATTCTTCTTCCGACTGACAGCTTTTCAAGTGCTTTAAGACAGCACACAGCTTCTTCTTCTCCAGGCCCCAAATCCCCAATTTATCAGAAGAATGCTCATTCAGTAAAGCTCCCAATTAAAATCACCAGTTTCCCTTCATTGCTGTTGAGAGTTGTCTCTGCTGAAGTAGTATTTCAATATCTTGATGGACTGAGTGTAGCTATTATCTCCACTAGTGCAAATTGTGATCCTGCCATGTCTTCTCATCCTGTGAGCTGGCTACATGTATCTGTTTTCCTGTGACTCCTCAAATGAAGACCTAGATATCATGATGGAGATTTTACTATGGATGCTTTTAGCAGTTTGGTGGATTCCATTTCAGTGGTGGAGCTAGACCTCTCTTATCTCTCCATCTTGCTACCAGAACAGGTCACCTCCTTTTCTATAATGTCATTTCACCGGTAGTCTCATTTACACCTGCTTCTTACTCAAAGTACTTTGGGTTATATGTCACAAGCCCCTTGTGATCTTCCCATCACTATTGGGTAACCTGAAACTTCTTTTTTCTGTAATCCTGGTAATCATGACTTACAGCCACATTGCGTAGATCCATTGATGGTGAAAAAATAACAGTAGGGAGAAGACTGAGATCATGTAAAATATTTTAAGAATCTAAACTTAGGTCAATAAACTGAACTCAATATTTTCCCTGAAATCCATCTCATAGTCCCATCATTCTCCCAGTCACAAAATTCTAAAACCATGGTGGTCCCCACCAATTCTTTCACCTGACAAATTTAATCAATTCTGTCCAGTGTGCTTCTGAAACATTCTTCCCAATTTTCTACTCTTTCACTTAGTTTACATTCTCCCAATCAATACTAGGCCCTCGTTCTGTAACTATTTGTTGTTCCATGAATCAACCAATCAATAAACAATTATTAAGTACCTACCATGTACCAGACACTGTGCTAAGCACTGGGGAAACCAAAAGGTAAAAGACAATCTCTGCCCGTGTATGTGTGTGTGTGTGTGTGTGTGTGTATGTGTATGTGTATGTGTTATAAATGGGAAATAATAAACAGAGAGAAGGTGTTAACATTAAGAAGGTATAAAAAAGATTTCTCATAGAAGATGGGATTTTAGTTGGGACTTAAAGCCAGAGAAATGCATAGGTGAAAATGAGGAGGGAGAACATTCCAGGCAGGGAACAGTGAAAGAAAATGTCCAGAGTTGAGAGTTTCTTGGAACTGTTTCTTGTTCTTGGAATATAAAGGAGGCCATTGTCACTGCATTAAAGAATATTTGGCAGGAAATAAGATGTAAGAAGAACAGAATGGAGGGAGATAGACTACAAAGGGCTTTAAAAGCTAGGCAGAGAGTTTTGGATTTGATCCTAGAAGCAACAGGGAGACATTGGAGTTGGTTGAGTAGAAGGGTAACATGGTCTGACCTGTATTTTAGGAAAATCTTTAGTGGCTGAATAGAGGACAGATTGAAGTAGAGAAAGACTTGAGACAGATAGACATATCAGCACGCTATTACAATGCATGGCTCTGTGTAGAATGTTCTTTCTCAGTTATTTCTGCTTCAGGACCCTGGTCAGATCCCAGTTCCTTCAGATAGAAACCTCTGATTTTCCTTAGAAAAGTTTCCTCTTTCCTTAGTACTTCTTGTGTGTCCTTGCCGTGTTCTCCTGAATATAATGTGGTTCATTATTTCCCAGCCTTTTATCTCCTGAAAGATTGGAAGGTTAAACTTGTCAGAGCTTGTGTTTTATGATTACAACCTGACTACCCAAAGCTGAGACTGAGAGAGGTTAAGGAAGTCACTAGGGTCACACAGCTAGTAAATGATGAACAAAGGACTTGAATTTAGGTTGCTGGGCCACTGGACTCTTCTCTACGGAAAGTAGGGCCCCACTATATACTTAGTTTTTAATGGGCAATAGCAGCCTTTCTTCCACCTTCAGTCACTGTCTAGGCTGGCTGATACTCCACTCTCTTCAGCTGGAATGTTGCAAAACACATTCAGCTAAGGCATTGACCCTTACCTTAGAATGTGCAGAAGCTTTTTTTTTTTTTCACTTTGGCTCCCTCTGTTCTCAAATTGTGTGTCACCTCCAGGGATATACACATAAATGCACAAATGCTCATTTAAACACATGTATATATGCACACATATATGTGCAGTACAAATACACACTACAAGGACACGTGCACACATACAATAGAGATATGCATACATATGAATGTGTATTGAAATATGCATGCATGCATGTCCATATATGCATGTACACCTGAAATATAATAAACTGAACAATACACATATGCATGTACATATCACATGGTACACATACATCTTTAATATACATTACATGATGCATATATGCTCATGCATATGTCCATGCATAAATACATATACACATGCACATACAAATGCTCTGTTTAGCATTCAAAGGCCCTTATAACCTAGCACCCTCCTACCTTTCTAGCCTTCTTACATTTTACTCTCCAACACATACTCTTAGATTAAGTGACACTGGCCTCACTATTCCCCAAACAGGACTCTCCATCTCTCCTTTCTGGGCCTTCTCTTTGGCTCTCTCCAATGGCTGGAGTGTTCTCCTTCCCCTCCAACTACCAAAACTCCTTGGCTTCCTTTAAGTCCTGACTGAAATTCCACCTTCACTAATTCTTCTTAATTCTTGTGCCTTCCTTTAGTTGATCTCTAGCCAACTTGGCAGGGTCCTTAGTAGCCATATGTCCTTGTCATAAAATTCAAAAGCCTTAACTTTTCAATGAGATTAACATTCCCTGGTAACTATGATGCATTCATAAGTTCGGTTCTCTAATGTTCCCAGAGGCCTATTGCTATCACTTCCATATTGATACTAGTTTCTTCACAAGCTCCAAGACAATCCTGGAGTAAATGGAGTGAAATTGTAACAAGTGGGATGAGTGTAGGATGCTTTTAACCATTCTTGAGTGTTCCTGAAAAAAATCTACCCTCTAAAAAGTCCTTCAGGCTAAGGATGGTCTGAAGAGGCCTCTAGCTGTTCGTTTCAAATCAAATCAATTACACATCTAACTATGAAAGGTATTTTGCTAAGCACTAGGGATACAAAGATAATGAAAATTTGTCCCTGCCCTCAAGGAGTTTAAATCTGGGGTGGGGAGAAGTAATGATACATAGACCGATAAGAAAACTTAAGATAATTTGATGAGAAGGGAGAACAGAGAACTCTCCTAGAGAATAGGAGTAACAAGTAATCTTGCCTAGGTGAGGGACCATCTTGATATTCCTACTGTGTGCCAGGTAATGTGTTAGAGAATGAGAAAACAAAGATAAAATTAAAATAGTTCTACCCTCAAGAAGTTTGTATTCTATTGGCATACCTACAGAAGGAGCCAAGAACCAACCTGGGGAATGAGGTGTTCATTTTTCTCCAGTTGTATATTTAACAGCATTTGACTATGTGGGCTAGCAAGATCAAAGACAGTAAGTGGGGAAGAATTTATGTGACCTGTCCCTCCTGTAATAAAGCTAGGGAATTTGCTAAGGAACCAGCCAGTGTGTCTAGAGGTCAGCAAAACTCACAGATTATCTAAATCCCACAGAGAATTTGCGATGTGTGTCCAGAGCTATAAATGCACAGAAGAATATATGATCAGATTCTAAATCTTCAATAATAAAGGAGACCACAACATAATTCAGGACTCACAAATCTCAGCCTATAGTTGGCAGATAACAAATAAAGCATTTTAAATGTGCCTGCCTTCCACTTACCTCTCCCTTGGTCCACGGATATTTTAGCATAATCAAAAAAAAAAATGCCTTTGTACCTCCCAATCCAGAAAAGTTTCAGAATTAGCTAATAAAAATACTTCTATTTCACAAGAATAAAATGAAAAGGCAATGGGATAAAGTAAGAGCCACTGACTGTGGTGGAGGGGGTAAGGAGAGGGACTTACCATTTTTTTTTCAATTCTTAACAATTATGTTCTCCTATCAGCAGATGATGGAGTTCTTCTGTTCCTTGTGAAGTCATCCTTTAAGTATTAACTTTCTTCTCCTACCCTATACTTTGCATGACCAATCGAGACTTCTTAAATTTTTATCACATACAAGGCTTTGTGCTAAGGACCAAAAAAAGCAGGACCTGTTGCATTGCCCATACATAATTCCAGGTCACAGTTCCAGCACCAAAAAGAGCACTAGAACTTATAGCTAGAGGGGAGTACTGGCCCTGTTTAAAGTCCCAGATCAGAGGAGAGAAGATAAAAAAGAGAGAAGGCAAAACAAGAAAAATAAGATGAAGAGAAATACATAGTAATCCTAATTGTAAATGTGAGTGGGACGCACTCAGTCATAAGACAGAAGTGGATAGCAGAATTGATTAGAAACCAGAATCCAAAAAATATGTCATTTATAAGAGACACACTTGAAACTGAAAGATACATGCAGTGTTAAAAAAATGAAGGACTGCAGCAGAATCTATTATGCTTCAGCTGAAGTTAAAAACACAGGGGTAGCAATCATGATCACAGGTAAAGCAAAAGCAAAAATAGACCTAATTAAAAGAGATAATTGGGGAAACTATATTTGGCTAAGATATACTGTAGAAAATGAAGTAATAGCAAAACATTTTGTCTTTTTTTTTTACCACAAATTTCTCTGATAAAGGCAACATTTCTCAAATATATAGGACAATGAGTCAAATTTATAGAAATAAGAGCAATTATCCAATTGATAAATTGTCAAAGGATACTAACAGCAATTTTCAGAAGAAGGAATCAAAGCAATCTATAGTCCTGTAAAAATATGCTCTAAATCACTACTGATTAGAGAAAAACAAATTTTAAAAATACTGAGATACCATCACACACTAATTAGAAATGGCGAATGCTAGAGGAGATGAGGGAAAATGAGTACAGTTATAAACTGTTGGTAGAGTTGTGAACTTGTCCAACCATTCTGGAGAAAACTTTAGAACTATGCCCAAAAGTCTATAAAACTGTGCATCTGCTATGAACAAGCAATAACACTGCTAGTTCTATACCCCAAAGAGACCTAAGAAAAAGGTAAAGGACCTCTATGTACAACAATATTTATAACAGCTCTTTTATGGTGGCAAAGAATTAGAAATTTAGGGGATGCTTATCAATTGGGGAATGGCTGAACAATTTGGAACATACAAATATGGAGGAGTACTACTGTGCTATAAGAAATGGTAAAAGTGAGTGGTTGCAGAAAAAAAAATTACAATGCCTCTATGAACTGATGCAAAATGGAGATCCTCAGGCAAAATAAGACTAATGCTGTAATGATGGTCAACTGTGAAAACTTGTTGGCTCGTTTGTCATGATTTTCTTGCATCACTTTCATTTCTCATCCAAATTTTCCCTCCACTTCTCTTACTTGATTTTCAAAATCCTTTTTGAACTCTTCCATAACCTGAGACCAATTCCTATTTTTCTTGGAGGCTTGATGTAGGAGCTCTGACTTTGTTGTCTTCTTTTGGTTGTATGTTTTGATCATCTTTGTCGCCAAAGTAAGATTCTATAATCTGATTTTTTACACTGTTTGCTCATTTTCCCAGCCAATTACTTGCCTTTGAGCTCCTTGTCAAGGTAGGACTGTTTCCAGAGTGGAGAGTGCTCTTTCCTAAGCTTCTGCAATTTTGCATAGCATTTTCCGAGATAATTCTAGGGACTTGTAAATTTTCAGTTCTTCTAAGGTGGTATGATCAAATGAAAGGTGTTTGCTCCAATCCTGGCCTGTGCTCTGGTCTGTGAGTGACCACAAGCACTCTTTTCTGCCTTGGAACTGTGAGGAGGATTCCCTCTCTAGATGGCCACAAGCTCTTCCACACTTGGGCTCCTCCTCCCCCAGGACTGCAACCCAAGACTGTGACTCAGATCTAAGTAGGGCAAAGGAAGAGAATCCTGCCTCAGTGCCACCAAAGAGATCCCTGCACTTCTGCTCTGATCAGCTGCACGATCTCCTTCCCCCAACTGTGGGCCTGAAGTTCTGGAAGCAGCCATTGCTGCTGCTGCTGCTTCTTCTGCCCCAGGGCTGGGGCCAGACTGACTTCTTCTCTCACCCATGACTGACAGTTTTCCTATTGACCTTCTATGCTGTCTTTGGTGTGTGTGGGTTGAGAAGTCTGGAAATCACCACAGCTGCCAGTGATTCAGTCCCCTGAGGCCTACTCTAGGCCTGTGCTATGCTGGCTCGCACCTGACTCTGCTCCCAGCCCAGTGTGACATACCCTTCCTGTGAACCTTCCAGGTTGTCCTGCACTTGAGATTGGTTACACTCCATCATATTGTGGGTTCTCTAACTCTAGAATTTGTGTAGAGCCATTTTTATAGTTATGTGGAGGGGTTTAGGCAAGAGCTCAAGCAAATCCTTGCTTTTACTCTATCTTCTTGGCCTGTTCGCTCATTTTCTCAGCTTGTTTTTGACTTTTAACTTTTTGTTTTTTTGTTTTGTTTCATTTTTTTGCCTCTATTTTATTTAATATATTTAGTTTTCAGCATTGATTTTCACAGGAGTTTGAATTACAAATTTTCTCCCCATTTCTATCCCCCACTCCAAGATGGCATATATTCTGGTTGCCCTGTTTCCCAGTCAGCCCTCCTTCTGTCACCCCAATCCCCTCCCATCCCCTTTTCCCTTCCTTTCTTGTAGGGCAAGATAAATTTCTATGCCCCATTGCCTGTTTATCTTATTTTCTAGTTGCATGCAAATACTTTTTTGGTTTTGTGTTTGAATATCTATTTTTTTAAATTTTGAGTTCCAAATTCTCTCCCCTCTTCCCTTCCCACCCACCCTCCCTAAGAAGTCAAGCAATTCATCTTGGGCCACATGCGTATCATTATGTATAACCCTTCCACAATACTCATGTTGTGAAAGACTAACTATATTTTGC
>CM053624.1:11956007-11989346 GCA_028646595.1 Phalanger gymnotis
GTAGGGTTTTGTTTCATAAATATTTGGCCTCCTTCCTGGTCGATAAAGGACTGCATGAAAAAATTTGAGCAGATAGGAAAGTACATGGCATATTCAGGGGATTCCTAGAAGTCAAATATTGTTGGACCTAGATAATGTGAAGGGAAGAGCATGTGACCAAGTTGGAAAGGTGTGGGATCATGGTGAGATTTTTCTGTGAGATACCTGGCTGACACATTAGAGAGAGCACTAGATTTAGAGTCAGAAAGATCTGAGTTTGAATCCTGCTTCATATATTTTTCGATCCATGGCAAGTCATTAATCTTTGTCTGCCTCAGTTCCCTTGTTTGTAAAATGAACATTTGCCCCAATGTGGTGGGGTTCAGTTACAAAGGCCTATTCACCTTGTGCTAGTTCTAACTCAACCTCAGAGGGATCATTTGTGGTTGGGACCAGTATGAGTAACTTCTACAGGATTAGGGGAACCAAAATGATTTGTTTACAATAATAACACTTACCTCACAGAGTTATTGTAAGAATGCTATATAAATGTTATTTGTTATTATCATTACTTCTCTTTAGAGAATAAGAGAACCACCCATTCAGGATGGAGTGCCAGAAAAGATGGGAATTTGTAAAAAGCAAACGTCAGTGATGAACTTGGGAAACCAGAGGCCAGGACACAACTTATTTAAAGACGTCATACATTTAGGCTGAAAATGTACTTCAGGTAACATCTAGTTCAACACATTCATTTTACAGATCAAAAAACTGAGATGTAGAGTGGACAAGTAACTAGTCCAAAGTCATGCAGATAGTAAGTACCAAGAGGGTATTTGAGCCCACGTCCCTTGGCTCTACAAAGAATGATTTTGGTCACTTTACTTTCCTTCTGACCACTGGAAAATATTCAATTGGATTTCCAATAAGCTTTGGTTCATTTTGCCATCTATCTTAACTTAGGTACCACTTCGCCTAGAAACTATGAAGAGACCTGATTTACAGGACCTCTTTCAGTATAGTGATTCACTGGTTCATTTTTTCTAATGTGATTTACTTAAGTTATGGTTTACCCATAGCTACTTCTTAATTCTAGACAGGTTCCCTTTTCCCTTTCCACCTCCACAACCAGGAATTCAAATTAATTTTAATAATTGCCCAAGATAAACACACTTAGGAGGCCCTGGCAAGTAAAATCAACATAATCTTTTCCCACGGTCAAAGTAGGTCACACGTGCACAGTGCTCTAATGTGTTCTTCTAAGGTGCCTTGCTTGTAACACCCTGTAAGGTCATGAGTGCCAAGTATGGTGGTATGATACAGATGAGGAAAGTGAAGCCTGAGTGAGCCTTGCTTAGGGTCATACAGTGATTGAACGTCAGTGGAAAGATTAGCCTTCCTATCTCCTAACTCCATGTTTTGCAATCTCCCCTTGACAAAACAAATTTTACTGTGGTAAAATCTTGGACAGTATTTCTCATACATAATATATGGTTTAACGTACCTAACTTGTATATGTCAACATGCATTTTCCATTCTACTTCTTTTCCTTGTCTTTGGGGCTATTTCTCATTGACATTCTTCAGAGATCTGAGTGTTCCCTGATTCTGAGACCTACAGCATTAATTATAGAAAATTCATGTTATAATTAAAGAACATTACAGTGTCAAAGAAGCTTGGGTCGTTGAAGCCACTACAGAATTTCCCAGTGAGTATCCAGTTTGATATCCTTTTGCCTTGTCTGTACTAAAGTAGGTTCAAGATATATTTGCTGTGCTTGTCTAAGTTAGAGAGTGAAAGATAAGTGAAGCGAGGGAGGACTTGTTGATCCACTCCCCCTTCCACCCCAGATTTGTTCCTCCAGCACCTGGTCCAGTCTCTAAAAGTACTTTTAAAAGGCTTTTTGGCTTAGGTTGGATAGTCATAGTTATAGATTTATTCCAAAGTTTTCTTACTCATTTTTATACAGTAAAATCATCAGTCAGTGACTTTACCAAGCACTATTCTGTCCAGGGCATTGTGGCATTGTACCATAGTCTCAGTAATATATATATATTAGCTAGTAGAGTGATACCAAGGTTTATCTAGGTTAGATGGTAAAAATGACTTTTCACAGTGCTAGCTAGCATTTGATAAGAAATTTAAATATATTCTTTCATTTGATTTCACTGGGGAATCTTTGTCAAACAATCCAAATGGGAAGGGGCTGTTCAGGTGAGTAATGAATTCTCTATGATTAGATCTTGTCACACAAAGGCTTAGTGGCTGCTTGTTAGGTAGGCAAGTCATTTGGAATGTCTGGGCCTCGGTTACCTGATCAATGCATGCCTCCTCTGTCCCTTCTATCTCTGACTTTTTAATTCCTTGGTCTAGAGAGGATTCTTGTTCAGATAGAGGTGGGACCAGAGAAGGGGGTCTGAATTTACTTTTGTGTCTTAGATTCCCTTGGAGATGTGGAGAAGTTCTTGGATATCTTCTGAGAATCATGATTTTAAATGGATGAAAGAAAACACAGATGATTAAAAAGGAAAATGTGAATCAAAGGGATGCTGATCAATTGGGAAATGGTAAACGAATTATGGTATATGTTTCTAATGGAAGATTACTGTGGTGTAAGAAATGGCAAGCAGGATGATTTAAAAAAAACAAACAAACTGGAAAGACTTTCATGAACTGATGCATAGTGAAGTGAGCAGAACCGGAACATTGGAAGTAGTAAAAGAAATATTGTTTGATGAAGAACTGTGAATGACTTAGCTATTCTCAGCAATTTGATGATCCAAGACAATCCCAAAGGACTTATCATGAAGCATACTATCCACCTCCAGAGGAAGAATTGATTTGGATTGAATATACACTGAAGCATGCTATTCTTCACTTTCTTTTTTTCTTTTATTCTAGTCTCCTTGTATAAAATTAATAGTATGGAAATCTTTTACATAATTGAACATGTGTAACCTATATTTGATTGCTAACTATTTCAGGGAGGGGAGAAAGGAGGGAGATATCAAAGGATAGAATTTAGAATTCAAAACTTAAAAAATATTAAAAAAAAACTTAAAAAAAAGAGAAACAGATTACATTAAAATTTTACATTGTAATTTTCCCATTCAAAAGACATGCTGATATCTATGGGGGTCTGTGGACTCCAGGTTGAAACCTCCTTTAAGAGGTCCCTTCCAACTCAGTCATACTATGATTTGGCATTCCAAGATTCAATGCAATGAGTACACAAAGTTATCTATAAAGAGTAGCATTTGAGTTAATATTTTTATTAGTAGGAAATTATTTTTGGACCATCATGGAAATAATTTTCTATGACCCTAGAAAACAACTCTGTTATACATATAATTTCCTTTAAAACACTTTAATTGTCAATCCTCAGCAGGATCAAAGTTAACTTCATTCATGGAGTCTCGTGTGACTCTGATGTATGCATCAAACTTCTTTTGTCTGAGAGAAGTTTTCAGTATTGTGTGCTTAATTAAATAACAAATTCCTTTATTGTCAGCATGGCATAGTGGATAAAGAAATCATCTTGAAGACTGGAAGTTGTGATTTCAAGTCATGCCTCTGACACTTATTATGTGACCCTACGGAAGTCACGTCATGTCTCAGTTCTCTAGGTAACTGTTTCAGATAATATATGACATAGAAAGCGACCATTTTTAATGGCAGAGGAAATTTTTATCACGTATCACATGCAATCCATAACATCATATTTAGAATTATGTCAGATAACTGCACAGTTCTATGGAACTTGACCCGACTAATGTGGGGCTAGATCATTTTTCCCATTCTCTATATTTTCTACCAGGATAGCATAAGAGATGTTATCAAGTATTTTGCTAATATCTAGGAGAGCTGGATGTGGAACGCCTCCAGAAATGAGCTACGGCCAAAAATGGAATGGGCTGCATCTGTGTGGGAAGCCAGGAGCTGGACCTTTGCTTGAAGCTTCTGAGCCAAGCCAGAGTGGCCAATTGTCAGGTACTTCATGGAGGGCCTCCTGGCTGTCCTGGCTTCCTACAAGTGTCACCTAAAATCCAACCTTCTACCCCAGGGCTGTCTAACCTTAGGTTTTTATTGAAACAGTAGACAATATATTTTGATTTGCCATTTTAGCGAGAGCTCTGTGGCAGTTCAGCTTCATTTGCTAAAGCATTTATGTAAATTTCTATGCTTGTAGATGGGCTGTATAAATAGCACTGCAGGCCGCATGCAGCCTGTGAGCCTCATTATGGACAGCCCTGTTCTACATGAAGCTTGTCCCAGTCCTACTTAATGTTAGTCTGTTCCTTCTCTTAATTATCTCTAATCTATCCTGAATATTGCCTGTATGTAACTGTTTATATGCTATCCCTCCCCTCACCTTAGACTATGAGCTCGTTGAGGTCAGAAATGTTTATTTTTCCTTTTTTCTGTGACCTCAGAACTTAACACAAGGTCTGGTGCATAACAGGTGTACGATAAATACTTGTTGAATTGGCTGGACTTGAAGATATGGGTTAGAACAGTTCACTTTTGTAACAACAAAGTTACTTGCAGCTACTGTGGAGGTGTAAGGCCAGTAACATCAGCACACAGGAGGGTGGCTACCACAGATTCTTTGATATGCTTTTCTAAAGGAAAGCAACTTTAAAAGATTAACAATCTTACTTTAATTAAACACACTTATATCATTCACTTAGTTCAGAGGGAAAGGTAAGTACCATGAACTTCACAGCAAATACAAACAGAAATTACAAACAGGTAAAATAACACAAATCAACAGACAGGTTTATAACTCTCTGACCATAAAAGTACATACATAGTTACCAGAGAGAGACGCACCAACATCTGGGTTTATCTTGTCTGGTTAAATCCCATGAACACTCTTCCAATAAATGAGCCCCCAAGCAAAATGCTAACCTGAGAGTATATATACTGTTTCCAATCAAGCACTCTCGATTCAATCAAAGACTCTTGTTTCAAAGGCAAAACTCAATCAAAGGTACTTGATTGTCTTAGTGCTAAGAAGCACTCCAAAAGAAAAAAAAACAGCAAAAAGTCTCATTTGCTTGCCATTAAAACCTTTGAGGGTCCTGAGATTCAGTGACTTTGGGAAATCATGTTACTTAAAGAAAACAAACAAACAAAAAAGACTGGCTTAAAAAGAATTTTAAGGTTTACTATGCCTTTTACACACATTATCTTACATGATACCAATAACAGCTCTATTAAACAAATGTGTTTGTGTGTATATATGTGTGTGTCTGTGTATATATACATATATATGCACACATAAATTTATGTTTGTGTGTTTGTGTTTTTGTGTGTGTATGTGTGTGTGTGTATATATATATATACATATATATATATATATATATCACATGTTCTTTCATATGATCCTCACAATAACTCTGAGAAGTAGGCTCTATGTTTAGCCCCATTTTACAGATGAAGGAACTGAAACTGAAAAGGATTAACTTGTACTGGGTCACTTACCTAATAAATGACCCAGTGAGGATTTGAACTCAGGTCTTCCTAAGTTCCTAAGTTCAAGTCCAAGGTTCTATGTCTATCCAAAGTATCTCTCAGCTCCTTTTTTGGCAATAGTAATAATATTTGACTTCCTTCAGACCTTCTAAGTCTAGAAAGCTCTAGGGTTTAGAAAGCTAGGTAGCACAGCAGATACAGTAGTGAGGTTGGAATTGGGAAGACTCATCTTCATGACCTCAAATCCCACATCAAGCACTTATTGGCTGTGTGACCTTTGGCAAGTCATTTAACCCTGTTGTCTCAGGTCCTCATCTGTAAAATGAGCCAGAAAAAGAAATAACAAATCACTTCAGTATCTCTGCCAAGAAAATCCCAAATGGGGTCATAAAGAGTCAGACACAACTGAAATGACTCAATAATAATCACCTCTTTACAATAATCCCATAGGTTAGGCTGCACAAGGGTCATTATTTCCAGGGACAGAGAAAGATATTGAGGTTAAGAGAAGGAATTTTCTCAGGGTCATCCTCCTAAGATGTCCTAGATACGTCTTGAGCCCAGGACTTCTCAAAAATGAATCTAATTCTTTATCCACTACACTAAACTGCCTTGCTTTGAATTAAGCAGTCAAGGTCATCACAGATCACAGAAACATAACAAGGAATATCCATCATCATGAAACGAAATGTCTCAGGCTTAGCCTTGCAACAGGAAAGCCGGAAAAAAAATGGAACATGGAAGACACAGTGGTAAAGGATTCTTTTAATGATCTTCAGTTGCATATCAGAGCAATCCTCCTAATCCAACTGGTCCCCAAATCCATTTTTGCTAAATCATGTCTGACCACGTTTCAGGGAATACCAATGAAAAAGCTTCCATCATTTAGATTGGAGCTGGGTTAACACAAGAAGCAACATACTTTCTTCACCTCCTCTCTACAACGGAGTAGCAGATTTTATGTACATGCACACATCCATACGCACATGGTTGCATACTTGTGTTCACACACAAATAAAAGCATGACTAATTTAAGAATAGGCATATGTTTTAATGGACACAATTGTCTTTCTCTTTCTTATGAGTCTCCCTGAAATTTGAGCAATATCTTGAAATCCTCATTTTAAAGAGATATTCGCTTGTCAAGCAGGGATTGAGACTTGAATGGCTTGACTTAGATGTATCCACAGCCTGCTAAGCTGAAGATCATTGTCATCCAAGGGCACATTTGGGTAAGGCTTTGCATGGCCTGAAAGGGTAAAATAAAAGAGGAAAGGTAAAAGAGGAAAGAATAAAACAATGAGAGGAATAGAAGGAAGACCCATTGGAGCCCGAAATCACCTCTTTTTCCTAATTGAAAAATTGAGGTGGCCTTTTTAAACAAAAAAGGTGCTCCCCAATTCTATTTTTATTTTGTTTCCCTTGAACCAAGCATGCCTTGTCCAATCAACCTAAGGCAAGCCAGTTCCTGAGCTGGCAAACTCTGAGGGGGCCCAGACTAATGTCAGTCCAGAGCTTGACAGTCTTTCCTCTCTTCCAGCATTTTATGTAATTTTTTCAACATGACTTTGATGCAAATGAGAAAAGGCTTTTTGGGACACTATAGTAACCACTGAGTCTGATAGAACAAGCTGCAATAGAAGCCATTATGTGTATTCATTCATTCCATAGTCATTTACCAAATGTTTGCTATAGACTGATTACCTTACTCTGCCCGGATATCAAATAGGTAGCATTTATGAATCACCCAGTATGGACCAGGCCCTGTTGTGGGCAATGGCAATGTGAAGACAGAAAGAAAATATCCTCTGGCTTCAAGGAGCTATGTCCTATGAGGGAAAGCCATATGAACACCAATGTGTAAATACAAAAGTAGTACAAAGTTAAGATTAAAGTAATTGGGGTGAGATCAGTAGCAATGGGGGAATCCTGAAAGGCCTCCTTTAGGAGATAACTTTGGAAAAGGAAGCTTTATATGCAATATACTTTTTGCCACTCAGCTCCTTTCTCCACAGACTGAAGAAACTCACACAATTGTGTATATTTGGTCCTCCAAAAAAGGGATTAATCTTCAAAAAAGTAAAGAGATACACACACGAACACAAAATATGCACACATATATACGTATATATAATAAACATACATATGTAACATATGTATATATATATACATATATATGCACAAATGCAATATGTATTCATATATACACATACATATAGGCACATATATTCATACATACACACTAACATGTATATGTATATACATACATACAAACATGTCCTTTGAGTGGCCAAAGGCTGGATGTGGAGCTTACTGGCAGGATGCAAAGGAAATGCAAAATAAACTACCTGCCTGAACTTGGACAAGTGACCTGTTTCCTGGACCTCAGCTTCCTCATCTGCTAAATGAAGGAGTTGGATTAGAAAGCCTCTGAGTTCACTTCCACATTATTATCATAATTAGGGTGGGACTTTTTTTTTACTGTATTCTCTTCTAGAAAGCTAAAGTAATCAAGTGCCTTTGATTAAGTTTTGCTAGGTGTGAAGCCCCAGGCCCACACCCTTTTGCTGATTAGGTGTGAAGCCTTCTAGCCCTAAGAGGAGTATATGTGTTTGTAGGTTAGCGTTTTGCTTTGGGACTCTCACTCACTGGAAGAGTTTTATGTGATTTGACCAGATGAGACACTGGGCAGCAGCTGGAGCCTCCTGGTTTTGAAAACCAATGTTGGTGCCTCTTTCTCTGGTAACTCCCTGGTCAGACAGCTAGAGGCCTGTCTGTTGATAACTACATATGTTTGCTCTGTTTATACTGTCTCTGTTTGTAATTACTATTTGTACTGAAGTTCAGGGTGCTGGCTTTCCCCTCTGAACTAAGTGAATGATATATGTATGTTTACTTAAAGTTAACCCCTTAAAGTTGCTTTCCTTTGAAAAGTAGATCAAAGAACCAGTGCTAGCAGCCTTCTTGTGTGCTGTTCTTATTGGTATTACACAGCCATAGTAGCAGCAAGCAGCATTGTTGTTACACATCTCCAGATCAATGATCTTTTAACATACAATATTATGAGCTCATTAATTTAGAGTAGAAGATGGCAGGATGCTTTTAAGCCAACCTCTTTAAAAATGAGGATAATCGTGACTTGCCGAAGGCCATGCAGATGATTATTGGTAGAGAAGGGATTTGAACTGAGACAGTCTGAGTTCAGATCTGACATTCTACTAGATGAATGTGAAAATCTATATTGATTTTAAAATGTTATGACATTACCTCAATATGAGATATAACTGATCCAGCGTTCTTAAGAATTGTGTCAATGCAATGTATATTTTGGAAGGTCTTACGCTAGAACCATAGAATTTGAAAGTTGACATGACTTCAGTGATCATCTGGTCTAAGCTTAGCTTGAAGGGAGCCTGTGCCAGAATGCGTGACAGAGAGAGACAGAGAGACATAGACAAAGACACACAGAGAGATGCCTCTCTAAAATTTTGAAAGACACAGCCATGCAAAATGAAGAAAAACATCAAAACCATCACAGCATAAAGAGGCGCGTGGCATCTCTTTGTGCAACCCTGGAATCCTGAAGCAAACTCAGTTAATAATCCAGTACATTTAGCTCATTTCCATTTATACTTCACTTAGACAATTCTAGAAGGCTGTGTGTTAGGATTTCAAGATTCAAAATTCATGGAAAATACTGAACAGGCATACGCTGACTCAATATTTAATATTATAATACCAAATCTCAGAGCTAGAAGAGACCTTACAGACCACTCTGAACCATCCTTAATGATCTAGAATTCATCCCAAACTCACTTCGGATACCACGTAGTTGAATGAGAATGTTTGATGGACAATGACTTATCGTTTGGGAGTTGTGAGTGGCTTTATATCCTAACTCCTCTTTTGATAATTGAGGAAAACAGAAAGGTTCATGGCAATAGAGCCACTTACATAAGGTCATAGAGATAAAAGCATCAGGAATGGGATTCGAAAAGAGTTCTGTAAGATCAAGTGCCTGTGTTCCTTCAAGTTAACATAATGTTTTCTAAGTTTTCTTCCTAGACTGTCTGATCACCAAAAATCAGCACGTGGGAAGTTATTGTCTTAGCTGACCACAGACACGCTTATGTATGATCAAGTCAGCATAAAACATTCAGTTTTTAGAGATGGTTAACATGAGACATATCCTAATGAAGACTATTTTGGACACTTTGGGAAAACTTTAGGTACAGCTGTTGGCTATTATGATGCTGAATGAGATCATGTAAGAAACTAGGTTTTAAAAAAAACCCTTTGAAAATTCTCCTTCAGCCTACTCTGACATCAGAGACAAACTCATATGTTTGTTTATTTTTATCAGAAAATGAGAATTAGCTTATATAATTCATCATACCCCTTTTGCTTTAGCTCCTTGGAAACCTTAAACAATTTTTTCCCACAACTACAAAAATCAAATCTTTTCAGGTACCTAATTCTTCTGTTTCTTTGATTGTGTTAACTGATTGTGTTCTGGTTTTCATCTTTAATTATTCTTTTTATGTGTTTTGAACTACAGCAATCACGGTGATGGAACTGGGGACAGAAAAGATCGATTTGAAAACTCGGCCAACTACTCTAAAATGTCATCTTTGTCAAGTCACTTGCCTTCTCAAAGTCTATTTCCTGAACTATAAAGCAAGAAAGTTGGACTAGAAGATTTTTAAAGTTGCTTCCAGCTGTAAATATGTGATATTAGTATTATATCTGGGACATTAATTATGAATGAACAAAATAATGATTTGAATTTTTAACGTTTACATGAAGACATGAGCTCTGAGGTTAGATTGGGGATTATTTTTCCCGTGTATTTTTATGTCAAGAATTTGGTACTAAAAGAAATCTGTGAATTGTGAATCAAATCAGGACCACCCCCATACTAACCACTATCTCTCCTCAGATACTTATGGGGACAGCCCAGGATCCTAAACCTACTAGGCTTGGAAATTTCCATTTTACAGCTTAATTTACATCTCTATGTGGAAGTAATCTAGGGGTTAAAATTGGATTTAAAGAAGAAAATAAATGTGTCAAGACACATTCAAACTCAGGTCTTCCTGACTTCAAAACCATTGCTCTAGCCACCATGCCAACTAACTACCTGAGTGTCTCTAATAAAAAACACATTAACTTTTGCTTTCCTGTTGCAGCCTGAGGACCATGGGATTTTTCCATCTGACCTGTAACTGAAATCTTCCACGTGTGTTGTCTTCTTCATTAGAATGTAAGTTCTTTGAGAACAGTAGCTGCCTAACTTGCCAATTTGTATCTTCAGGGCTTAGCAGAGTGTTTTGCCCATAGTAAGAACAATAAATATTTTATTCATTCATTGATTCAATTGTCAGAGAAAATAGTTATCTTTTTGAAGGGTCTACTCCAGTGATTTCACTGCTATGGGGAACTTCTGATCCAGAAATAACCCGCATCAGTGTTAGGCAGTTTAGAATTTTGGAGCTGCCTGATTCATTGAAAGTCTCAGTAACATGCACAGCATCACAGAGCCAGAATGTATCCAAAGGAGAATGTGAAACATCGTCTTTCTGACTCCAGTGCTAGCTCTCTAATCACAGTTCCACTCTCCCTCTCCCGTCATATAAAAATGAGTCTGATTTATTTAGCTAAGTAAATGAAAAGGTTTGAAGGAGACACTCTCAAAGGTCTTTTCCAACTCTTATTTTCTATAAGAGCAATGGGAATTTTGTTTCAGGCTTATGCATTGAGAAATGCCCAAATTAATTTATAGCCCTATGCAGAATTTGGAAATAATCTAGGGAACAAAGTAAGATTTAAGGATAAAATAAGTTTATGAAATGGCTCTCCTATAAAATGTCCCTTCCAGGTGCCAGTTTCATAAAGGTGGTTACATGCACATGTACCAGGCAGCAGTTTCTTACAGGTGCCTACACACACACACACACACACTAGGGTGTAAGAGGAAGTATTGCCCTTTTACACTTATATAGCAAAATTATTATTAATTAAAAGTCTACTTCAAAGATGCTGGTGTAAAGTCAGGAAGGATATCCCTCATTTTAGTTCCTGAAATAGATTATGACCTATGTCATCTATGGACTTCCAGTGTCTATTCTTCAATGAATGAAATAATAGATAAAGGAGTTATTAAATATTTACTAGGTAGAAAGGACTGTGGTGAATGCTAGGGGTACAAATATAAAAGGAAGGCAGACCCCATTCTCAAGCACCCTATATTCCACTAGGGAAGATAACTCATAAGGAAGGTATGACAGCTGCAAGTCATATGGAGCGCTTTCACAGTCCTTAGGGGGCAATAGCAAAGCAGATGTTAATGCCTCTTATTTCATGTCATTTTCACTGATAAATTATCATTTTCTAATACCAAACCATTTGACAGTGCCAAGACTATGATGCAAGACTTTTCTTTTTTGGGTCTTCATCACCTGCTACTTGACTCATTTTTAAATTGTTAGTACTCTACTGAATAAATAAGGAAAAAGATGTTTTCAGCTTTTGCTGATCTATGAACTCTTCTGGGCTCTCAGATGGTAGGTACTCAACTTATCCAGAGATGTACTCCATGGCTTCCGAGCTCTGCTAGGATTTACAAAGTTGGAAAGGTTTTGAATCACAGCCCTGTGTCCAAGTGTATCTCTGCCTGCTGACATAACAACCTACCTAATTTACCTCTATGTTGGCCACAAAGGGTTAATGTTTTGGCCATAAGAGTGCTCAAGGCTGATGTACTAAGTCATTCTGTGCCAGTGGGAGGGACATGTATAAAGTTATGAGTGAAAATTTATTCATTCAATTAATCAGTGAATAATCATTTGATAATCACCGTGTGACAAATACTGTGCTAGCTATGACTTCAATAAGCTCATATTTTACTAGAGGAAAAACGCATGGGTAAATTGAATGTAAATTTTTTGGAGGGGAAGGCTTTAGCAGCTGTGGAAGGGGCTCATGAAAAATATTATGTAAGAGGTGGTACTTAAATTGAACTTTAAAGGAAGCTATAGATTTTAACAATAAAAGGAGAGGAATAGGTGCTTTCTGACACATGGGAGACTTTCAGTGCAAATACATAGACCTAGGAGATGGAATGTCATGGGCAGAGAACAACAAGTAAGCCACTTCTGTTTGCCTCTATTGACTATGATTTAGATTTATTCTGGCTCAGATCTTTATAAGAAATGAGGGGTTATTTGTGGGTTCTGCTTAAGAGTTGCTCCTGATAATTTGCCTTTGTTCTATTCAGAAAAAATATATAAATTCATCACCATTGGAGCAAATAATTCCTACATGTATGTATGTATGTATGTATGTATATACACACACACACATATATATATGAATATGTACATATATTCTCTAAAAAGCTAGCTGCTATGAAGTAATCAATATAATGGAAATTATGCCTGACTAATCCTGGGGCTGAAGGAAAATTGTTTGAAATATACAATAACAACTAAGCATTTCCATAAAGGATGGCATGACATGATTTTTGGACATTTGCAGGTGATGTGTAAAGTTTAACAATATCGGGACTAAAAATACTTTATTTTATGCAGACAAAAGAATGCTAACAATTAATGAGGAGTTCTTTGGGAGGAAACTCAAGATTCAATTTAATTATTTACTTTTAACTTAAAGCATTTTGTTTTGCAAAGCAAAAGCCTCATTACCAGCTCTAAGTTACAGATCGCCCATGAATATCTGTCTCTTGTTTATTCAGATGGATCTGGGATCTCATGGATATTGATTTGCCCACTAATGATATAGCTTCCAAGCCTTCTCTACTCACCCATCCTGTGAAGATCTTATACATGTCTTCCCATTAGTGTATTAAATAGGGGCCACCTGAGGTGCCAGAGGCTTTTCTGGCTTTCTTTTCAATCATGAGGTTGCCAGTAGAACAAATGGGTTGTTCATTGCCTATCCCTCCCTTGCTTTTCAGACCAGTCCATCTTCTTTTTCATTCTGACATTTCTTTGACAAGATCCTTTGGTTCAGTATTCTTTCAGGTTCTTCATTTCTTATACTTGAAGCAACTATCAAGAACATGAACGGATGATTTCTTTTTGGCTTTAATGCTACCAGAATAATCTGACAAACTCAAAGGGAATCAGTGCTTTTGTCTTAGGTTTTGCTGTTTTATATCTCATGACATATCAAGTTTAGACCTGAAATCACAAGATCTCTATAAAGCCTGGTCTTAAGTCCCTGAATTTTCAGAGATGTTAAGGGTCTTGCCCAACTAAGTTCACACAGCTTGTAGGTGTGAGAGGCAGCATTTAAACTTAGGTCTACCTTATGTCAAGTTCAGTGCACTAACAATTATACCAAGGCATTACAAGTAAATACCATTGAGCCACAGGGGATGGTTTCAAAGAACTGCCCCCCCCTCCCCGGGGTGGAGGACAACTTATGAGAACTGATGTAAAGTGAGCAGATTATCAAGAAAAAAATCAGTAATAACAACATTGGAATGATAAACAACTTCGAAATTTGTATGATCACTTCTACTAGAAACTAAATCATCATTCTAACCATTGAGATCTTAGAGAAAAATGATATAGGACAACATCATTATTTTTAATGGACTGAGTCTGACAGATTCAAGACAACGGTTATTGACTTAGGATCATTCTTTGTTCCAAGCATTTTATCCGCAGATTTAAAATGACTGAAAGAGTTCTTTAGAACTAATGTGTCCTAAAATCTCAAATATTTATTCAGTCATAATCACCTTCTAGGTCCTTAACTATAAAATATGTTGTCAGGCCTCTAATAATATGACAACTAATCGGTAATTATATTTCTATTATAATCTTTTCCTTCCCATTTTGGTCATGCTTATACATCACATTGATGCTCATAGCATCTTTCTTTCTTACTTTCTCTCTCCCCTTCTCTCCTTCCCTTTTTTTCTCTTACTTTCTTTTCTTTCCCTCCTTCCTTTCTCCCTGCCTTTTTCCCTTCCTTTCTCCCTTCCTTCCTTCCTTCCTCTTGTTTTGTTTTTCATTTAAGACTATCTTCTTCCCTATAGGTGTAAGTTTAACTTCTAATAATTGTCATTATGTGACAGGCAGCCTAGGATGACAGAAAGGACCATTGTTTTGGAGACAGAATATATGGTTGAATTCCTTCCTTGGAAACTTACTAGCTCAGTGACCCATATTGATTCCAAGTCTAATGCTGTATCCACTGATCCATCTACCTGCTCAATGGTAATTGTTTCTCTTTGGAACAGCAACGCTGAGGGTCTTCCCCTCCCAGCTTCTTATTTTTTTTTTCCTTTTTTTTTTTTTGTAATTAAGGGGCCATCCCTTGACCCACTTCTTAAAGAGATCTATACACTAATTTAATAAAGGGTTGGGTGTGGAGTCAAAGAAACCTGAGCTCAAATCCAGTCACACACTCCCTAGCTTTGTCAGTCACTTAATCTCTGTTTGCCTCAGTTTCCTCTATTGTGAAATGGGGATAATAATAGCACCTACTTCCCAGGGGTGTTGTGTGGATGAAATAATATTTGTAGAAGCAATTTGCACAAAAGTACAGCTGGGTGGAAGGAATAGAACACTGAGCCTGGAGTCAGGAAGACTTGAGTTTAAATCTGGTCTCAGACACTAACTAGCTGTGTGACCCAGGGCAAGTCATTTAACCCTGTTTGCCTCAGTTTCCCCATATGCAAAATGATCTGAAGAATCTTTGCCGAGGAAACCCTAAATGGGGTCATGAAGAGACAGAGAATACTGAAATATCTGAAGAACAACAAAAACAAATTAACACAGTGCCTAGCACATAGGAAGTAATACATAAATGATAGCTATTATTATTATTAAATAGAACTGTGATTTGAATCCAGTTCTTCCTACCTCCCAAGCCCTCAATTTCTCTGCCATGCTACCTCTAGAATCAGGGGGCCTTGGTTCAGATCCCTCCTTTTCCCACTACTTGTGTGTCTCAGTTTTCTCATCCTTACATTACAGAAGTTGGGACCTAAAAAAAAAAAAACAACTTAAAAGCATGGGCTTATTATTTTATGGATATACTTTTTTTTAACTTCCTGGTCATTGATCTATACTGGATGTAGTGTACAGACATCTCATTTTATTCTCTAAGGATGATGAAAATTCAGCTTTTTTTGGGGGGATAGTGAATGAAATATTTATTCTTCAACGTAAAGTATTATCAGAGCAAGTTAAAAATGATGATAGCTGACATTTATATATCACTCTTCAGTTTGCAATGTGTTTTAAATCCATTATCTCGCTGGAGTCTCAACATTTCCCCACGAGGGCACTATAGGGACATATTTCCCACAGTGCCTAGGACAGAATAGACAGTTAAGAAATAATTGTTGATGAATTGATGGGGAAACTGAGGTTCACAGATTCAGTGTAACCAGAGTCATATATATATAATAATTATTTCAGGAAGAATTTGAATATTCATTTTCCTGACTCCAAGCCTATCACCATAATTCATAGGCAGAAAAAAGAGAAAAAAAAAAGGAAAGTAGGTTTTTGCTTCATTCTAAAATCAGATCTTTTAAACCTTTTTTTTTTCCCCTGCCTGCTTTTAGAATTAGGTGGAACATAGGGTTCCTTCTTCCATTTTTCCCAGAATGGTAGTATCGATAAGTCCAGGATAAATACATCTTTGATACATGACTGTGCTTCTGTTGACAGTATATGTGTGGTTCTGTTTACACGTGCTTGTAACAACAGTGTTACTTGTCGCTACTGTGGCTGTGTAAGACCAATAACACTAGTGTACAGGAGGGCTGCTAGCACAGGTTCTTTGATCTGCTTTTCTAAGGAAAGCAACTTTAAGGGATTTACAATCTCACTTTAATCAAACGTACATTTATCATTCACTTAGTTCAGGGAGAGAAGCCAGCACCCTGAACTTCAGAGCAAATACAAACAGAAAATATAAATAGAACGAATAACACAAATCAACAGACAGGCTTCTAGCTGTCTGACCAAAGCTATACATACATAGTTACCAGAGAGAGAAGCACCAACATCTGGGTTATCAAAGCCAGGGGACTCCTTAATGGCTACCCAGAGTCTCCACCACAATGTTCTTCCAATGAGTAAGCCCCAGAGAGCTTCACACCTCTCCTTAGGGCCTTGAGGGTTTCACACCTCTTGTGACCTAACTAGCAAACGGGTGTGGGCCTGAGGCCTCACCCTAGTTGGTAAAGGGTCTAGGCATTCCTACAAACAAAGGCAAGACTCAATCAAAGGCACTTGATTGCCTTGGTGCTGAGAAGCACCCCCAAAAAAACCAGTAAAAAGTCCCAGTTTGCTTGCCCTGACAGTGCCACATTTCTGAAGCTCCAAAAGATCTGGGGTCCAAGGCTCTACGTTCAAATGTTGATTCTTCTGTATGCATTGTCCTGTGCGACAATGGCAAATCACTGCATCTCTGTTCCTCACTTTCTTGATCTACGATATTAACATGAATCCTAGTTCTTCTAGGTCCAGATTGGATGACTTTCTTTGAGAGGTCATCAAAGTCATGTTTATAAATTTTCTTGGTCACCAAATCATATGTTTGGCCATATGCTTGTCTGTCCAGCCATACATTATTCCTCTCCAACAAACATTTATCAAGCAGTGCTTGTGCCTAAGGGGCTGTGATAAGCATTGCAGATAAAAAGGCAAAAGGAACTGTAGCTGCTAGTCTCATAGAGCTTACATTCTCTTGGGGATATGTGCATACCACATATACACAGATAAGTAAATGCAATGTGATTTTAAAAGGAAGAAAGTACTAAACAGAAGGGTGGGGGAGGTCAGGAATAGCTTCCTGAAGTAAGGTTGTATCTGACATAGCCTTGAAAGAAGCACAAGATTGTAGGAGGTAGAGGAAATGAGGGAGTGCATACCTAGAATGGGGCATGGTCAATGCAAAGGTACAGATAATGAGAACTGACGGAAAGAGAGAAGAAAACATAGGTCTGTGTCATGGTGTGAAATTTGTCACATCAGGCAAGCTAAAATGATAGCCTGCCAAGAAGAAGCTCGGGGTCCCAGGATGGGAGCTTAAGTTTGGGGTCAGAACTAATCTATGACAGTTTTAAAAGCACCAAACAATAATAGTGATGTTCCTGGCTTATTTTCGGTAATGAGTCACCTAGTATTTGAATCACATCTCTCATGAGCATTATGCACTATGGAAGAGTGGGGAGCAGATTCCCTCCTTTCTCTCTCCATCCCCCTGATTCTATATGGTTTATTCAGGTTGCAGTGATTTGGGAACATGGCTACACACCATGAATTGTCATTAAGGTAAATATTTTCTTCGAAAACACTGATTTCCAATGTGGGAAAATGTCTCAGGTGACTGCAAATTGGTAGATGAAATACATCTCCATCAGAAGTGAGGGCAAAACAAGCCTAGTCTCAGAGAACAAAGGTCGGGTACATTGGCATAGTTTAGAAGGGAGGGATCTAATGTCAGATAAATCAAACAGTGGAAGAACTCCAAAATAACAATTTAAGTTTTCTTTCCTAATGAATCTATATGAGAAATTTCATGAATGGGTGGTTATGGGTTCCTGTCACTTACATGCTCTGTTTTTAAAAGGCTATTTTATCTAAAACCTTCAAGCTGATAACTTTTATCACAGGTTTTGTGGGGTTGTATATGACAATAATGCAGTGTACAGAGCTGTTTTTTTTTTCCTATTGGTCTTGCAGCACTTCAAAAGGTAACATGTAGAAAAAAAAAAAAGATTGGCTTTTTCACACTAAAAGCCATCAGAATTCAGATTATTCTGTTACACTTGCTTAAAGAACCTCCAATTGACAGTAATTACTACTAGGGTATCTGTAAGAGGTGACACTTGGAAAATGAGTGTTTAACTGTCATTCTTTGAAGAATCTGTGAGGACAAAGAGAATCTTAACTGTCATTATAAAGTCTGCTAACTCTGATGGCTTAAGACACTACAGAGGAAAAGGACTAAGAGAATTTGCTTCTTGAGAGAATTGAGTTTAAAACTTATGTGAAGAGAGATGAAAATAATGATCAAGATGAGGCTAATTTAAATGTGTCTGGGGCTTTTTGTTTCAAAATTGAGAAGTCAGCTATTATGGTTAAAGGTGAATGACTTGTCTTTTTCATAACTGCTATAATACAAATATTTATTTATGACTTTATTTTACTTATATTTACATTGCCAATGAATAGTACAGCCTTTTGTCAAACTAGAAGATTGGGGAGGGGAGAGAGAAAGATATTGATGGGGAGGAGAGAGACATAGAGACAGGAAAACACAAAAAGAAGAGGAGAGATGGCGGGAGGTAGCATTAACGAGAGAGATATGGTAAATTTAATAATTAACATGGAAACAGCAGAACAGAGATTTTATTATCTTAGCACATGGGATGAAAATAAGTAATGAAATGGACAGTAGAAAAGTAGTCGTTTTACTTAGATTATATATAAGACCTGTTGCTAAAACCCTACTAGAAATGTCTACTCAAAACCATTCTTGATTTCAAAGAACTAATGATTGCCATAATTCCCTCTTGTCAGTAAAGAGGTGGCAGACAAGAGTGTGGAATACTGTGTACACTGTTACATTATTATTATGTTGACTTTTTTTTTCATTAAGAGGATTTTAAGATGACTAGGAAGGAATAGTGATGTAAAAACTTTGGGGGAAATACTGATAAAATATTTAAAAATTGAAACAAAGCGTAGGTGGTTAATTGGGAAGACAAATAAGGAAATTATCTTGAAAAATTGAGTGAGACTTATAGCACTCTAGAGATACTAATTTCCTTTAGGAAAAAAAAAATCTGTGGCACATGAATTAGGCTTATCTCTGTCAAAAGTGATAGCTTGTTTCTTTAGCTTTCAAAGTCATTCCCCAGTGTGCCTGCTTGTCTACATTTCAAAGGTTATGGAATCACAGAATGTCAGAGATGGAAGTGACCTCAGTGGCCATCTAGACCCATCTAAACATGAACAACAATCTCTTCTTTAGTAGTTGTGCATATCAGTCTTTGAAGAGCCATCAAAGGAGACGCACCGTATCCTGAGGCAACCTAGTACTCTGGTGGTCGGCTTTAATTTTTGGAACATTACCCCTTTAAATGAAGCCTAAAATTGTCTCTTTATGAGTTCCACCCATTGTTGCTAGTTCTATTCTCTGAGGCCAAGCAGAATCAATCTAATCGCTCTTCCAGATGATAGCTTTTCAATTACTTGATGACATCTATCAACTCCCTCCCCCACCAAACTCTTCTGACTAAACATTCCCTATTATTTCAATCCACTCACATGTGGCATGACCTTGAGGGTCTTTAAAATCTCAATTTCCCTCCTTGGGATACTTTCCAGCTTAGCTCCATGCCCCCACTACCAATCTTCTTAATTCCTTCCTTAAAGAGCAACAAATGAAGGTTACTTCATTCTCTGCTGGGGAAATTTCCCAATACTTTTTCAGGAGTTCTGAGCCTTGGAGGAGTCTTGACTTGTAGGGTGAGGAAATCAATGGATTTGGAGTGTTAGGACCTTGATTGGGAATCCTGGCTCTACTGTCTAACTGTGGAGCTACCTGTAAGCTTTTTCACATTTCTGGGCATCATTTTTTCTCATTTGATGGAAGGAATAAACATGAAAAGACTATTGGTTCTTTCCACCTGAGTTATAGTTGGAATCTCCAATACATATTATCTCTATTTGAATAAAAGATACTTAAAGGAAAGAATTGACTTGATTTTATACCTGCATCCCAGCAAATAGCATACAGCAAGTACAAAATAAAATATTTTTATTGATTTGTTCATTTATAATAAGAGGATTGGACTAGATGATTGTCTTCTCAAACTCTGATTTCTGGGAGCCCTTACTATCCAATACCTTAAGAAGTGGATTCAACCATTCAATTTAAAATGCATTTATTTAGCACCTATGATATACAGGTTCTGGAGAAAGTCAGAGAAAAGAGAAAAATAGAAGCAGTAAGCCCTACCCTTCAGGAGATTCCCTTCTCTTGGAACTGCTTAGAGAGCAATCTACTAGCATGAACATGGGCTTTACAGTTCCACGTTTCAAATCTATAGCTAGTATAGTTTATTTTCAGTCAGTGACCAGTACTCAGGACACTTTAATATCCTTGGTCCTCAGCCTGAGTGCCTCTAAGTATAAGGAAAAGAAGACAGTGGGAGGCAAAGAGAAGCTTTCCTTTGGCCCTCCCCTGAAAAGATGTGTACTTACCTTCCCATTATCAATAAGAAAAAAAATGAGGCCCAGCATTATTGTCATATGGATAGAAAATAAATGTCAGATCTCTGACCTTCCTCTCTGGCAGAGCCATGGAGCATGTGGTGACAGTCCAGCTATGAATTCAGCCATTACTTTCATCCTCTTCTCTCAATCCTAGTGCTTAGCTACTCGGCACTAGATGTTGGAGTTCAAAAGCAATCATCTATTCAAAGGACAACACTTAGCTGAGAATATCTATCCCAAACTGAAGGGCTTAATAATTCTCCATCAATATTAGAAAACCTTTTGAAATGCTAACACTTATATAAATAACTGCAGAGAGGCACAACTCTTTCAGAATAAATTATACAATCCCAATTCCTCCCAACCTTCTACTTAAAAAAAAAGTCTGTGAAAGCTTTGCTTGATTTTTGGCTGAAACATAGATTGTCTAATGACTGGCCAGCAGGAGGCCTCCCAAGGTCTTTTTTTCCTGCTGGCTAATACTAAGTCTAGACCACCGGAAGCCCACTGCCTTTAAGGTAAGCAGAGGCCAGAGGCTTGATTATAAATGCAAAGGCAGCTATCATTTGTAGGAATGACAAACTCCCTGAGAAAAGAAGTGAGAAACTAATGAATCTGGATGTGAGGAAATGCTTTTTCTTATTGGGGAAGTTGCAGTGAATCTCCTATTCAGACCTATTGGCTAAGTACTTTTTTCTTTGTCCATTCATGTTGAAGGAGATAACTGCCAGGGACTGGGAGCAGGAATAAACAACTTGTCCTTATGCTAGAGTTTGTATGTGTCTGGGGCTCTTTGTGGGTGATATGGTGCAAATAACAGCATTCTGAGTCATCAGCACTTCTGTATTCCAGTGCTAAACAGAGCCCAGCAGAATCCAGAGTCCTGAATTAGCTGAAATCTGATTAAATTAAGAGAAAGAGGAAACAGAGCTATCCCTCTGGCAAGGATCGCTTGATTCACTAGGTTGGTTTCCAAATTTCTCATTTATTCATCTGTCACATTTCCTAGATGGAAAAGAGAAAGACTAACAGTAGATTCGCAGGGACTCAGATTTCACATAAGAAAGAAATCCAAAGGTTGGGTCCACACCCACATGGCTTTAAACACACACATACACAACACACACACACACTCACACACACACACACAGACACACACACTAGTGTACTCATTTCATTTTTTTTTTCAAGATGAGGAAACAGATACATAGATAGTGGATGTGACTTGTTCAAGGTCATAGATCTGGAGCAAGAGGCAAAGCTGGGACTCAATTCCAGGTCTTCCTTTTAGTCTAGCCCTCCTACCCCCCTTAAAGGGCTTAACCAGTATTTTGTTCATATGGACTACAATGTGGTGGCCATAAGACCAAACTGACAAGATACTACACAAATGATCCAAGATACGCAAAGAAGATTGAAGACATCTGGAATATGTATGATTAATCACCAAAACGCCCAATATTAAGGGTCTAAGAAAATTATTAAGCTTGTGGCAGAAAGTGCTTTAGCTAAGACCAATACTTTTAAATCTCCACAATCCTTAACTCCCTCTTATATGTTCAAGTGAAATCGCAACACTTTTACCTGTCTAACTTTTAACTTGAACAAACACAAGATACTAATACCACTTGGTGGCACAGTAGGTAGAAGGCTGGACCTAGCGTCAGGAAGACGAGTTCAAATCTAGCCTCGGATGTTTATTAACTATATGAGCCAGGACGAGTGGCTTAACTATCTATCAGTAGTCTCCTCTGTAAAATGAACATAGTAATACCACCAACTTTCCAGAGCTGTGGTGAGGCTAAAATGATATAATATTTGTACAGTGCTTTGCAAACATTAAAAAGTGCTACATGGATGATAACCATTACTACTTTAGGTAGGAAGATGCATGACAATGCAGATGGCAATTTCAAAACAATAAAATAGATAAATAGATAAAAGATTCAAGTCAAAAGCACATATAAAGTCCTAGGGCATGAAAAATGGATCACTTATTGGGAGAACAGTTTCATAGCAAGAAGTGTTAGTTGAATTAAGCTTTAAACACTGGGTAGAAATTCAATGATCAGAAATTGCCAAGAAGTTTAACGTAAGGCAAATTTAGCTCCCAATTAGCACTATGCCAGAGTGGAATTGTATCTCACTGGGAAGTGGATTCTCCCTCCACAGAGGTCATTAGGTAAAGGAGAGATGATTGTTTGCCACGTGTGATGTGGAATTCTCTTACCACTATTGGCATAGATGGCCTGAGGTCACTTCCAACTGAAAATGTGGGATTTTGTGATTCAATAGGTAGAAGAGAAGGAGAGGGATGCTCGCTATGATCAATAGTACTAGAAAACCTGAAAAAGAAACTAAATTGTATTAAAATATATATTCTCTAATTGGCCCAGAAATGCTCTAAGTCTCTACATTAGGGAAAAATTTTTGTTGTGTATTGGTAAAGTTTCTTCAGTGGGACTTTGTGTGGGTGTATGTGTGTGCGTGTGTGAAATATTTAATATTACTTCATGTATTTTATCATTTAGTGTATAGTAAATATGTAATAAAATGAAATAAATGGAATAAAAATAATATGGAATATTTAATAAATGGAATGGAAAAAGGAAATCTGGAACTCTTTTGAGGGAGGGGTCTGTATCTGTGAATTTATTCCTCCCAGTATGTAAATGGCCCCCGCTAATGCAGAGCAGCAATGAGTCTGTATCTTGCAGCTTCAATGGTCACCTGGCGACAATCAGAGCATTAAGTGACCTACCCAGAGCAATAAGCAAATGTGAGATGCAGTACTAGAAACAGGGTCTTCCTGACTCTAGCCCAAGTCTCTGACCATTGTACAACACTACCTCTTTTAGAATGTGTAAATATCACGAGCGGACAGCGGTGGCAGCATTAAACTTCAACGATATTACCTCCTTAAAGATAAAGACAACCTGCATTAGCCGTACTTTCCTCTAAAATTATATCATTCTTGTTTAAGTTCGATCGGCTTCTTTTATCCCTTTAAAAATAATGACAACTCACCCGGCCTAGCTCTTGGAATCTGTAGCTCTCCAGCATAAGTTGTATCTCTTCCATGTTTCCACAGGAAGATGGGGATTCATGGCAGCATTAAATAAAGCACTAATGATAGTATAATCATTGAGTTCTTTTTAAGGCCCAGCGGCCGCATTTTTGCCCACAAAGTTTCATAATGATGGAAAAATATTCAATTAATTAATAGGTTCATAAAACTCAAACCTGTGATGTACCCGAGAGGTCATCTAATTTAAGCTTTTCATTTTCAGGTGAGAAAATTGAAGTCCAGGATTTAAGGGGCCTGGATGGCAACGAAAGCATTTTAGTCAAGACCTAATTTTGGGGTGGAGGGATGTATGGAGACTGTCCCTTTCAGCTAGGGGCAATTAGGTAGTACAATGTATAGAACACCAGCCTTGGACCCAGCAAGACGTGAGTTCAAATTCAGCCTCAGATACTTATTAGCTGTGTGAGTCTGGGCAATCACTAAACCTGTTTGCCTCAGTTTTCTCATTCGTAAAATGTGTATGATCAGTAGTGGGATTCAGCCGGTTCAGGCCAGTTTGGCAGAACTGGTACCTAATTTTAGGTTGAGTTCGGAAACCAGTTGTTAACAGGGGCAAGGCCTGAGCCCACCACGTCAGCGGTGGCTATGCCTTGGCTGGGTAATACGGAGAACCAGTTGTCAGTTTATTGGAATCCCACCACTGGTGATGATGCAACTACCTCAGGATTGTTGTAAGGATCAAATGAGATAATGATTATAAAGTTCTGAGCACATAATAGGTGACTTATAAAGGTTAGTTATAATGATGACGAGGATGACAGTTGTAACTGATTGCATCTGAGATGCTTCCCAGCATTGTAATGTGGTTATTCTTTGACTCCTTCTTTCATATTTGAACTCAGTGCTTTCGATGGCATCCCAAAGCCCCGACACTGATCATTTTGGCCACCACACAGGCTTACTGATGCACAGAGAATGGGAGCCTGTTAATAGCCAAGAGAATCACTGTAAACCTGGTGAAGCATTGACATCACTAAATTTTCCCAAATAAAAGGAAGAGATTTTTAAAAATGCTCAGTGAACTTGTATCCATAATGCTTTTTAGCAAGTCTTAAAGAAAAAAAATCTTTTAAGTGAGAAACAAAAAGATTTTTCAAATGCCTTAATATAAATGGTGCTTGTGTAATATTGGTTTACATGATAACCTGTGGATTCCTGAACTTTTCACGTGGGATGGGGTCATTCAAAGGGTTTAATCACATAAAAAAAATTGTCACTCTGACAATGTCACATGAAATCTCTTTGGGAGGAGAAGGAAGAATAACATTTTCCTTTCACATGTGGTTTGAGACTGGGGGTTCTTAATGTTACTTTCTTGTACATGTGTATGTGTGTGTGCATGTCCATGCATATGTGTGTGCATGTCCATGCATGTGTGTGTGCACATGCATGCATGTACGTGTGATGGACCCCTTTAGAAGTTTGGTGAAGCCCATGGATACCTGCTCAGAACTATTTTAATAAAAAATAAAAAAATAAAACTGATACATTTCAGTTCATGATTAATGAAAATGAAGATTTTTTCCCATCCAAGTTTACAAACACTTAGTCATCCCACTTAGATTATAAACATCTGCTCTACACAAAATTTTATCATATATAAACTTAGATAAACATATTAACTGTATTTATATAATGTATTTTAAATATACTTTTCTCACACTGATTATTTCATATTATGAATAAAAAATTGTAAATATGGCAAAAAATTGTGTTGTGTATGCTGATTTTCTCAGTCCTGGCTTGCCTCCATGGTCCTCTTGGGGGAATAAACACAAATGAGTTTAAGGGAAAAATGCCAACAGGAGTGATGCAGTGTGACTTTAAAGTGTACAGAAATAATTTAGAACTCTAATAGTAGAAGTAGTAGCAATATATGGAATCACAGACATTCACTTCTAGAAGGAAACTACAGGAAGTACCCATCTAGTAAAGATTGTGGCATATATATTTATATTTCATTTATGTATTTTGGAATATAAAAAAATATAGAATGGAAATGGAGAATTGGAAGTGACCCTAATCAGAGGTCATCCAGGCAACTCCCCTGAGTTTAGAGATGAGCAAAGAGATTTATAGGGTGAAGTCACTTGAGAGTATAAGCTCGGTGACAGCATGTTGTTTCATTTTAGTCTTTGTAGCTTCTGTGCCTAGAACAATCTCCGACACATAAGGAGGCTAAATAAATGCTGATTGAATAAATGGCTGACTACTCAAAGTCACAGAGGCGGAAAAAAGGAAAGCCAACGTTGGAGCTAATTCCTCTTTCTCATGATGGATCCTCTTCTGGACCAACAGGATAGCCTGTTGGCTTTAAATATATTTTATCTACGTTGTAGTCCTAGATTGAGAAAGGGTGCATTTTAGCCTCTATTTTTAATGCACCAAACCAAGAAGCAGTGTGGCATGATGGATAGAGAATTAGCCTTAGAGTCAGAACAGTCTGGCTCATCTTCCCTCTGAAATGCACTGACCATATAACCTGGCCAAGACAATTAACTTCTCAATGTCTTAGTCAATTTGAAACAACAGACACTTATTAATTATGTCCTATATGCCAGGCATTGTGCTAAGTGTTGACAAATTTCTAAGATTAGAAGAGTTACAGATATTCATTGGTAGAGGGTATTTTCCCACCTGGAATTTGGCACATGAATTAAATCACAGTGCAGACCAAAACAAAAGCAAAACAGATCAATATATACCAAATGATGAAAACAAAAAGAAAAGCAGAGATTGGGCTTAAAACTCAGAAACAGCCTAAGAGATTTATGCTTAGAAGAGTCCTCAGAATTCACTGAGTACAATTGCTAGCTCTTTGGGGCAGCATTTTATACATAAGAAAATTGTCTTAGAGTTGCCAATTGACCTGCCTAGAAGAGTAAGAGTTTGAGTCAGAATTCAGACGTAGATCTGCTTGATTCTGTGTAGCACTCTAACAACTATAACACATTGCCTTTCAGTGTAGATCGCTGGTGAGCTGCAAAAACAAAGAACCAGTGGAGTATATTAAGAATAGTCCATGATCACGAAAGCCATTTCCTTGTTTGGCAAGTTTAAGTAGCTATTCAGTCTAGGAAATGTACTGTAGAAAGGTACTTACAGTTCAGCAAATTATTTAACCAGGCCTCTTATAGTATTCATGTTGGGGGGGAGAGATGAGGAATATATTATAATATGATATGTTTTCACCGTTTTGAATGATCAAACTCAAAGAGATCATTTAAATGGTTTCAATCTATATCTTCAACTATATCTATCTACCTACATATATATGCCCATGTTTATATGTGCATGTCTACATATACTATAAATAATATACTATATACACACATAAACATGTATATGTATATACATACATATACATATATGGGGAGAGAGAGAGAGAGAGAGAGAGGGAGGGAATGACACAGATCTATATTCCTAGTTCTTATCTCTCCCCTGAGTTCAGGCTTGCATCACCAATTTTCTTCTGGACATCTTAAACCACATGTCCTATTAGAGGCATCACCAACTCAACATGTTCAAAACTCAACTCATTATCTTCTCCTTCTTCAACTAATCCCTCTTCTAAATTTTCCCATTTCTCCTGAAACGACAATTATCCTTCTAGTATCTCAGGTGTGCAAACTTGGCATCATCAGACACCACACTCTTCCTCATCCAACATATGCCAAATCTTGCTGTTTCTACCTCCATACCACTCTTTACACCAAAATCCTTCTCTCCATTGTCATAGCAGTGACCTCAATTCAAGCCCTCTGTGAAATTAAAATTGATTTTTAATTACATTTTGGTTAAGAATTAAGTTAGATTTACTATTCCCCCTCATTGTTCCTTACCCTTGCAAGTTTACTAAGGTGACATCAGGTGATTCAGGTAACTATTCCCTTCTTGTGATTCAGGTAACCTCAGGTCACTTGAGTCATTATTCTCTTTTTGTGTTTTGAACCTTTACCCTAGTAATTTCACCCCCTCACTCTCATCTCAGAGAAACTTGTTTAACCTAAAGGTCAAGCAGATTTAATCTAAGCTGTTTTGGCAACTCACAAGTTCCCTAAATCATGTTTCCTGTTTGTGGCTGAGGGGGTTTCAGAAGGGGAAGTCCAAATGTCATAATATGAAGCTTATGTGAGAGGTTTTTACTTTCTAGCCAATCAGAATACACCCCTATGCTGCTCAAGATTTTGCTCTGTTATCTTGTAACTCACTATGAAAGACCCAGTCAGCCTCCATTCTGGGTTTTTGGTCATTGAAAGGTCGTTGATTCTACCTCTTGGCAGTTACTAGCCTTAATAATAAATGTTTTGTGTTCAGAACTGTCTCTCAGAATTTCTCTCGTGACACATTGTCATACTTTCAATATTGCTAATTAGTCTCCCTCTAGTCAAAATATGAACTTTTCTCTTTCACTGTTAACCCCTTCACAAATTGAACCAACCTATATTTCTGACCTCGATGGTCACTTCTCCTCTCATATTCTGTCTTTCTATTCCCTCATACACAGCAATCCATCTGCTATCTCTGTATTTTCAGGGGAGGTGGTACCCTCCGTACCCAGAAGGAAATTCTTCCTGACTTCTACCTCGTAGATTCCCTCTCTTCCTTCTTGAACCTTGAAGTCCACCTTCTATATAAATTCATTACTAATGTTCCCAACTGGTAGGGTCCTTCTTCCCTAACTTCCTTTAACTACTTTGTATTTATTATCTTCAAATGTATTCTGTAACATGCTCACACATGTACACACATGAATAAATTATATATGTTTTTCTTATTTCCATTATCACAAGGTATGAATTTTGAAAATAGGAATGGTTTCACTCTCTGTAAGTTTTATTTACCTGAGCCTATCACAGTGCCTAGCTCCCGGTGGGAACTTAATAAGTGTTTGCTGATTGATGGATTGTTGTCACAATTGGCAGGTAGGGGCAGCTAGGTGAGTGAAGTGAGTAGAGCACTGGCCCTGGAGTCAGGAGGACCTGAGTTCAAATCCGGCCTCAGACACAACACATTTACTAGCTGTGAGACCTTGGGCACAAAAACAAAACAAAGCAAAACAAACACAGTTGGCAGGTAGTTTCTACTATAGAAGCCCGAGAATCTGTGTCACATCTGATGTTGCTTAATATTTTGGTGAGTGATTTGGGGGATAAAGGAGAAGATATTTTCATCAAATTTGCAGATGAGGGAGAGAATGGTTAACAGATAGATTCAGAGATTTCTAAAGATTTTGAGGCTAGAAAATTAGATCCAATGTAATGAAATAAAATTTAGTGGGAATAAAAGTAAATTGCCACACTTAGCTTGAAAAAATCTCTGCCCTTACTCTAAGATTAGTAAGGCATGGCTATGGAGCGTTTTATCTAAAAAAAAAAGAAGTCTTAGGGCTTTGATGGACTACAAAATGAACAGGGATAAGGAAGCCAAAAATTGATGTGACCTGTCTTACTGGAGCCTAAGATCACAATTCACTTCAATAAACATTTATTGAGAAGCTTCTACTATGTACCAAGCACTGTTATAAGCACTGATAATACAAAAAAAAAAAAGAAAGGAAGGAAGGAAGGAAGGAAGGAAGGAAGACAGCTCCTTCTTTCAAGGATCTGAAAATCTAATGGAGGAAGACAATACACAAAAGGAAACTGGCCAGAGAGGAGGTGAGGGGACCAGTACTTGGTGTGAGCACATGGTGTTCTGTGGAGTAGAAAGCAAGCTGAAGCACTGATGGAAAAGAATTATGTGGAAAGTTCTAAGACCTCTTTAAAAAAAGGTTTTGGGAGGAGTTTACTGTTCTGCTGTCCAGGCCTCCAAACAGAGGGGGAGACAACCAAGAGAGCTCTCTTAGCTCTCTTCTTCCTACTGACCTTTCAGTCCCCCAAAGCAAAGCCCAAGAAGGTTAATTATCTCAACTCTACTGTGTCCTGGTCAGATGCTATCTGCAGTATTGTGTTCAACTTTGGGCACCACACTGTGAAACAATATTAATGTTCTAGAGAACAACCAAGACAATGAGGGCCAACCATTTCTTCCACGTAAATGTTAATTGGAGAAACTGGAGATGTTTAACTACAAGAAGGTTGGGAGTTATGGAATCATTTCTCCTTGTTTAATGTGCTGTAATATAAAAGATAAATTGGACTTGTTTGGTCAAGAAACTACACACACCTCCCTACTCTAGAAAGATTATATCTGATTTATTTTCTAGATTTCTTTTAGCTCTTAGTTACTTATCAAGCTTGATTATGTTCATTCCTAGCCAAAAAGGAAGAGATGCAGCAGAAAATCATGGCTTTCTACGTTCCGGTCACCTAAACTCTTGTAGAAAGGGTTTACACATCACAACATATCACAGTTCCCAGAGCCCTCAGAATGCAGCAAATCTAACACACACCTGAAGAAGAATCTTCTCTAGTACATATCAGACAGGTGGTCATTCAGTCTTTGTATGAAATGGGGATGTAATAGGGAAAGAGAAGCCACAGCCCAGGTGGCAATGCCTGTTCCATTGAGGGTGATTATAACTGATAGCAAGTTTTCCTTGCATTAAGCCTCAAACTGCACGTTTCTCTTCCCTCCCCTCTCCCCTCTTTGCTCTTAGTTCTGTCTTCCAAGGCTCAGCATAGCCAGGCTGATCTTTTTATCTTTTGTCATCCTTTTAAACACTTGTCATGTTCCTTCATGATGTATCTGTCATGTGATCCATGTCTTCTCCACTTTAGGTCAACCTCTCCACAACCTCTAGCCAATATTGTGAGATCTTGAGATATTTCACTATTCTGGTCACCGTGCTCTAGATATTTTCCACATAGAATTAGGGCAGAGTTTAGGCCACAGGTGGGGAAGCTGCAGCCTTAAGGCCATACATGGCCCTCTAGGTCCTCAAATGCAGCCCTTTGACTGAATCCAAACGTCACAGAACAAATTCGTTCTGTGACGTTTGGATTCAGTTAAAGGGTTGCAAGTGAGTAGAGGGCCATGTGTGGCCTTGAGGCCACAGGTTCCCCAAGCCTGGTTTAGGCTGAGAGGAAGCTAAATAGTACATTTTACAGAACATTAGTTTAGAGTCAGTATCACTGCTGAAAAAGTGTGTTCAGGTCTGGATGCCATGATTTAAAAGAACATCGATAAAAAGGAAAGTATCTAGAAGTGAGCAACTAGCATTGTAGAAAACTGAAATCTATTTCATACGAGATATAGGATGAAGTAAGGGAATATTTAATACTGAAAGGAACAAATGAATTAGCTGATACAAAATGTTATTAAATTTTTACTTTGAAATAAACATTTTCATCTTATCTCTTTTTTCTTTGCCTTATGGATTAAAAAAATTGTACCGCATCAATGGACTCAGCTGGGTCCTTTGAGGTATTCTTAAATTCTGTTCCTTCTAAAATTTAAGTCTATTGAAGAAAAGACTCTGGGGATTGAGGGGAGCATGATTGTAGACAATCACGCAGAAAAGCGCTTTTTTTTACATTTTGTTCCTGAGGGCAGAACCAGGGAAGTATGGGATGGGGTGGGGTAAGAAGAGAAGATTCGAAGAGACCAGTAAAGTTTGGTGACAGCAAAAAGACAAACAACCTTCCTAAAAATTAAAATTGTCTGTGAGTGGAATGAGATGCCTTAGGAGGTGGGGGAAACCAAGCAAAAGCTGAATGAAAACTGGACAGGTGGCCTGCAGAGAGAATTCCTTTTGGGTATGGCTTCCATTATATGACCATTAAAGTTTCTTCCAACTCCAAAATTCTATGATTTTATGAATCTGTATGATCCTCTTTGATCATAAAGGCTTGAAAGAGTTCCCTCTTTATATATAGGAGAAACCAGGCTTACCAGAGGAGAGAAAAAAAACAGACTGACCTTGGCATTGCACAGGATGAGGCAAAAAAAAGGATCAGTCAGTGAGTGACCTTTCCTGCTAACGGGCTTTAGTTCACTACTCAGATAAAATATTTTGTTAATAAAGAAAAAATATATAAAACCCTCATAAAAGGAGTGCATAGAAAATCCAAAAGCTTTACAGCAGGGTCTCTTGAAATATTAATAAGTTAAGACACATGTACCAATGATTTGAGATGTTCCTCTCAGGGCCATTAAGAGCTCAGAGAATTCTTCAAGGATTCATTAAAATTTCAAGCACACAAAAGGGTTCACTTAATTGATTTGTATTTATGGTCTTCACTTTTATTCTTGTTCTGACTTTCCTTAACCTACACACCTAACGTGCAATCACGACAGCTGAAGAACTCCTTTGTGCCAGTTCCCAATTGTATCCCAGCACAAATGATCCAACAGTACCTGATGGATATGTCACAGTCAGTCAATATCTAAGCAATTATTAATTACCTGCCATGTACCAGGCACTCTACCAGTTGCTGGGAATAAGTGATAAAGAGAAGATATAGGCTGCCATCTAGGAGCTTATAATCTTGTGAAGTTATATTTTATTATAGAATGCTTCTCTTAGGCCTAGGATCCAGATGTTTGGTATTTCAAATGTTCATTATTTCCAAAGAAATAATATTAGGAGCACAGACTGAGAGCTTTTGACAAATGTTGGTTGTTCGTTATTATAGTTCAAACCTCTCATTTTACAGATGGCAAAACTGAGGGCCAGAAACTTTAAATGATTTCATAGAAGGCACACAGATGGTATCTGAGTTGTAATTAGATCCCAGATCCTCACAGAATTTAAAGTGTGAGGAAACCACTGTTGTTCAGCTATGTCCAACTTTTTGTGGCCCTGTGTGGGGATTTCCTAGAGTGGTTTGCCTTTTCCTTCTCCAGATCATTTTACAGATAAAGAAACTGAGGCCAATATGGTTAAGTGACTTGCCCTAGGTCACACAATGTCTGAGGCCAGATTTAAGAACTTTAAATTTTTTTACATCATTTGATCTTCATGCAGTCCTGGGAGGCTATTATCCCCATTGTACAGATAAGGAAGTCCAGCCTAAAAAGATTAATTGACTTGCATCACACAGCTAGTAAGAGGATAAAGTCAAATTGGACCTTATGCTATTCTCTTCTAAATTCGATGTTCCATCTACAATGCCACTGAGATGAATTTAATAAGGAAAAAAAATAAATGTCACTATGTTCTCATACTGCAAAAATCCGTCGTTTCATACACCTGCCTTCCCTTCTCTCTTCCATGATTACATATTGTAGGTTCCTCTGTGCCTCAATAGAAGGTCTTTATGAGCAACTCTGCAGAAATCAAACCTATCCCCTCTTGGGCAGATCCCTGGAAAAGAGTCTTCCTCCTGCTTAGCTGTGAGTGTTCCTCTATTTCTTTTAACTCTGTCATATCTGACCTTCTGCACCCACATCCTTCAACAAGCTTATGGCAATGATAGTAACATAGTCTCAGAGGTAAAGCCACTCTTCTATAGAAATTCCTAAACAATTAGTAAAAGGCAAGTGTTTCTTAATAGAAAAAGTCAGTAATTAAATCCTTGAGGAAGGTTCTCTCTGTCTCCCTCTGTCTCTCTCTGTCTCTGTCTCTCTGTCATT
>CM053624.1:11989846-12013121 GCA_028646595.1 Phalanger gymnotis
TGATCTTTTATTCCAATTCTACCCAACTGTAAAACCATTTCTAATCTCTTCTCTTCTTTTCTACCCCTCAATGTCTCCTATATTCCTATTCCTATTCTATTCCAGTCATCTTCTATTTCAATTCTACTCCATAACTATTCTTATTCTATTCTTTTGATTTCTACTTCTATACCTGTTTGACTCATCTGCTTTATTTTTTTTTCCTTTTGGATTCTACCTTACTATCCCTAGTCTATTGGACTTGGAGTCAGGAAGACCTGAGTTCAGGTGTTGCCTCAGAAAATTACTAGCTGTGATATCCTGGAAAAGCCACTCAACCTTTCTCAGAATCATTTTCTTTATTTGTAAAATAGGGATAATAATAGGAGCTATCCCATAGGTTGGTGTGGATATTGAATTGCACATAGCTATTTTATAGCTTTGTACACCCTAACTCCTTATAGAAATTGTAGCTATTATTGTCATGAGCTATGCTTAGCTATTATCAGTCTACACTTTCTCATCTTTTACTTTACTCTATTCCACCCTAATTCTCTTTCTGCTCTACTGAATTTTATTCTATTCTTTTCTATTTGAAGCATGTGAGCACACAATTGTGTAATGTTTCATCCTAGATCTGAGGGGAATATAAAAAGTAATGGACCCTAAGACCATTCCTATCCTTGAAGAGTTTACAATCTAGTTATTCACCAATGTCTCAAATGACTTCTGGGAATGTCATTTTCTGCTCTTATGTGAATTTTAAATAGTTGGAATATTCCAGATTTCCTCACTAACCATTCCAGTCTCTTGATAGCTCAGTATGTAACCTTGAAAGAGAACCGAGTTAATAATTTCATGACAGAGGTTGAACCCTTAAGTTTTTGTTGTTATTGTTCAGTTGCTTCAGTTATGTCCCACTCTTCATGACCATATTTGGGATTTTCTTGGCAAAGATATTGGAGTGGTTTTCATTTTCTTCTTCAATCCTTAAGCTTGGGTATAATCACAAAAGTGAATGGGATATATTACTACTACTACTACTACTACTACTACTACTACTACTACTACTACTACTACTACTACTACTACTTCTACTCCTCCTACTACTACTACAACAACAGGCTGTATAACTCTTTATAGCAACTTCTCTTTGACCATAAAAAATGTTCCATTTCTCAGATTCCTGATCTGTAATAAATAATCACGATTATTGTGATAATTATAACAACTAGCATTTATATAACACTCGAAGATTTGTGAAACAAATAAATATTACCTCATTTGGTCCTGGAAGGTAAGTGTGTTATTACCCTCAACTGACAGGTGAGGAAACTGAAGCAAGTACCTTGAAGATCATCTAATATAGCTCCTTTATTTTAATTTGAAGTAATTGTGCTGGTGAGAAGTGAAATAACTCATCCATTGTTACATATATTATAAATGTCAGAGGCAAGATCCAAACTGCATCCTCTGATGTGATATCCAGTGATCATTCTACTGTATCATGATGGCTTATTCTATGAATAGCAATGCAATGGAGACAAAGAGAAGTAGACTATAAGGGGAAGTGTGCTAGAGTCAAAGGAGAGACACAGACAAAGGACTTTAGCAAAATTTTTGGAGGAAAAGAATATTTTAAGGTGGACAATGAATATCAGAAGTGGAGGCAGTCACTCTGCTGGCCTGTGATGGAGGGGGTGCCTTTGTGAAAAAGGACACTATCTCAAATCAAACTCTATAGTAGGAGTTCTTTGTCATTTTTGTAAAGTAAAACAATTGGGTCTTCTGGTGAAATCTGTGGAACCCTCTTCAGAATAACATTTTTAATGCATACGATATATAGAACTACAAATAAAATCAATTATTATTATATACTATTTATGCTATTATATATTATTATTATATAATCAGTGTTATTGTTGCTTAGAGCAAATTCATGGTCCACCCCACCCCAGTGAAAATCATCTGCACTATAAGAAGAAAATATACAACTTAGGATGTGACTTCTTCTGGCATATTGCAAGGGGAAAAGGCACTGAATTTTGAATCAGTGGGACTGGGATATCATTTCTCTAAATTATCATGAGATTTTGCACAAATGACAACTTCAATATTATTCAGTAAATGTTTGTTAATTACATATAATATGCAAGGCTCTTTCATAGGCTTAAGGGAGAGAAAGACTGAAATGAAATGGACATTTTTCTCAACTCTCTTGAATTGTACCAGGTAGGGGAGAGAGTGTACAACACACGCAGACATTAATAAAGGTAAATCTATGTGTAAGGGTGTGCTCCATTTAGACAATTTAAGTTGAATTTGAGAGAGAGAGAGAGAGAGAGAGAGAGAGAGAGAGAGAGAGAGAGAGCCAGGCAGACAGGAATAGAGGAAGTAATAAAAAGGTAGACCTTTTCATGTCTAAGTGAAGCATGAAAGATTCTATGGCTTTGAATAACTAAATTGAATATTCAAAAGCAAGCAGAGATAATGAAATTGACCTAGGGTACAAACTATCTCAGTACCTTTACCTACAGTACTCATTTGCTGATGTACTAGTGTGGTCACCATAACCCAGGATGAGCTCTCTTGCTAAGAGAGCCCAGAGATTACACTGGAAGAATTACTTACCAATACTCCTGTTGCCAGAGAACTGCTCCAACTCTCTCCATTAGAGCTGGAGAGACCACTGCCCATCCTATGCAAAAGAGGTCTTCACCTTTTTGGAAGTACAACAATTTAATTTTAAAAGAGTACATAATATCCTAACTGAAAGATTACAACAATCCCCAGCTAAGGCTGAGACTAGAGGTGTCAATTTTAGAGCTAGCCTAGAGAGTTCTGCATATTGATCCACCCAACCTCAATGTTTCTTTGAGGAATCAACCCAGTGGGCGATCAATCTATATTACCTAGTTTAGAAGCAACTGGTTGCTGTGAGAAGCCAGGCCCATGAATGAGTGTCCTGACTGGCTGAAAATGTCTAGCAGAGACACCATGCCCCATGGAGATCCAACCCTGGCATCACAGCTAGCTCTCCAGCAGTGACATCATGCCAAGAGAAGAGGTAGATAGCCCAGCAGCAGAGTATGTCTTATCTCACCATCACTGACACCACATTCCAAAATGAAATACTGGGAGAAGTCTCCAGAGAGAGGTGACATCAAAATCTAGTATTTCCAGATTTGTGAATTGTTTTGATACCGTGTGATACATACACATGGCCTAACTACCACTGCACTTTCTGTTTGTTCCTCCTCTTCCCATCATTGACTCTGGGTGCATTTCTGGAAGAGTACATCTTAGTATTTTTGGGGGGAAGGTATCTTTTGTTACTACTATTTTTGCTGTCTTTTAAGTAAATGATTTTTCTAAGCACTGGTTGGTCTAGAGGTTAATTGACAATGGGAAACATATCAGTGGGTGTTGGTGAGCTGAAGTATGAAGACTTATCATTCACAGATTTTTCCCTAGATACTAAAGTCTTATTTGACCTTCTGTGACTCTAACCTCCCTCTAACATCACAGGTTCAGGTAGTGAGCCTGTAGTGGTGTAGCTCCATATGGAAAGTAATTCTAGAAGACAGAGAGTTAAAAAAAAATAAGCAATGAGTGGGATGAAGAAAGGCCTCATGAAGAAAGCTATATCTAAGCCATGCCTTTAACATTTCTATTCCTTTGTTTCCTCCTCTATAAAATGAAAATGGTTGAACTATATATGACCTCCTACTTCCTTTCTATTGTTAAATCTATGATTAGCATGTTAAATTATTGGACATTTCTTATGGCTCTAAATCCATAATTTCCCATGCCAAAATTAAATACATATTTTCTAGATTTTTAGGTCTGCCAGGTCCTGAGAATCAACTTTGCTTTTGTAGCAATAGTCAGAAGCTTCCCTACATTTTCTCTGCACCTCTCGCTCCTCTTCCCTACTTGAGTTTCCCTCATAATGTATGGTGACAGAACTTTTTATACAATGACTGAGAAAGCCAGCATGCATGGCCTATTATAAAATTAAATCATAGCATATTGTGTTGCTTGGAATCAAAATAAAGAGTGGAGGCGAAACAAAAATATTAGCTTTACCCTAGATGTAAACTCAGATTATGTGTCATCCCAGAATCACATTCAAACAACATGGCAATATACTTTCCTGGAATAAGGAAGGAAAATGAGGATGTGGCCTTCAAACAAGTGGAGGAAGACACAATCAATTCCTTTCCTTTTAACAACACTATGAATCATAATTTATTTTTAAATTTTCTTGATTCCTTTTGGGTTTTGTTGTTGTTGTCTTTCATTGCTCTCACCTTTGTCCACTTCACATTTAGGGATCTATTCTTCACACCTACTTTGAGTCTGCTCCCTTGTCTACTTTCACCTCCTAGAACAAGAAGCTTGTCCCAAGATAAGCTCATCTCTTTAAAGTCTCCCTAATTCAAGCCTTGTTAGACACCACCTCCCTCAGCTTCCCCTCTCTTAACACCAGATGGATCTAGGGAGAATTATCAAATTCCTCTCAATCCCTTCCTTTATAGAGGTCAGAAACTGGGCTTTGCTTACTTTACTTTTCATTTGCTACTTCTCCTGACTTTAACTCCACAGATCAAGATGCTACCCCCACTGGATACTCCCTGGCATCCCCTTCCTCCTTCCTGTCTCCTTTTGTGTGTTGCCCCCCCTTCAGGGTTCAAGCTCCTTGAAGGCAGGTCCTGTCTTTCTTATTTATACATTTCATTCCCAGCAATCAGCACAGTGCCTGGTGCATAGTAGGAACTTAATAAATGTTTATTGGACTTGGATTTAATTTAATAGCATATGCAATATTCTACATCCATGATGTCCCATCTCTCCAAATCATTATGAGTGGTACATTTCCTTAACTATTCTCTGGGACCAAGATTTAACTAAGACATCCAGTGTCATTTTTTTTCTTTTCATTTACCATATTTTATTATAAAAAGATCTGATACATACCCATATTGCTTCTGAAAGAATTTCACTACAGGAGGAAATTAGAGAGTCTGATTCTGGGAAAAGTGTGAAGAATTCTAATGGAAGTGCCTTGGAGAGACAATAGAACATGAGTTGATTTTCTATAATTCATTCAGTTCTACTAACTACATTTTTAGGAGAAGCATTTTTTGGATTGGCTATGTAGCCGGAACTGGGAGAACCTTTGAAAGACATTTGTAAGCCTTGGCCTTTTTCTCTTTGGCTTGATTTTCATTATTTGGTGATGCTCTTGGTAGACCTCTTTGACTCCTTCACTGATGGTACACAGAGTTATTTCTGCGAGAGGAGAGGCCTTGCATCTTCTCCAACAAAGCCAAAATTTTGACTGTGAATATATATCTGCAGCAAAACCCCACCCTGGTCAGAACTTTTTCATTCTTGTTTTTTTTTTCCTTATCTCTCCAACATTAAGGACTTTCTTCCAGACATAACTCAAGTAACATCTTTTACAGAAAATCTTTATGAAAATGTTTGGAAGAGCTAGTTTGATGAGGGGGAACAATAGTCTTACAGAAGTGAGAAACTTTGATGTTATGAAACATAGATTTGTAGTGGACTTAGCATGCATGCTTTTGTAAATTTCTCTAGCTCCAGAATTAACATAACCAAAAGACTGTAAGAAATAGGAAATGTAAGAAGTCTCGTAGCAAAAAAAAAAACCCTGATTTTGATGACAAAGGAGGAAAAAATTCAGAATCCTTGCATTACCTCAAAGCCATAGTAAAACAAAAACAAAAACAACTCTGGATGTTATATTTCACAAAATATTGAAAAGAAAACCATGTAGATATCTTAGAACCAGAGAGGAAAATGAAAATAGATTTCACTGGTCACAATCCCTCCCAAAATAGAAAATTTCCAGGAACATTGTAGCCAAAATCCAGAGTTTTCAAGCAAAAGAAAAAAAAATACTACAATCAGCCAGAAACAAAGAATTCAAGCACCAAGGAGCCACAGTCAGAACTATATACAATTTACAAGCCATCACCTTAAAGGAGCAGAGACATCGGAATATGGTATTTCAGAAGGCAAAGGATGAAGGTTTATAGCAAGGAATAACTTGTCCAGAAAAACACTGATGATAATATTTCAGGGGAAAAATGAATCTTAAATGAAATAAAAGACTTCCAAGTATTTCAGTTTAATAGATGAGAGTTGTAAAGAAACTTTGAAGTTCAAATAGTGAAGAAACAAGAAGTGAGAAACATAAAGGTAAGCACTAATGAATAATACTAAGGCAATAAAGAAGTATAAACTACCAAATTTAAATACTGTATCAAGAAATAATTTGTCTCTCATCTGAACCCTATTGTGATTAGATATCATGGAGACAGTTTATTTAGACAAAGCCTAAGGATAGTTCTGTAGGTAAAAATGGAAAGGGAGAGAAAGAAGACTATAGAAGAGGGGACTGAAAAAGAAAGGCTAGGAAAACAAAATTATGTCATAATATGGGTGAAGAATTACAAGTTTATATAAACAAGAAAGAGAGAAGAATGGTTGACATTTGAAACTTATTTACTGAAATGGTAAAAGGAGGAAAGTACACAAACTCAAAGTATATAGATAAAGTAATTTAATTCAAAAGGAAAATAGGAAGGAAGGCAAGGGTGGGGAGAAGGTTGAATTTCATGGATGGTGGAATTAAAGAAGGAGTTAATTCCCAAGCAAAACAAACACTAAAAAAGGATGTACAGAAATATGTATAGCTCTTTTTCATATGGCTAAATACAGAAAGCTGAGAGGGTATCTATTAATTGATGAATGGCTGGACAAGTTATGATATATAACTATGATGGAATACTAATACGTTGTAAAAAAATGAAGGCACTGCTTTCAGAGAAACCTAGTAAGGCTTTTTGGAACTCATGTAGAGTGAAATGAACAGAACCAAGGGAGTGTTTTGTACGGTGATAATCATGTTGTAAAGGCAAATAACTAAAAGACATGGACTCTGCTAAGTGAGATGACCAACAAGTCTATGGGTGGAGGGTTCTTTTATTTGACTATTCATATTTGTAATGTGGATTTTGGTTTTCATTAGTCCTCAAATTTTTGTAAGAGTAGGTTAAAGAAGATAGTCTTTGATGACTGATTTTTAAAATCATATTATATATATATGCACACATATGTACATATATGTGCATGTACATATATGTATATATGTATAAGTGTGTAATTAATATTGAACAACTTTGAATAAACACTGATTTTTCTTTGCAGAGAAAGCCATTGCATTTTTAACTTTATAACGTAAACTCAACTACAATGTGATATCATCAAAGGTGGTAATATATATTAATAAATATTGATACTATCTAAGTAGTAAAATATTTTTTCACTAATACTATTTATGTAATTAATCCCTTCTTTGTTATCTATTCCTTTCACTTCTAATGTTTCAACAGTAAGTTCGACAAACTCTCACTTATGCCTTCCCATCTTTCCCTTTCCTACCTAGGTCTCAACCTTACTAGAGTCACATTTGTATTTTCTTCTAAGGGCCTATTTTCTTTTTTTTTCACTTCTTATCCACTCTTCTCCTCTTCCCTCTCTTTTTCCCTCCTTTTTTCATTCCCTCCCTCTTTCCTTCCTTCATTTCTTCCCTCCCTCCCTTTCTTTCACTTATTTTTGCTTCCATCCTTCTTCCCTCTTTCCATGCCTCTTGACTTCCTTCCTTCTTTCCTTCCCTCTTTTTAGCAATATCTTTCGTGTATTTTAAAATGTATTGTGATTCTTCTCAATACTAAAGGTAACACTTGTAAGAACATACAAGTTTCACAATAATCTAACCATTACATCAATCATGTCTACCAGTATGTACGATATTATTCATCTATAATCCCTCACTCCTACAAGCATGTGAGGGAGAGACACTGTCTACTTTCTTGTTATAAACCAAGTTGTTCATTATAATTGGATAGCATTTATTTTCCAATGTTTTTATGTTATTTTTATTTTCATTGGCATTGAGGCAATCATGTATATTGTTTTCTTTGTTCTGCTTACTTTACCTTGCATCATTTTGTATGTCTTCTAATTTGTGTATATTCTTCCTAGTTTCTTATGGTGCAGTGGTAATGTTGGATTGAGTTATAGTATGTGTAATTTGTGTATTATCATGATGATTCAGTGAAAGTGAGTAGTATTTGGTAGTTTCCACATGACTTAGCAGATTCTGTACTGCCTAGACTGTAGGAGCTATGTAATCCAAAATTGTCATTTTATAGAAAAAGAAACAGAACCATAATGGTTTAGTGATTTGCATAACCTTGCCAGATAGTTTATAAATGTTGGAGCAAAGATCTGACCCTATTTCCTCCCCTAGAATCCAGTGCTGTTTCTAGAATACCATACTGTCATTCTCTGGATGCATGCTACAGGGAGGTACTTCACTTTACAATCACCTGCATTTTCTTCTCTCAGTTCTGTATGCTTAAAATTAAATCAGAAGGGACCCATGAACCAGAGGACACTTTTTCTTGGGACCAGTAACAATTCATCATCCAAGTTTCCAATAGTTATCATTTTTCAAACATCACCCTAAATCATAATAATCACTGATTTTAACTTTCCAAGATGTTCAGAAATTTCAATTGTGTACAAGGTTTAAAATTCATCAAAATACAAACCTCTTGGGGCAGCTAGGTGGTGCAGTGAGTAGAGCACCAGCCCTAGAGTCAGGAGGACCTGAGTTCAAATGTGACCTCAGACACTTGACACATGTACTAGCTGTGTGACCCTGGACAAGTCACTTAACCCCAATTCCCCTGCCTTCCCCTCTCAAAAAACCCAAACAAACAAAATAAAAACTTCTCTAGTCAAAGTAAAATATATATATATATATATATATATATATATATATATAATCACAAAACAAAGGATATTAGAAGAAAAGGAGTATTTGGGGCAGTGACATATGTTGTGGAGAGCAGAAAAGAAAATGTGCCAGCAGAAAGGAGTGTATGCCAGAGAAAGGAAGGTACGTTTCAGAGTTCAATATCTCAATTAAAAGACAAGATTACCCTGAAAATTAAGAAAAAAAGTCAATAATAAAAGAATGTCTCCCTAAGCTCACCAGGAATAAATAAGTAAAGGAGTTTATCTCTGCAGATAAACCATGCAGGACTACTAGTATATATACATATTATTTAATATGCTATCCAGGCTTCAAAAATCTATATCTATCTACTCTTCTGTCTCTGTATGTCTGTTTATATCTATCATTTCATGAAAGAATGCTACATATCATCATATGTGTGTATATATGTGTGTATTTAAAATAAATAAAAAGATGAATTCTGAGGCTGTAATAATCACTACTCTCTTTTTTGTAATAACCTAACTTGCAAATCTTACCTACTTTCTTTTGCCCATTCCACTCAATTCAAATTTCCATTTCTCTTCTCATCTCCATGTGCCCGTACAATTTGTTTAGCCTGTCTCTGCCTCAGGAGTTCATGGAGATCAAACGAGACAACGTATGCAAAGAGGCTGAAAACTTTTAAGCGTCATATTATTGTTAGTTATCGTTATTAATTATAATTACTGTGAGTTTTTTATAAAAAGCACTCCAGTTAATTTCTAGTAAAATGACGTCCTAGAGAAAAAAAAAACACATGATAATAATGAGTTCAAGAGACAGTGGTGGCTAAAAAAATGGGTTTAAAAGTATTATTTTACTACTTCACAATTCTTCTTAGAACAGAGTTAAATTCTTTTGATGAGGAAACTTATTCTAACTTATGGTGAAAATGAATGGCTAGACATAGATATATTGAAAAATTGGAAAATAGTTTTGCAAAGCTAGGTGTAGACCAACACCTCTCACTATATACCAAGATAAGGTCAAAATAGGTACATGATTTAGACATAAAGCATGATACCATAAGCAAATTAGCTGAGTAAGGAATAGTTTTTGTGTCAGACTTATGGATAAGGGAAGAATATATTACCAATGAGGAGATCGAGATCATTATAAGATGTAAAATGGATATTTTTAATTACATTAAATGAAAAATAAGTTTTTGCATAATCAAAACAAATGCAACAAAGACTAGGAGGGAAGCAGGAACCTGAAAAAAAAATCACAGCAAGATTCCCTGGCAAAAGCCTCATCTTTCAAATAGAAAATTAAGTCAAATTTTTAAGAATATGAGTCATTCCCCAATTGACAAGTGGTCAAAGGATATAAAAAGGCAGTTTTCAGATGAAGAAATTAATGCTATCTATAGTTACATGAAAAAAGCTCAAAATCACTATTGATTGGAGAAATGTAAATTAAAAAAAAAAACAACTCTGAGGTAGTACCTCACACGTATCAGATTGGCTAATGTGGCAGAAAAGGAAAATGACAAACATCGGAAGGGATGTAGGAAAATTGGAACACTGACACACTGTTAGTGGAGCTGTGGCCTGGGCCAACCATTGTGGAGAGCAATTCAGAACTATTCCCTAAGGGCTATAAAACTGTTCATACCATTTGTCCCAGCAAAACCAATATTATGTGTGTATTCCAAAGGGATAAAAAGATATATAGGTAAATATGCATGTATTTATGTATGTATGTATGTATTTGCGTGTACAAAAATACTTATAGCAGAAATTTTTTGTGGTAGCAAAGAATTGGAAATTGATAAGATGCCCATAAATTAGGGAACACCTAAACAAATTGTGGTATGTGATTGTGATAGAATACTATGGTGCCACAATGATGAGTAGGATGCTTTCAGAAAAATCTGGGAAGTCTTGCATGGACTGATACAAAGTGAAATGGGCAGAACCAGAGCACAGTAACAGCAATAAAATAGTGATAATTACCTGTGAATGACTTAGCTATTCTGACCAGTGTAACGATTCAAACAATTCTGAAGGACATATGATGAAAAAATGCTATCCACCTCCAGAGAAAGAACTGATAAAATCTGAATGCAAATCAAAGCATACTATGTCTATTTAAAAATATACTTTATTTTTTTCCTGGGGATTTTTTGTCTGTTTTTTTTCACAACATGAGTAATATGGAAATGTGTCTTGCGTGACTGCACATGTATAACCTTTATCATGTTGCTTGCCTTCTCAATGAGGTGCAAGGAGAGAGAGGGTAGGGTATAATTTGTAACTTAGAATTGTAAAAACAAAAAAAGGCTAACTGTTTTTTCCTATGTAATTGGAAAAGCTGAAATATTAAAAAATAGAAAGATATAGATGTATTAAGGCAGTCTATACTTTCAGTAAAGGTCAGTTCTCTCTTGACTTTTCATGTGAACTTTAACTATTATAAAGCCTCAGATCCTCTACAAGGAAAGATATACTTCATTTATATTAGAAAGGATCTCACCCTCATATTTCATTATCTCCTTCTTTACCTCTCTTAATTCTCATTGACCTGGGCAAGTAGAACTAAGATGCCAGAATAAAGGGAACATTTTTTTTTGCTAACCTCTTCCAATATTCCTCTCTAAACAAGTTTTAAAAAGTATTTCAGGGGAACCTAGTCGATGCAGTGGATAGAGTACCAGTCCTAGAGTTGGGGAACTTGAGTTCAAATCTGGCCTCAGACAATTACAAGCTGTGAAAACCTAGGCAAATTATTTAATCCTGATTACCAAAAAGAAAGTATGTCGAATTGAATTATAAGTGCATAACCAACAAAAAGAGTGAGTCATTTTTTTACAGCCCAGGATAGCTTGGACCAAAAGAAAAGTCTATGGCACTGAGATGGGGGCTGGTTGGGAAGGCAGCATGTTGGAAGTGACGCTAGCTGTGAGCCTTTGAGGCAGTGGTGGAGCAAAGAGCTGAAGCAGCAGTGGGAACACAGCACCAGGAGGTAGTAAAGGGATTGGAAAAAACACAGGAGATCTTTATCCTAGCACTGGGCACAGTAACAGGTAACTTTTTGTAACTCCAGTTTTGGGTTGCAGTTCCAGGGTAGGGGAGAGTACTAGTAGTTGCAAGAAAGCATGGTTCCTACCTCTGTAAGGTTACAGTTTTAGGCTTGAGAGGAATTGGGGAACAGGGGCCCTACCTGGGCAAGGAAGAGAATGGAAAACAAGAGATCAGTGACAAAACCTCTGAATGAATAGCTTAAAGGTCTTTAGAAGTGTCATTGAAAACAGAAGGAAATAAAAGTCTGAAGCTTGGAACAGTTACATCCTCCCTCAAGATAAAACAGTCTGAAGTCAATAAATAAACTGGGGAACCTGAGCAAAAATACCAAAAATAAAATAAAACAACTTCATCATAAAAATCTAACATGGTGACAGGGAATCTGAAGACAAAACTCAGAAGGAGAGAATGATATGAAAATAAGAAAATATTCAAAGAAAAATTCAGATGAGACACACGCCCAATGTGAAATCCTAGAAGAGCTAAAGAAGAAGACTTTTAAAAAAATCTCAAAAATAATTTTAAAAATTAAATAAGAGCAATAAAATTGAGAAACTTGGTGAATCAACTACTGAAAGAAATCCCAAAATGAAAACTTTCATGAATTTAATCATCAAATTTCAGAGCACCCAGATCAAGAAGAAAATACTGAAAGTAGGCAGAAAGAAAAATTCAAATACAATGAAACCATTGTCAGGATCAGACAAGATTTAGCATCTAAATGTTTAGCATATAAAGGAGCAAATAGTTTGGAATATGATATTCCAGAAGGCAAAGGGGCTGGGATATAACCTACTCAGAAAAAAAGAATAAAATCATATAGGGGAACAAATGGATATTTAATGAGGTAGGAGACCAGAGCTGAACAGAAATTTTAGAATTTAAATACAATGCTCAAGCAAGATGAAGGAATGTATGAATGAATAATTAAGAATGAAAGAGTAAATGAGAAATCATAAGGAACTTTAGGTTAAAATGTTTCCATTCCCAAATGGAAGATGATACATGTAACCTTGAAGAACCTTATCATCTTTAGGGCTTAAAGTGCATGAGAGTGTATCTATTATGTTGGGATGATCTCAAGAGAAAAGTGGAAGAATGAGAAAAAAAGGATGTACTTGTAGAATGGAGAAGGGAAAGGAAAAATGGGGAAGTTGTTTCACTTAAACAAAAGGAAGAGTATTTATGAAGGAGGGGAAAAGGGACAGGGGATTAGACAATGTTTGAACCTCAGTCATCTTAACTGGTTCAAAAAGGAAAAAAATATAAAAAATATACATATGCATATATATGTATGTGCACATATTATATACATGTGGGGGTATGTAGGAGTGTGTGTACACACATACACACACAAACACACACAGTTGGGTAAATAAATTCATTTTATCCAGAAAGGAACTAGAAGGCGAAGGGTCTAAGAGAAAGGGGATGTCATAAAATACAGTCTAAAAGAGGCCCTGATGAGAAGCAAAACAGACTTTTGAGGAGGGCATAGAGTACAAAAAAAAAAAAAAGATATGTATCAGAGAACAGGATGGAGGGATATTCAAAGTTAATGACCATAACTGTGAATGTAAATGGGATGAACTCACTCATAAAATGATAGCAGATAGCAGAGTGAATTAGAAACCAGACACCAACAATACATTATTAACAAGAAACACTTGAAATAGAAAGACACACAGAGTTAAAAATAAGGGACTTGAGCAGAGCTATTGAGGGAGAGAGAGAGACAAAGAGAGACAGAGAAAGACAGATTCAGAGAGACACAATATTTTCTTATTTTCATGTCATTCTCTCCTTTTACCAAGAAAATATATTTAAAGATCTTTAAATAAATTTGCTGATCTGCTGAGTGCAAAAATCAATGGTAAAATGAAGCATGATGAAGTGGAAAGAGGACTGGTCTCCTCTTAAGGGGCATTAGATTTGAGCACCTCACCCTCCACTGAGTATCTGTGTAACACTGGATTAATCATTTAATCTTTTGGGAGCCTACTTACCTATAAAATGTGAAAGTGTAATTTAGATGATCTCAAAAGTCTATTCAGGTTCTTTGATCTTTTAATTTTGTGATTTTTCTAAGCTAAACACTTATGAGTAAAAAAAATAGAATTAATCGTTCAATCGCTATGGAGATAAACATACACTTCTACAAAAAGTAACAACTGACTTTCTCAATTGGCCTGTGGTTTCAGTAATGTAGAGAACCTCAAATTCAAAGAAGTCACTGTTCCAATGCAGATCAGAAGCTTCTAATCTTAGAAAGTTAACGGGGCGACATGAGAGATTGAGCAGCCATGTCAGGGTCACACAGCCAGTATGTGTCTGAGTGAGGACTGGCATTCAAGTCATCAGAACTCCAAGGCCAGCTCTCTTCCCACTATACTGCAATGCCCTCATAGATAGTCTCTAAATTTTTCTTCTTGCACATTGCTCTACTCCTTTTATACACACACACACACACATACACACACACACACACATCAAAACTCTTAATTCCCTTCCTTACTTTTTCTCCATAAAATCTTTATTTAAACCTTAATTTATTTAGTCAAAATAAGTCTGCATTATATAGTTTGCCCTCTTGCTATCCTTTCAGTACAATGCTTTCCTAATCCAAAGACTCTCTCTTAGCCAACCAACTCAGCTCTCCAGCTCAGAATCCAAGAGAAGGAAGGAATCCAAGGAAGGAGAGGGACAAAGTGCCAGAGCTATTCAGTAGAGGGCACCAAATCTATGCATTAACCTCCATGCATATTTCTTACAAGAGAACTCCTCAGACTTTCATCATCAACTGATCACCCAAATGTGTCTGGGAGCCTATTGACTTGAAAATTCCTTCTGATACTACAGATCATACCCTGTCTCAGCCTGCCCATATGGAGTAGATGTAAATTGTCCTATACATTGTAAATAAGGCTTCATAGACTCTGCCAAGATCAGTCCATTGTATATTTTAAAGTTCTATTGTACCTCACTAAAATCCCTCTAGAGAAATTGCCCGGAGAAGAAATCTGACTCAGAGCCACGTTATCTTGATGTATGAATGGCTGCACAATTACTACCTCTAATCAGCCCCAGACCATGCTTCTTCATCTTCCTGCCATGCCATGCAGGGTACAGGGTCTTCTCCTTTCCATTTCTTGTTCTGGGCACAGAAATCAAACTAATCCTACAATAACTTATGGAAAGTTAATGTCAACCCATTGCCCTATTGTCCCATTCACCATTCCTGGGATTCACTAGGCCAAAGTTCTCTTCCCTTTACCCATCTCTTCTATATTTGTTGTTTCACCTTATTAAATTATAGGCTCCTTGAGGGCTGAGCCTGCATCTTTTCCATTTTTGTATTTCTAGTGCTTAGTATAGTAATTAACACATATTAGGTGTTGAATATTTTCCTCATCCATTCATTCACTCATCCTGTGATTTCTAAGACTGGGAACAAGAAATGCAAGCTCTAGGTCAGGGGTTCTTAAACTGGATTCCATGGTATATTTTGAAAAGTATTTTGTTCATTGTTTTTCAATAAATTTGTTTTTTTGTAATTTTTATTATGAATTTATTATGAATAAAATAATTATTTTTTGATACATTTAAAGCATTATTATGAGAAATTGACCACAGGCTTCACCAGATTGTCAAAGTGGTCCATGAAACAGAACATTTTATGAACCCATGCCTGGGGTCTGTCAAACTGAGAGGAGTTTGGAATATCAAGTCCCTGGAACATCAAGGAGGTTTTAGTTACTTTAGTTACTTTAATTTTTACAAAGCTCATGGTTTGAGGTTGTAGGAAAGAATTAAATATATCATAGAAATCTTTCCATCAATGACTAAAATAAAATACGTGTTTGCTTTGGCCACCTAAAGGCATAAGATTGCCTGGAATTTCCCTGGAATATTCACTTATGCACAATGTCATATTTCTTGGGCCTACTTAAAAGAAATGATTCATTTCTCTATTTGGAGATGAAATGTACACCACCAGTTTCATACTCGAGTGGTTCACCGGGTTTATGGAAGTCAGCGCTTTATTCCAGAAATGAATGCTCTTTGTTTCTAATTTCTTAACGTTTGCTTCTGCTTCTAGTCTATTCGGCTCCAAGGTTTTCTCCTCATAACCACAAGACCTGTCCAGTCCTGTCCCTGCTAAAGAAGCTAGAATAGCTCTCTATTTCCTTTAGAATTAAATGCAAATTTTACAAACAAATATTTGAAGTCCAGCACCATGAGTTTCCTTCCTAGGCTCATTTCATACTCTCTCCATTTAGCATTTAAAGCTGTGAAAAACAAAAGGAGGAATTCTGTTTCCACAGGATTAGCACTACTCCCAGCTTTGCAGGAGCGATAACAGGATGGAAGTCAGAGGTGTCTGGTTCTAATCAGAGCTGTGACCTAGCAGAGCCACACCTCTGATGGAGTAACAGTTCAGAAGCCTGTACAAACATTTAAAGAGGTGTTTAATATTATCCACCACATACCCCCAGCAGAGCAAGCTAATTTAAATGTACATGCAATATATGACAAGGGAGGAGGAACACATCTAGGAGAAGAGCACAGAGTAGGTGTTTCAGGAAGTTGCATCCAGCCAATGTGGAATGGGGGGGGGGGGAGGTGGAATTGAATTGGGAACACGAAATAAATAGCCTTGCATTTGTCTGAGCAAGTGTGCCCCTTTGAGGAGTTACTCATGCACAATGAATGTAAAATAAAATAAGAGCTTTCTTGGCTTCACAAACAGTATTGTTCTTCTTAGAGCAAGCATGTTTCTCACACAACCTAAATGGCTCTTTCCAGTCTTTCTTACACCTTATTCTCTTTATCATACACTTTGATCAAGTGACAATTGCTTCTTGGCTATTCCACAAACAAGACCCTCCATCTCTTGGCTCTGGATATTTTTCCTGACTTTCTCTCCTCTGACACTACCAAGACTCATGTCTTGATTGCTCCAATACCCTGCTGGTGAGTGCCTGCTTCAAATCTCTCCCACTCCAATCCATTCTCCAGTCAGCAACTAAAGTGATTTTTTTTAAAACCCAAGTCTGATCTTATAACTCCCCTACTCAGTAAACTTCAGTGCTCTCCTGTTGTCTCCAGGGCCAAATTTAAAATGTACTTTTGGCATTCAAAGCTTTCCATAACCTACCCCATCCTACCTTTTCAGACTTCTTATACCTTGCTCCCAGTAGGTACTCTTTGATCCTGGACACAGGGCTCCAGGATATTCCATGAACAAGACATTCCATCTTTCAGCTCTGGGCATTTTCTCTGGCTGTCCTGCATACTTGGAATGCTCTTTCTCATGCACTCTGCCTACTGACCTTCCTGGCTTCCTTTAAGTCTCAACGAAAATCCTACATTCTGCAAGAAACCTTCCTTAAGCCTGCTTAATTCCAATATTTTCCCTCTTAATAATTATCTATTTATCCTGTATATAGTTGCTTATATAGTTGTTTACATATTGTCTTCCCCATTAGACTGTAAGCTCCTTGAGGGCAGAGACTGTTATTTGCCTAATTTTTCATCCCTGCTACTTAGCACAGTGCTTGGCACATAATAGATGCTTAGTAAATGGTGATTGAATGAATAAATGCCCCCCCCCCATATCTGGAATATTCTCCCTCCTCATCTCCAACTACTGCCTTTCCTGGCTTCCTTTAAGTTCCAACTAAAATAATTTCTTCTTCAGGAATCCCTCCCAAGCGCTTCTTAATTCTCATGCCTCCTTTCTTTTAATTACTTCCCTTCTATCCTGTATGTCATTTGTTCATACATATTTGTCTGCTTGTCTCCCCCATTAGATTGTGAGTTCCTTGATGACAGGGACAATCTTTTGTATTTTTTTTTTATATCCCCAGCACTTATAACACTGCCTGGTACATAGTATAGGCACTTAAAATCTTTATTGACTGGCTCTCACACACACTATATTTTAGTCAGATTATCCAATTAGCTGTTCCATAAACTCACCACTCCAAATTCTGTCACAAGGGCTTTTTGCAGATAATCCTTAATACTTCTGAAGTCTCCCCTTTCTCACCTTGTAACAACAATGATACTTGCTGCTACTGTGGCTGTGTGAAACCAATAACACTAGCACACAGGAGGGCTGCTAGCACAGATTCTTTGATCTGCTTTTCCAGGGAAAGCAACTTTAAAGGGTTTACAATCTCATTTTAATTAAATATACATATATAATTCTCTTAGTTCAGGGGAAAAAAGTCAGTGCCCTGAACTTCAGAGAAAACATAAAATAGAAATTATAAGCAGAAATTATATAAACAGAGCAAAATAACACAAATCTGCAGTCTGTCCAAGACATTACATACATAGGTACTAGAAAGAGAAGCACCAACATCTGAATTTGTCCAAGGTAGGGGCTCCATAACAATGGCTACCCAGAGTCTAGTCTGGTCAAATCACATGCCACTTTTCCAATGAGTGAGTCCCAAGAAAAATGCTAACCTCAGAGTATACATACACTTCTTCAGTGTAAGAGGGCATCACAAACATGCAACTCAGACCCATGTGACCTAAGCCTTCCCGTAACTTAAGCAGGTCATCAAAGACTCCCCATTCAATCAAAGATTCCTGATTGAAACAAAGGCAAGACTCAAAGGCACTTGATTGCCTCAAATGGTGAAAAGCACTCCAAAACAAAACACAACGAAAAGCCGCACTTTACTTGCCATTAGACACCTCCCCATCTTTCAAGGTTAAACTCAAGTTAACTTCTCGGCAAAGCCTTTCCCAATCCCCTTAGCTCCCACTCCTTGAGTTGCACTCATCTATCTGTATACATATTCCCAGGAAGATGAGATCGGCCTCCAGTAGGGTAAGGACCCATTTCCTTTTGTCCCTGGATCTCCAGTTACTGGAATAATGCCTGAGGCTTAGTAAGTGCTTGATCATTTCTTGATCACTGCAATTGATTTGACCAGTGAAACTTCTTTGCTTTTGTGACAATCAATATTTCCTCTATTAATGTAATGATTGCTTTGTTTGGCATCAAGAGGTGATGCCTTCTTGGAGATTAAATTGGATTGAGCCAGTCTACAGATTTAACAGCCTAAGGAAGGGATGATTATAAGAGCTATATGACATTGTCTTTGACCCCACTTCCTATGCTTCCTTTTAAACCTCCAGCTAGTGCTATCTTAAATAATACCTCCTCTACTTTTTACGTTCCTTTATCTTGGTTGGTTTTTATTCCTTTCCATTTTGTCTTTGAACTCAGTATAAAAAGTAGTTTTAACCTCAACTGAAATCATATTTTCTAACCTTTAAAAAATGATGTTATTTATTTTCCTGACCCATTCTCAATCCTCTGCTTTGTCCCCGGGGGATGTGCCAGGTCTATTTGCAGGATTCTCAATGCAGAGTAACCTCTTCTAACTACAAACATCAGGTTCTTTAGTTAGAAGAATGTTGGTCTCATAATTTTTGAGAGAACTACATTTTTTGTGTTTGTTGATTTATATGTTTGTTTTTACGACTGTTTTTGTTGTTTGAACTAGAGGATTTGAACTCCAGTATTCTTGACTCCAGACCCAGAACTCTATTCACTGTACCACTTAGATGCCTCAAGCCAAATTCTCCCCAACAACCTTTAATTGAACCCTAGCATGTGAGAGCCTCTAGGAGAAAAAAAGACCAAAAAAATGAAAAAAAAAATAAAGAAAATCTCCAAAGAGGTTTACTTTTTATGATGTGAAAACAACTGGAGTCCACCACAGAGTAAATACAAAACATATGCAAAGTGATACAAAGAAATGTGTAGAAGGACAGAGTGATAACTGAGAGAATGGGAAAATGACTGGCATTCATTCACTAGGAGGGAGCTAAGTGGAATGCAGATAGAAGCCTGGACCTGGAGTCAGGAAACCTTAAGTTCAAAAGCTTCCTCAGATAATTAATAGCCATGTGACACTGGATAAATCACTTAACCTGTGCACCTGTTTCCTCACCTGTAAAAGCAAACAAAAAAAAAATAAAACCTCCCTCCCAGAATTATTGTGATGATGAAACAAGACAAAGAAATTTGTAAGCCCCAAAAGTCTATGCATATACTGGTTATAATTGTTGATAATAATTTATTACATATTACATGATTATATATACTATGAGACAATTACATAGTAAATAGAGCAGTATTGTGCCTGAAATCAGGAAGACCTGAGTCTAAATCTGACATTAGTCACTTACTACTTGCGTGACCCTGTGCAAGACACGTAACCTCCATTGCCTCAGTTTCTTCAACTATAAAATAGGGATAATAACAGTCTCTATCTCACAGTGCTGTTGTGAAGATCAAATGAGATAATATTAGCAAAGCACTTACATTGTGACTGTCACATGGGTGTTGTATAAGTCCTGATGCTCTTTTCCTTCCCTGCCAAGTTTCAGCAGAAAATACAAAGTATCACTACAATAAATATGATAAACAATCCCACCTTCTGAAGCTTGTGTTCTTCTGAAAGATATCATATGTAAATAAGTTTCTATTCCTCCCTTTCATTTTTGTATTAGCTTATTCTCCCTCTCCCCATATATACATACATATACACACACGTATGCACATACATACATATACACACCTGTAAGTATTTGTGCATATAAGTGTGTACGCGTGTGTGTGTGTGTGTGTTTGCCAATTGGTGCTAATAGAGTGCTGGGTCTATAGTCAAGAAGACTCATCTTCCTGGGTTCAAGTCTGGTCTTAAACACTTAGTAGTTATGTGACCCTGGTTAGGTCACTTAATTCTCTTTGCCTCAGCCTCTCATCAGTAAAATGAGACAGAGAAGGAAATGGCAAACCACTATTGTATCCACAAAAAAACCTAAAATGTGGTCGAGGAGAGCCAGACACAACCAAAAACAACTGAAGAAAAACAAATATAGATACGGTCCCCTCAACATCATAACATATTAAAAATGGGAGAGCAGGAAATGTCCACTACCATATATAAATACTCAAAGCACCTATGACTTTTTCAGCAGCAAACTTCCTGTATGAATCACATCTCTTTCCATGCTTATATGCTTATATGTAGTATATGTAATTTTTCCATAAAGAATGTCCTTCAGAGCAGGGGCTACTTCATTTTCGTCTTTTGACCCTCAGGTGCCAGCACAGTTGATTACGTGTAAGAAATGTTCAATGAATGTTTACTGATTCTGAGTTGTTTGATTCTCCAAAATCCAGAGATGAGGACCTACTCCAGCAACATAGATATATCCTTCCACCAACCTGAGAATGTCCCACCTAAACCTTGGTAGATAATTACTATAGAGTAATTTTAGTAGATAAGTCCCGGGTAGTTGTTGGAAGCTAAGAGAGCTTGTAACATTTCCATGGTCATGTAAATAATAAAAATTGAAGCTGAGACTTGAATCTCAAACCTAGTTGTTTCCAAGCCCAGTATAATTCCCCTACTATATACATCCTAAATTGTTCCCCACCCTCAGTATTTCATCTTATAGTATGACCCCTGAAATTTCCTTCCTGTTTTGAAAGAACAAGCAACAGGGTTTCAACTGATGGCTTTCTTGGAATTAATCAGTTTTTATAAAACTTTGCCCATCCTTTGTCAGTATCTACAATTTGGAGACTCAGTGGCAATCATCTACATCCTTCCCTCCCCCCCACCAAAAAAAAAAGATAAAGAAATATAAAGGATGATGTGAATATTGTAAATACATTTTGGAGTGCTTGAGAGGGGTGTGTGTGTATGTGTGTGTGTGTGTGTGTGTGTGTGTGTGTGTGTGTGTGTGTTGGCAGCTCAACAGAACCTATGTAGAAAATAGCTCATTTCCTCTTTTGGGTATGCAGCAAGGAGATTACTTTTCTTTCTCAATATCTCAAGGGACTCACTCAAAGACAGAATAGCTCTTTTCCATCTTTCACACATCTGCAATGGCAATCTACAGGGACCAGTCAAGGCCAATAGTTTCAAGCTTTCTGGAGAGGAGACTCTGGCTGGAACCTTGACAAATGCCCTAGCTTTGTCATAGTATTCAAACAAATTGTGGGAGTCTCAAAGAGGAGATGGAATAACTCATGTGGAAAACTCGTGGGCAGTGACAGCTTGAAAGGCATTGAGTTTAAAGGTGGAGCAGGAACAACAAATCAGGTATGAGGCGTAGTTATGAACTGAAAGAAGAAATATGGATGGAAAGTTATCAAGGATTCTGGGAGGCTGGGGGAAGTTACAGCTTGGGTCATGTCTCAGCTCTAGGGAAAGTTCAGTGTACTGACACGTAGTAGAATCTGCTTTTCTGAAGCCATCAGAATATTATGAAAACAGGACAAACAAGCCAGCAGAAAGTACTGATATTACCTATTCAAAGACAGTAGGCAACATATTGAAGCGAGTGTCATGAGTTAAATTTAACAAAGAGGTAAACTGAGCCGATTATCCAGGAAATATAACAGTTTCTTAACAGGGAATGAATTTATTAATACAGGGGTTTCTGGCCTGCCTCCATTTGTGCCAAATACCCAATGTGAGGGATGAAAGGGACTCTTAGATGTGTCTTCCTTCTGATTGGCCTGACAGTACAACATTGGGACCTCCTCTGGCAAAGGCAAGGCAATCCTGATTGACAGACATTTTAAGGAGAAGGTAGGTTAATAATTCTCAGTTCCTCTCTATTACTTCATCCTTGGAAGGGTAAACAAGACTAATCCTCATGGGAAAGGATTAGGCTGCAGCTAGGGAAAATGGGCTGACCTTCAGATGTGGCTCATTACATCAGTCTCTGACTCTTGAAAATTGTTCCTTGCTTTATAAGACCTAGCTGCCTCTAGCAATCTTGGCTAGAAAAACAAAACCACCCCATTCAAGATCTTCCTGGTTTGGTCTCTCTCTTGTATATCAGGTCAACCCTAACATGGATAAAGTAAAAGCAAAGACAAGGGACTTGGCCCCTGGGGAGAGCCTAGCGCAAGCTCACTTCTGTCCCACTTGGGAGGGGTCTAGCCCAAGCAGATGCCTAGGGGTGGGAATGATCACATCACTTCAGAAGCTGCCTGCCCTTCAAAAGTGGGTTCTGAGAAAAATGAAGAAAAAGATGGATTACAGAGTAATTTTGTTATGAAATACAGCATAATATTAATTTTCCTCAGGAGGAAGCCATCCTGGGGAAGCACAGTGGAAATCTTGGAATGTGAAGCAGCTACCAGGCCATTAATGATTACCTTACATTACCTTCTTCTTGGAGTCATTAGGTCTGTTTTGGGAACATAGGCTATAGTCTGGGGGATTCTCACACCTTCCTTTATTCTAAAGGAGTCTGGCATGGCCTCGATTCCTCTCCTGGGGTAATTTCTTTTACTTTTCTATGTACGCCTAGCATTTAACAGAGTGCCTGAAAT
>CM053624.1:12013621-12028029 GCA_028646595.1 Phalanger gymnotis
GCCATTAATGATTACCTTACATTACCTTCTTCTTGGAGTCATTAGGTCTGTTTTGGGAACATAGGCTATAGTCTGGGGGATTCTCACACCTTCCTTTATTCTAAAGGAGTCTGGCATGGCCTCGATTCCTCTCCTGGGGTAATTTCTTTTACTTTTCTATGTACGCCTAGCATTTAACAGAGTGCCTGAAATATAGCAGGCACTTAACAAATGCTTAGTGTTCAACTGACTAGTACAATAAAACTCAATTATGTACAAATGCATACACTGAATTCATTCGGAGATTATTTAAAAATAGATGCACATAAACTTTTACAAAATATTACTAATGCCATCTTCATTACTTTGTAATCCAATTATGTGTATATATAATCCAATTATATATGTGCACATGTATAATCCAATTATAAACACACATATATATTCCAATTATGTATGTGTGTATGTATATTTTTATACTGATGAAATCCTAAGCCTAGTCGATTAAAAAAAAACAATAAAAAAGGTGAAATTTAAATGTATGCTTGTGGACTCAACTGCTGGAGCCAGGTAAGAGATATATCCAGTGGTAAGACAAAACAGTGAGAAACCCCTTAGTGTTCTGACAATAATTGAAAAAACTATTCTGGTGGTGGTTTTGGCTTCAAATCCAAATATACCCGGATTTCCAAATAAGCTGACTTGACAGAGAGCCAAAAAGAAATATGACATAGTTGGACTGCATAGGACCCCACTTATTATCTAAAATGGCTTACATTAAAAAAGTGGCATAAATGAGACCTTGAAGGGAATAAATAATAAGAAAAAATGGTGAATCCATAATATAAAGACTAAAAAACAACTGATTCAAAATGCATTCCAAAGAATAGTATAAAAGCTGACATAGAGCTTCATGGGGGGCATTTCATAGAGTATGTCACCTATAGATGGAGGATTCATGGGAGGACTTGGATAAAAATTGTCCAGCATATAAAGCTTTGGATGTGTATCAGTTACATTGATTAATGGAGTATTAACTTTCATCTGACTGGGGATCCACAGAAGGATGGGAGTTGTGTTCAGAGTGAATGCTGTTTTGATCTGAATGTGCTTTTTTCCCTGTATCACTTCATAAATGTCTTTCCATATTCCTTTTAGACTGCCTACCAAACTGGATACCTACCATGCTGACCTTCTTGTTGTCTACCTGTGAAACCTAATAATTACTTAAATTTTACCATCATCATTGGTGAATTCACTCTTTTTTATATTTTTGATACTGGTAAGTTTATTTAAATCAAATTAACCAATGTTCATCTGTCTTACCGTTTTTTTCTCCCCATAAAACTAGCTCCAAATTTTATTATTAGGTCAATGGTTTTCTTATTTTCATTTTTATTTATCTTCTTTTGATTTTCAAGATTTCCAATTTAGTGTTCATTTGTGGATCCTCATTTTTTTAATCTAGGTTCTCTTTGTTTTGTTCTGTTTTTATTAATTGCATGCCCAATTCATCAATCTGTTCTGAAATTCTTAGGCAAAAAAAAGCAGCAGATAGATTGTTGGGCATTTGTCAGGAAGATCTGAGTTCTAATTCACCCTTCTGACACTGACTGTATAACCCTGCACGCAATGCTTAAGTTCTGTTTGTCTGTTTTCTTTACTCTAAAACAGTGATAATTCCTATACCTATATTCCAGGGCTGCTGTGAGGTTCAAAGGAAATACTAGTTATAAAGTGCTTAGCATGGCGTTTGATGCATGTAAGTACTCAATAAATGCTTGTTCCCTATACCCTTCCCCTTTTCCTCCTACTTCTCAGCCTCCTGCAATCTGGCTTTTAATATTACATAAAATTGAAAATATTCACTGCAAGCTTAGCAGTGGTCACCAAACTATTAAATCAGATGCCTCATTCTTCTCATTTCTTTATAGCTTTAGACAGCATTAACCACCGTATCCTTTTGGACCCTCCCCGTCTCTACGATTTTGACACCAAATTATCTTTGTTCTTGCTGTTTTTCAGTCATTCTCCCTTTCTAGATAATTTTCCATACCCTACTTCCTAAACATTGGTGTCAACCAATGCCCAGACATGAAATCTGTCTTCTTTTTCTATGGCTTCCCTCTCCATGATGTCCTCAGCCTCAATGGATTTTGTTATCATTTCTACAAAGATCTATCTGCTGAGCTCCAGTTATACATCAATTGTCCTTTGCAGGTCTCTTATTTGATATGCTTTAGATTTCTCAAAATCAACATACTTACAATGAAACTCATCTTATTCCTCTTCATTTTATTTGAAAGCCTCGCCATATTTTAAATCACTCAAATTCAATACGTAAGAGTCGTATTAAATCTTCCCTCTACCTCTAAACCATACACAGTTAGGTTACCAAGTCTTTCCATTCTCCCTTTACAACATCTCTAATATGTGTCCTCTTTACTCTAGTCACAAAGAACCGCTCCCTCCCCAGTCAGATTTTTCATCCCCTCTCACTTAGATTATTGCTATAGTCTGTTCACTAGACGTCTGCATTCCAGACTTTCTCACCTTCCAATTCATCCTCCACAGAATTACTAAAGGATATCCCTAAAACACAGATCTGACCTAGCCACTCTTCTATTCATAAAATTATGGTCCCTCTGAGCTTCTTTTAGGATCAAATACAAACTCTACAGCTTGGTGTTCAAAGTCCTATGCAATATGTTTTCAGCCTACTTTTCCAGACATACTGCCTGTTACTCTCCTGTCACACATTCAATGTTCCATCTGTCCTCCATGCAATGAGAGAATTGTTCTTTCCCTTTGGGCTCTTAGAAAAATCATCTTTATTCAAAGATCAGGCTAAATGCCATTTCCTATGGGCAGCCCACCCTGGTAATAGAGTTTAATAAAATGCTTAGAAAAAATAAGTAAACAGACTCTCATACAGGGTGAGAATTAAAGACTAAAGCTTTAAGAATTTTTCAGGCTTCTCTAGCAATTCAGAACATTTATCTATCTATCTACCTGTTTGTTTATTTTGCTCTGGATGGCTGAGCATGCTAGCAATATGTCCTCTAAATAATCATGCAAGAGCAAAGAAGTGAGGTTTTTAGGGTCACAGCAACCGGGTTCAAATACTGGCACTGTATTTTCATACCTGTGTGATTCAGGCCATGACTTATCTTCTCTTTGGGCCTTAATTTCTTCACATGGAGAATAAAAAGGTTGTACTCAATGATATTTGTTTTTTTTTATAAATGATATCTTTAATGAAAAAAATCAACAGAATTTCTCCTAGTATCTCTTCCCTTCTCCTGCCATTATATAACTTTGATCTGTGTGACTCAAAAAATCTGGACATATTTTCTCATCTATAAATACAGTAGACCAACCAATCAATGAGACAGTAAGAATTTATTATGTATTTACTAGGTATCAGGCATTGTAGTAGATATGGATGATAAAAAAGAAACAAAAAATGAATTAATCCTCCCCTTCAGGGAGATTACATTGTTTTAGAGGAGATAATATGTCAATATATAAGTATTTACAAGATATACAAAATAAATATTTTAGGGGGTGGAGCATTAGCACCTAGGGAGAATAGGAATGGATCTATATAGCACGGTGGTCCTTCAGCAGAACTTTGAAGAACCAGTAGGAATTTTTAAAGGTGGAGGTGAAGGACGACATTCCCAACTTGGAGGATAGCATATAAAAAGGCATGAAGAGTAGATAGAGTTGTATATAAGAACCAGTAAGAAGGTCACTTTGACCAGATCAAGTATAGGAGGAGGGAAGAAATGCATAATAAAGGTGTAATACCCTTTCACCCAGCAATATTCCTTCTAGGGCTGTATCCAAAAGAGATCATAACAACGAAAAAGAAGGACCCACGTGTACAAAATTATTTATAGCACCTCTGTGGTGGCAGAGAATTGGAAATTGAGGGGATGCCCATCAACTGGTTATCTTAACTGGTTAACATAACAAGTTATCTTATATGAATGTAACGGAATATTGTTGTGCTATAAGAAATGATGAGCAGAAGGACTTCAGAAAAACCTGGAAAGACTTATATGAACTGATGCTGAGTGAAGTGAGCAGAACCATGAGAACATTGTACACAGTAACAGCCACAGCCTGTGATGACTGAGATAACAGATGACTGTGATAAACTTAGTCCTTCTCAGCAACAAGGACCTAAAACAATTCCAAAAGATTAATGATGGAAAATGCCATTCACATCCACACAGAGAATTATGGAGTCTGAATGCAGAGTGAAGCAAACTATTTTGTTTTCTTTTTTTGTTTTGTTTTGGTTTTTTCTTTCTCATGGTTTTTCCCATTTGTTATAATTCTACACAATAAGACTAATGTGAAAATATGTTTAACAGGAATGTATATGTAGAACCTCTATTAGACTGCATTTTGGAGAGGAAAGTTGGAGGGAGGCGGAAAAATTAAAACTTATGGAAGTAAATGTTGAAAACTAAAAATAAATAAATTAGCTTACATATAAAAAAATAGTAAAGATGTAAAGAAAGAATTGAGCCAGGTTGACAAATTAGGAATTTATTACAATGATCTATGAGAGCTGATAAACGCTTGAAGTAGGGTGACGGCTTGGTGAGTGGAGAGAGTGAGACAGATGTGAGAACTGTTTGTAGCGGAAATATTGATAAGATTTAGCCATTGATTGGTTCCATGTCATAAGGGAGAATGAGGAGTCTAGCCCAGTACTAAGGTTGTAAACCTGGGTGACTAGAAGGCTGGCGATATCCATGATAGAAATACAGAAAAATTTTAAAGAACAGTGGCTATTAGGAGGTCAAGATGATAGGTTTGATGGACATGTATCATGTTGAGGATACTCACAGAATTTTAAGTTCAAAGGTTAATTGGCAGCCAGGGATGCAAGACTCTAAGCTTTGGTGATCTCTGAGGTGCCTTGCAAGTCTAGATCTGTGCTGTTTCCTTTTGTTTGGTTTATAAATAGAACTCTATAATCATTGTATCTCTCAACAAAAGTTTTATATTTTTCCTAGTGAAAAAAGTCCTCAAAAGAAATATTTTCACAAGAAGTTATATAATATTCATCTTAATTTGATGTTTAAAATCATGTACTAGTAACAAGGTTGCAGATTCTGTCTGCTTTCATTTTAGAATAGCAGATTCTCACATGAAAATAGGACATCTAATTAGTCGTCACATCTACCCATTTATTCCACAAAGTGTCTGTCAGGTGAAAAGTGAAGTTTTGCTTATTTTTCCTGTAAAATTGATTCTAGGGAAATCAAATTGTTAATTGCACAAGCAAAAAAGTGCTACTTCTTTTGGCACAAACAACAACAGAAAGTGTGCAATAAGTGATAAATAAGACAGAGATTAGAAGCCTCGATGATGCTTCTCTGAGACACATGCAATGGTCTAAATCAGACCTTGTTCTTTGAATATGCCTTCAAATTAATTTGTGGAAAGCAAATCGTGCATACTTTTAAAGTAAAAAATGAAGACCATGAGAGCAAAAAGATAGAAATAAAAGCCAGATAGGGGGAATGAGACCTAAACAACAGAGGGCATTAGGTATTCTCCATTTGTCAGGATTCTCTCCAAAATGTTTAGTTGTCCTTCATTCTTGAAGAGGACCAAAAAGACATCTCTATACTAGAGTCAAGTTTCAATGTAACTGACTGTGGCTGATCAAACCAATAAAAGCTTGGAATGTTCTACCACAGATTAGGCACAAATAGCCCATGAGAACATTTGGGGTTGATTATCTAAATTTGTGCATCTGAGGTTTCTTTTGAGCTACTTCACTTCTACTCTCTCCAAAATGAACCTTATTGGTGGCCACTCTATCAACCTCTCACTTTGGTCTCTTCTAACTAATTCTCTTCTAGCATCACATGGCCCCGACACCATATAAGGAAACTAGAAGCTGGGTAGGGCCCATTCACACCTGGGCTGAAAAGAAGTGAGCTCCAGCTGGAGGTGAGGCCCAGAAGACAAATAAAACCTTGGGCTAAAGGTTGTATTGGGAAGGATAAAGCCTCTTGACTTTGAAGGCTGGCTTTCAGATGTCTTGTCTGAAAGTATCCATTATGACTTTAATCATAGGTAACATTTATATAGATAGTAATTCAAGATTTGAACCCACTTTCCATATATTATCTCACTTGATCTTTAGAGCAAGCTTGTGAGGTAAGTCCTAAACTGAACATGAGAGAAGTGAATGACTGGCCTAGGATTATTCAGTTAGTTAGCACCGGAGGCAGGTTTTGAACTTGGATCTTCTTAATTCCCAGACCAGCACTCTCTTCTGTACCATATACATCATATGATGTATAAACAGGGATTTTCTTTACAAAATACTTTTACTATTCAGAGAGCACTGACAGACACCATGCCTAAGCAAGAATATTTGTTATCATTCCCATTTGACAAACTGAGATTTGACATTAGATCTGTGGTTAGAAAGAAATATGGTCTCTTTGGTCCTAGGCTAATGCATACATGTTCATTTGGAGAGAGAGGGATAGAGACAGAGAGGGGACACACACACACACACACACACACACACACACACACAGAAAATTTAGCACTATAAAGACACAGAACTATCCCATTTTGCCATTTTCTAGAGGAGGATACTAAGGTCCAGGGAGGGGAAGCCAAGTAACATAAATAATAAAGGAGAGTTCTGGGATTGGGATCCTGGTCTTGTAAGTATAAAATTATCATTCTTTTTAATGTATTGCACCATGCTGCAAGGGATTGAGGGTATGGAAGGAGCGTAGGAGAAGAAGCACTTAACTCAGAAACTTAAGATGTCCATTATTTTAAGTCCCCTGGTGTTCTAATTTTGCCAAATAAAATGAGAACACAGTTGGAAGAAGGATGTCAGCACAGCACACTGGAAAGAGAATGAGATTTAGAATCAGCAAGTCTTGGGTTCAAATCCTGCCTCAGAATATAGTAACTCAACCCTGGGCAAGTCATTTGCCCACTTTCAGCCTTAGTTTCTTCACATATAAAGTAAGGCTAACAAGAGCAGCCCCTTCCCAGGTTTGGTTAGAGGATCAAATGAGGTAAGATTTGTAAAGGCATTCAGGAACCTGAAAACTAGCTACCTCAATGCTTGCTAGGATGAAAAGAATGACAATTTTCATCCTTAGTTTTAAAATCTCTTCATGTGAAAGAGCCAACAAGAGGGGCCATATTAGTCAGTTTGGCAAATGCCAAAAAAGGGAGAAATTACAGAACGAATTTTTGCCAATTTCAAAACTCTGTCAGTTTCCCTGGGTTGATGTGGGCTGGTCATAATGTGTGACTCTTCTGGCTGACGAAGCAAACAACCTTCAAATGCTAACAACAAATGTTTTTCAAACAAGGAAAATTAGGTACAAGAGGAGCCTGGTTGGGGTTTGATTTCCCTTTCACCAGCAAATCTCAGAATGCTGAACCAAGGACAGGGTATTCCTCTACACATTTCTGGAAACCAGAATTTTTATTTCTTAGAAAACTTGTGAGTGTGTGTGTATGTGTGTGTGTGTTTGTGTGTTTGCGTGTGTGCACATGTGTGTACATGTGTGCATGTGGGTGTGTGTGAGTGCGTGTATCTGAACAAGTCTTGAGTTCATTTCTTCAAACCATGAACATTCTCGCTTCTGGTTGAAAAAGAAATAACATTGGGCAACTAGGTGCCACAATGGATAGAACACCAGCCGTGGGGTCACGAGAGCCTGAGCTTAAATCTGGCTAGACACTTACTAACTGTGTGACTCTGGGCAAAACATTTAACCCCGATTACCAGTATTAAAAAAAGAAGAAAAAAGAAAAAAATATAGGACACCTTAACCTTCTGGTGGCTTTCTTTTGTGAAGCCAAAGTTAGGAGATGGGATTAAAATAGGGATATTTCTTTTGAAAGCATGTTGAAAGTACCCTCACTTTTTAAAAAATCCAGACTACTATGGAAGATATAATTAACACTGTTGCTGAGGTACAGTGTGGCCCAGTGACCTGTGCAAAAAGACCTGATTGCAAGTTTTGCTATTGTATTTCATGTCACCATGGACAGGTCACTAACATATCAGTGTCTGAGACAATTCTCAAAGAGTCTGTTACTTATAAGTATTGCTAATCTTTTATCAGTGGAGGAAATTTCCAAACTGGGCATGGCCACAGGTCTAACTCCCCTCAAAAACAAATGGCAGATGTACTTACAAATATGGGAATGTGAAAAATCAAGAATACCTTGGAGACTTTCTTACAGCCAAGGCTCATATCCATCTGTTTCAACAACCAGGCTGGCAGCTGCTGTGTGGGTATAAAACCAACAACAACCAGCCTACAGAATGCTGCAAGCCCAGGGTCTTTTGATCAGCTTTACTAAGGAAAGCAACATTAAGGGGTTAACAATCTCAATTTTAATCCAGCATACAAGTATCATTCACTTAGTTCAGGGGAAAAAGCCAACACTCTGAACTTCAGAGCAAATACAATCAAATGACAAATAGACCCAATAAAATTCATAGTTACCAAGAAAACCATCAACATCTGGGTTCAGCCAGAAGGCCCTTACAGCAGTGTCCCAGAGTCCCAGGCCTCCAGGAGTGAGATCCTTAAGCAAATAGCTCTGTTCTCCCTTTTTATACAGTTTCAGACGTCATCAAACATTATCTGAGCGACCAGAACTTAGGTTCCTGTGATTGGCTCTGGTGTTAGCACCTCCCTTCATTGGCCCCACCTGGAGCCCCGCCTTAGTTACCAATTCACACCCACATAGGCTTAGCACCTAATAGATAGGGGTTTGGGCTTGGGCCTTAGCACCTAGTAAGACTCAATCAAAGACACTGAATTAATCAAAGGAAACAAAGGCAAAACTCTTCAAGGATCCCTAATACATGGTCACTGGCTTCTCCAAAGCATATTTGTTCCATTTGCTCGCAAACAACTTTGCAGGCTTCTCCAAAGAGTGGGGATTCTCACCCAGAGATAGATCTCTTTATGAGGGAGATGCCTCTCAAACAACTCATTTCCTCGAAAGACCAAAACAGCAACAGATTAACAATTTCCATGTTAAGCATAAGAACCAAGTCAGCCCAACTGTCTACACAGGAAGAATGAAAGTGCAGTCACTTATATAGGAAAGTCACAGTCATATTTAAATGGAACTACCACTCAGCAAAACAAGAAATATAAAACAAACGAAACACTTCCAGAACAATGGACTTCAAAGTGTAGTCTCCTAATTTAACTTACAATACCATGATAAAATGTGCAGCTAGGAGGCACGGTGGATAGAGTGCCAGGCCTGGAGTCAGGAAGAATTTAATTCAAATCTGACCTCAGACACTTACTAGCCATGTGATGCTGGGCAAATCACTTAACCCTGTTTGCTTCAGTTTCCTCATCTGTAAAATGAGCTGAAGAAGGAAATGTCAAAACCACTCCAGTATCTTCACTAAGAAAACTCCAAACGGGGTCATAAAGAGGTAGTCATTAACAACAATAACCCAGAAGAAAGTTTTTAAGAGTCATGCAAATTTATCTATGTCTGGCTATATATTTAAGATATATCTTAATGTATACTTCTAACGATCCCTAAAACTTCCTGTTACAATGGCCATGGTGAAGAGCTTTGACCTCTTCGCTCAAGGATTTGATTGACCTAGCTGGGCCCCTAGTCATATATGTATTGCAAGGGGCCAGAGCAGAAGCTGCTATGGAGGTAGTCTAAGTAGGTAGCTTGGCACTCATTACCCCCATCATAGTGACACAGTGGGGGTGTTTGGGAGAAAGAGAAAGAGGAGGGTAGGAGGCGGGAGGAGGGTGAGAGAGAGAGACAGAGATAGAGAGACAGAGAGAGACAGAGACAGAGACACAGCGACAGAGAGAAACAGAGGAAGGGGAATGAGAACATAAAAGAAGAAGAAAGGAGAAAGAAGAAAGGAGAAAGGAGGAGGAAATAGGAGGAGTCATGGAGGGGGAAATAAAATATTAGATACAGTGTCTCAATATTTTTCTTTGTACTCTCAATGTCTAGCAAAGTGAATGGCATAGAAGAGGACCTTAATAAATGCACGTAGAATTAATGACTCAATGAGTGTATAAATAAAAGTCATGAAATTCAAGGTATTTATTTTTATGAAGCTGCAGCTTTTGAAGTGTATAAACCTTTAGAAGTCAAAGCAAGTTACCAAATTCCTACTTTATGGCGAGAAGAAGCCTGATGAGGCCTGTATCCCTTCTCCTTCATGTGTGTGTGTGCCCCTATGAATGAAGCCCTTTTCATTTACTGGGACGCTGAGCTCCCAATCAATCTGTCAGGCAGGTGTTATGTGAATATTATCCCCGTTAAACAATGATGGAGCTTAGGCTTGGAGAAATTCAGTGACTTGCTCGTGTTTCTGCATCTTTTAAGTTTTAGAGGAAGGAGTGAGAACAAAGAAGAATTGGGATTCCTTCATTCCACGCCAAATTGTAAAGTATTAATGTTCAGTATTTGGTTTCCATATTATCAACCCAAGAGCATCAAAGGAAGCTGAAAGGAGGTCCAAGCTAACAGATGCAGCAGCAACAGCAGCAGGAGTCCATCCAGGCCAGTATAGAAGGGGCAGCCTTTACCAATAAAAGCCTGGGCCCTTCACTCAGAAGGGTCACTTCCTTTCATTTGACTCCAAGTCAACAAATGTCATTGAGAGAAACAAACAAACAAAAAACATCACCACAACCACCTCGAAAATAAAAATAAATAAAAACAGGGTTTATTTCCTTAGGAAGAAGATATATAAACCAGCTGAAATACCCTTCTCCCCACCCCAAACACACAGACACACAGACACAGACACACAGACACACACACACAACCATTTTTTTGTCTTTTTTTTCCTGACAAAAGAAGATTGTGCTTTACATGAATATTTTTTTCAGGAATACCACGGCCATGCTATTCCCTCTCCAAGACTTTCTGTTGGAATAGGAATCAAACTCCAACCAGGACTCCCCTTGTGCCTAATTTAGCTTGTTTGAAAAAGGTTTGTTGTTTCCTCTGTGGAGGCCTAGAAAAGCCCATCTTCCTCCAAGCCTTTATTCCTCTATTCATAATGGCTTCTCGTTTGCAGCCTTCTAATTTCTAATTGTATGGCTGCTTAATAACAGCTATGCCTTTCTCCTTTGGGAACTTGCTGAGTGGAATTATAGGCATTCATGTTTGACATCCAAAATCCACAGTAAGTCCTCCAAGTAAAAACTCATTTCATGGAGAGACTTAACTTATTGGTCTCATCAGAGGGCTTCATGGACAACGGAAAAGCCAACATCCACTTCATTGTATGTATGTATGTATGTATGGATTGGATGGATGGATGGATGGATGGATGGATGTATACATATACACATTTATACATGTACATATACATATATATGTATATCTTTATTGATATACACACATTAACATATATACACATGTATGTACAGTATACATTATATACATATACTCTGTCTATTTATCTATCTGTCTATCTATCTATCTATCTATCTATCTATCTATCTATCTATCTATCTAAGGGGCAAGGCCGGCTCTGTCTCCATCAAGATTTTGCCTAAAATCAATTTTATGTGCTTTATTACTACTTCAACAAACAAGAGCTCTGTCCAAATTTTCCATCTAATTGAGCCATTGCCCAATTTTAGCCTAGAATGCGAATTCCTTTCAATTACTCTTAAAGTAGCTTTCTTCCTTTTTCCAACTAATTTCACTACCCATTTGAGGAAAAACTGCCATAGGAAAATGTGTGCTAGCTATACATTGCAAGCTATACATAAGTAATTGCTAGCTATACATAAGTAAAACTGTCCATGGCATTTTTGTTGTTGTTGTCATTTCAGTAGTGTTTGACTCATTGTGAACTCAATTTAGAGTTTTCTTTGCAAAGATACTGAAGTGCTTTGACATTTCCTTCTCCAGTTCATTTTATAGATAAGGAAACTGAGGCAAACAAGGTTAAGAAATGTGCAGTCTCAGAGCTATTAAGCATCTGAGGGTGCACTTGACCTCATGCCTTCGAGATTCCAGGCCTGGTACATGCAATGGCAAGGAAAATGGGACTTTTCTCTGCTTTTTTCTGGAGCGCTTTTCAGCACTAAGGCAATCCAATGCTTTTGATTGAGTCTTGCCTTTGATTAAATCAATAGTCTTTGATGATCTGCTTAAGTCACAAAAAAGCCTAAGTCACACGAATTTGGGTCACATGGTTGTGACGCCCTCTGACCCTGAAGAAGTGTGTGTGTGTGTGTGTGTGTGTGTGTGTGTGTACATACACTTTGAGGCTAGCATTTTGATTTGGGGGCTCACTCATGGGAAGAGTGTTCATGTGATTTGGCCAGACTAGACTCTGGGTAGATATTAAGGAGCTACCCAAATTTGAAAACCTCGATGTTGGTGCTTCTCTCTCTGGTAACTATGTATGTATTGCTATGGACAGAAAGAAGGCCTGTCTGCTGATTTGTGTTATTTGCTCTGTTTCTATAATTTCTGCTTGTAGTTTCTGTATGTGTTTTCCTTGAAGTACAGGGTGCTGACTTTTTCCCCTGAACTAAGTGAATAATATATGTATGTTTAATTAAATTGATATTGTAAACCCCTTAAAGTTGCTTTCCTTAGAAAAGCAAATCAAAGAATCTGTCCTAGTAACTCTCTCTTGTCCTGGTGTTCTTGTCCTTGCACAGCCACAGCAGTGTCAAGTAACATTGTTGTTACAGATGTCTACTGGAAAGCCAGTTTGAGAGGTCTGATAGGCAGTGGGACATGTGAGTCTTTAAGTCAGCAAAGAGTATAGGGCTAGACAAGTAGTTTTGAGTATTCTCAGCATAAAAATGATAATTGAATCAATTGAACTTGATGAGATCACCAAATGAAATAGGATATGGAGAGGAAAGGAGAGAAGAGGAAAGGGGAAGAAAAGAGAGGGGAAGGGAAAGGGGGGAGGTGAATGAGCTTTGGGGGATAGATATAGATTTATCTATCTAGATATCTATATATACATCTCTCTCTATATATAGCAATCTGTCTATCTATGTATATCTATATATTTCTATATCTCTATCTATCTATCTATCTATCTATCTATCTACCTACCTATCATCATCAAGCCTAATTTTTACTCTCCAGCTTCCAACCAGTAGCAAGGATTGAGAGAACTTCAGGGGAAAAATAGGTTTAATGTTAAGAAAAAAATTGTAAAACAAAGTGGTCTCTAATAAATAGAATGTCTGCCTCAAAGAGAGTTTATTTCTGCCTCTTTGGAGGTCTTCTAGAAGAGGTTTGCTGACCGCTCCTTAGCAGTCTCATAGAAGAGCTGTTTTTGGATAGGATATGCTTGACTAGTTGGCTTGAACTCTTTCCTAACTTTAAAATCATATGATTTTGTGAAATAGGGTAAATCGAGTTACCCTGAATATAGCCTCAGCCATTCTTTGTCACAGCCTGAATTTCCCCTCCCTTTTTTCTCTAGGGTTCTCATCATAAGAGAGTGGAACCCTTTGATCACTCCACATCCCTTGAGAAAGGCAGGGTCTCTTAATAATCCCTAGTATCTTTCACATTTTCTCCTCCTGCAGGGTATTTTTTTCTCCTTTGTGTAATGATGTTGGCCAAGGTATATCTTCAGCACAGTGTTCAGACCACAAATGTGTGAAAAACAGAAGCCACTTGCCTGATTTGCTTGTTCTACCTGACAGATTGGCTGGCTCAAGCTTGAAGTCCCCTGAGATGGAGGATACACCATTCTGAAGAGAGAATTGGAGCTAAACATTTCCCTGCTATTTCCATCTAAAAACCCTTGTGCCCAATAGTCCTTGGCTTCCCCTTCCTCCAAAAAGCATCATCCCCCTCTACCCATGATTGTTTATATTTTTTGAGGAGGGAAGAAGTAGAAAGACCCTTCATATCATGGAAGAGATACTATAACATAGATATCTGAGGAGAAAAATTGGATTCACAGTCAAAGGACAATATTGGCTGTGTCATTTGTTCAGCTATAGGATCTTGGAGAAGTCATTTCCCATTTCTAAGCTTCACTTTCCTTCTCTGTAAGATGAAGGGGTTACACTAAATGAAGTCTAAATCCTTTCCCAGTTTGGGGACATAAAATGTGACATTGAATGCCCATTAATTTTTTTTTAAATGGGTTTAAGTTGATGTTGAAAAACTTTTCATTCCTATGTGCGTGTATTAATGAATATGGAAATTTAAGCATGAGTCTGATCTAAGATGGCATCCTGTGTCGGTAAGGCAAAATGGGCTCCTTAGACCTCGAGGAGTTTGGCTTTTGTTTACTTTGAGTGAAAGTACTTTCAGCTGTTAAGTGCTAAGCCCCAGGCCCAAAGCCCTATCATGTGTGAAACCTGTGTGGGTGTAGATTAATGACTTAAGAG
>CM053624.1:12028129-12045734 GCA_028646595.1 Phalanger gymnotis
TGTGAGGCGAGCCTATTGGGCCTGGGGTTTTTTGGTCAAGATGTCGGAATGGGGAGGCTTGTTTGCGAATCTGTTGCTGTGGGGCTTAAATAAATGTTTTGTTGCTTTCTACTTAGAGAATCCCTCATACCTTGTGGTTTCAAACCATTCAAATATATATATTTGAATATATATATAATATATATTTGAATGGTTTATATATTTGAATGATAAAATCTGGGCCAATCCTTCTTTGTGGAAACCAGAAGAACCAGTTGAATTCTTCTTAGACAGAAAGGTTACAGGCACACACAGAATCCACACAAAGGTCATCAAGTCCAATCCCCTCATATATATATATTTATATTCGAGATCATAAATTCGGCCTTCCTACTACACATCCTTACCCATTGTCCAAGGATTATCCTAGTTAAGTTCAAAGAAGGTCCTCACAGTGTGGTCTTCTTTCAGCCACAGAAAATTTTGAGCCAATCTGTTAGAGATATGAGATAACCCTAAAAAGCAGTTACTAAATCCATTACCTCCATGTGCCTCAGTTCCCTCACCTATAAAATGAGAGAAATGGTTTCTCTAACCTCTATATTGTTGAGTTTCAATGAGGCTCAAACAAGGTGCTATTATTTATTTTATCTTCAAAGCTGGCAGCAACCTTATCACCATCTGGTATCCCTCTCTCATTTTATGAAAGGGGAAATTGAGGCTTGGAAAAGTAGTCATATAAAGAGTAAGTGGCAGAGTGAGATTTCCAACCCAGTTCCTCCGATTCAACAAACCACTTCTTTTTCTATAGTAACTGAAGCTCCTAGGATCCCTCATCTGTCCTTAGTAAGGAAGATGGAACAGGTGGTCTATATGATCATGAATGCTCAATACAGGATGCTGCCAGGGAAACAGGAATTTCTGGGCTCCTAGTGGCTGGGCAACTTGAAAAAAATGCAGCGATATCACCTTAACTTCAATTTCTGTCTCTGTGAAATGGATATACCAAATTTCTAGAGAAAATGTAAATTTTCATTCTCAACATTATGTCATGAATTTTAATCAGCTTGAAACTAGGAAAAAAAAGAGAAGTTAGCTGCTTTTCATTTGGAGGGGCTGATAAAATCTGGGCCAATCCTCAATCACTTCACGCAAAAGGATATGTCTGGTGCAAATTGGGGCAGCTAGGTGGCACAGTGAATGGAGCTTGAGACCTATAATCAGGAAAATCTGACTTCAAATCCCCCATCAGACCCTTACTATCTGTGTGACTCTGGGTAAGTCACTTCTCCCTGTTTACCTCAGATTCTTCAACTGTAAAATGAGCTAGAGAAGGAAATGGCAAACCACTCCAATATCTTTGCCAAGAAAACCCTACATGGCATCATGGAGAGTCATACACAAGCGAAACAACTGATCACAGAATTACAAATTAGAGACTAAAGAGTTGAAAATACTTCTTTTCCCCAAGTTTCATCTGTTTTATTTGTGTACAATGGAACATAAGTTGTTGGCAAGAAGTCACATGCATCTCTGAGACAGAGAGACAGAGACAGAGAGACACACAGAGAGAGAGAGACAGAGAGAGAAGCTTTATAGGGATGTAAGTTATCTTTTGGGAAATAAAAAATGGAGGTTGAAAGCTGACTTCCTACTATACGAAGCAGCATGAACGAAACTTTCTAAATGTGGAATTGTTTTCTTCCCTCTATTTATTCATTCATTCCATAAGTATTTATTAAGCCTATTATGTGCAAGGCAAATAGCCCAATTGAACATGACCTCTGTATAGAGATCGCAGCAGTCATTAAAAATAAAAAGACCCACATCGTCTGCCTACCAGAATGTTTCTGACACTCTTTCTCAAGAGTCTTCCACTTCATCAGACACTTTCTGTCTTCAGTCTGTCTAGCTGGGTTACAAAATCACACCCTGCAGCCTGTCTGTTAGGATAGGCTCTTTTTATCCCAACCCTATTTAGAAGATTAAACATGAACACAGATCACTAGAGAATCCCACAGAAGCACATGGAAAGAGGAATGAGAAAAAAGGGTACTTTCTGTGAAATGAGTTTTTTTTTCTTTTTCAATGTAAATGAGGAAGTTGCAAGTAAACATTCTGGTGGAAAGACTGTTGTTCAGTCATTTCGGTTGGGTCCAATACTTTTTGACCCCATTTGGGGTTTTCTTGCCAAAGATACTGGAGCGGTTTGCCATTTCCTTCTCCAGCTTATTTGACAGATAATGAAGCTGAGGCAAATGGGGTGAATGACTTGCCCAGGGTCACACAGCTAGTAAATGCCTGAGGCTGGAGTGTGTTTAGGAAAGGAAGATTATGGGACGGGACCACCTGAATTTCTCTCTAGGGATTTGGAACTAGCATGTCACTATGGATGGGGCACCAACTTGGAGCCAAGAAGATCTAGGTTCAAATCCTGCCTGAGATAATTTCCAGCAACATGTACTTCACGTATATCATTTAACTTCTGTCCTTCTGTCCTTAATGCTTGCCTCATAGTCTTTCTCTCCTCAAGTGAGATATTTGTAAAAAAGCACTAAGGTTAGAGGCTGACCCATAGTAGCTGCTTTATAAATCCTTTTTTCTTCCCTTCCTCTTCCTCCCCAACTCATGCCTATATACTAGAGACAGAGAGAGGGAAGGAGGAAGGTGGGAAGAGAAGGAGGGAGGGAGAGAGAGAAAGAGAGACAGAGACAGAGACAGAGAATGAAAGAGAGAAACAGAGAGACACATAGAGAGAAAGAGACAGAAAGACAGAGACAGAGAAAAAGACAGAGAAACAGGAGACACACACACTCACACACACACACACACACACACACAGAGAGAGAGAGAGAGAGAGAGAGAGAGAGAGAGAGAGAGAGAGAGAGAGAGAGAGAAATTCATCTATTATTCTTTGTGGAAACCAGAAGAAGCAGTTGAATTCTTCTTACACAGAAAGGCTACAGGCACACACAGAATCCACACAAAGGTCATCAAGTCCAATCCCCTCATTTGGTATTTGAAGAAATTGAAACCCAATGGGATTAATTAACTTGCTCTACATTATATATGCACTAAATGGTAGAGTTGGCATTTGAATCCAGAGCAGATACCTTGTATTGAACATAATAGCTTTTGTGTTTCCTCTAGATCATCTTTCCTCCAGACTAAACCCTGCCCAGTTCCTTTAATAAGTCTTTATTTTCCATAGTCCCATGTCCCTTCACCATGCTGGTTGCTTTCCTCTGAACTCTACCTTCTAGAGTTAAACACTGAAGTCCAGGTGTCGTTGGTAGTGGGAGTTCAAGAAAGTGGAAATCCTTTTCTCTGTGCATAAATCCTAATAATGATGATGGAGGGGAAGAGGGATTTATCTTCAAACAGAAGGGATTATTTTCTCTTATCGAGGCTCCTTCAATGTGGGGCAGCTATTGGGCATAGTGGATAGAGTTCTACAACTGGGTCAGAAAAATCTAAGAAGTTCAAATCTAGCCTCAGACACTAAATAGCAGTAGGAGTCTGGGCAAGTCACTTAACCCTGTTTGCCCCAGTTTCCCTATCTATAAAATGAGCTAGAAAAGGAAATGGCTAACCATGCCAGTATCTTTGCAAAGAAAACCCCAAATGCGGTCACAAAGAGTAAGACATGACTGAAATGATCAAACAACAACCATTAAAAAAAACTATGTTTCATGTAATAATTACTGTCTAATATGGGGATCTCTGCTCTCTCAAAGGGTTACGGTTATTTACAGAGAGAAAAGTCTTGGATTTGCCATCAAAGGATCTGAATTCCAATGCCGACACTGACACTTAGCACCTGTGTGAACTCGGACAGGTCATTTAACATCTCTCGGGCCCATTTTTCTCCTCCTACGTAAGAATGTTGGGTCGGACTCAGAAACATTCAAGGTCACTTCCAGCTCTGCATCTGTGATTCCATGAAATAATCGAGAAGCTCCCCAGGTTTATATTTTATGTTGAGGAAGTGCTCTCACTGCCCCCAGATATTTACGCTCGACAAAGCCAAGAACAAATTCCAGGTCAGCTTTTGTACAAAATGTTGGCAAGAGTGTTTAGCATATGAAGGAAGTGACTGTGTGAAGCAGCTCCAATTATTAATTCATTAGCATTCAGCACCACTGCCTTGCATGAATAATAAAAAAAGGAAAAAAAAAGAAGGCAGATAAAAGTTTCTGTTTTTATTCTAATGTGTGTTTATGTGTGCCAAGATACCATTATAGAGCCACTGAAATCTGCAACATTCGAGTCACAGACATAGGAAGATATAAATAAAGTAGATATAGATGTGTAGGAGGCAAAACAAACAAACAAAAGCATGTTGTTTATTAACCACGAGGGGAAAAAAAAGGCGAGTGATGATAATTTTGCTCTGCCCTCTAGCATTTTCTTAACAAGGTTATAATTTCAATGCATGCCTCCAGGATCCCTTTAATAATTACACTGCTAAGCCACTATCACTATTCCATATGCATATGGGAGGAGAAATCGCTAGCTGTTCTTTAGGAGAAAATTGACGAAGATTGTTGCAGCCGTTTTTGTTTAACACTTTACATTTATAAATTTCTTTAAAGAACATGCCCCAGATAACTTTACAACACTGGTTCTGATGTTAGTCAATATTAGCTGTCTTTCTTGGGCTGAAGCTAAAGAGGGACAATCTGAGCTATGATCTAAAATGCTTTCCTGTGCAGACCCCCATTCTTCACGCATTCTGTTTCAGCATATCCAAAGGGAGGAAAGGGGAAGATAAGGAGACTGCAATCAACCAACCAGTCAATGTACAAGCATTTTTAAAAGCATTTATTCTGTGCTAGTCAATGTGTTATATGCTAGGGATACAAAGAATGGGGAAGGGGAGGGGCAATGTTCCTGCCCATAAGGAGCTTATAATTGAATGAGGGAAACAACATGTGAGTGTCTGGTGAGTTCCAGCAGAATAGTGGCTAATCAGGACAGGTTCTGCTGGAGACATTCTGCTTCTTTGTACCAAGCTGACCCAGGAGGAAATGGCCCGCACTTCCCAGGTAGCATGGGAACACGTGGAAATCTGGGAAACAGTCCCCCAGACCATGATCACCCTTCTCACAAAACGAATGGGATTTGCTCCACATTGCAGAATTTACAGTTGAAGCTCAAATGATTTGAGATGAAATCAGGTCATAAGAGTGATTCTATGAATATTTGTATGAATCTATTCTTTTAATTCATTGACTTCTATGAATGATTGAATTTTCTACCTTGGAGTATGTGAACATCTGTTTAATGTCACTTTAAAGAAATTTACCCTGAATGTTAGTATTTTTACAGAAGATTTTAATTTTTGAAGCTAATTTTGATTCAAAGTAAATAAATGATTCAAAGTAAATGCTCCTCATGGCCAAAGATTGGGAAGATTACGAAGGAGACAGCATAGTATAATGGAAAATGGCAACAACAACACACTTTAATTTGGTGATCTCATAGCTCCCGTGGGTTTAATTACCAGCTCTATGCAGTGACCATCAGAACTATATAATCCAGCTCTAGTTTCTAGTGTTACATCATCGTCAGCCTATTGAGGACTTCCAATTGGATATTTGAAATATACACTGTATCTATCCTTTGGGTGCCTGACTATTCATTAGAGCAAAACAGAGCACATTGTGAAAGTGAGCTCTTTGAGCGCAGAGACCTGGTATTTGCCATTACTGTAATGTCCCATTCTTAGATCATTCACTCCACACCCATCCTTCTGAAATTCTTTACTTCTAATGACAATTCATAACTTTGGTATTATCTTGTCCATTCCATTTCCTTAAAATCTATTTCATCCAAATCATTCTTTTCACTCACACACCTATGATTCCAATTTAGGACCCCATCGTCTCTTACATGGTCTATTATAATAGTCTCCTATCTGGTCTCCCCACCTCAAATCGCTCGTCACCTTAATCTTTCCTCCTCTCCACGCAACACTCAAAAAGATTTTCCTTGAGTAAAAGTACAACACCATCTTCATTTCTGCAATGTAGAATATTTGGTTTCCTTCAAAAATTATATCAAATGCTTTTATAAACCAGGCCTTTCCTGGCCCTTCCAGCTACCATTGCCTTTCCTTCCTTGATTACCTTTGGCCTTTTTTGTATGCATAATGTGGAAACTTATATGTATAGACATCATTTTCCTTCTAGAATGGAAAGTCTTTGAAGGCAGGAACTGTTACCTGAGTGCCTTATTTGTTGAAAATATTATCATAAATAATTTAAATTAATTTGTTTAAGATCTGGTAATTTATTACTTAGTATATAAATTAGTGATGAGTCAATTATATGTCCTTTATGATGTAAGATGATAATTAATTTAATTTGTTGATTCATTTGTAAATTACATTCATTCCTGTGGTTTATTTATTCTTTTCTATTATTTTTGAGCTGAGAAATTCAGATGACTTTGCCTTTCTCATGACCTCTCCTATTTGAATAATTCTTTACAACTGTATTTATTATTCATGATGTGAGAAGTGGCCTGGCATAATAGATAAAGGGCTAGACATTGCATCTGCCACTGAGTCAAGAAGAGTTGAGTTCAGACCCTGACTCTGCCATTAAGTAGCTGGTTGACCTGAGAAAAGTCACCTAATGTCTAACCACTTCAAGATATTCAGTAAGACATACACACACACAGAAGAGAAAAAGTCAAAGAGAGAAAGAGAGACACAGAGAGACAGAGAAAGACAGAGACACAGAAAGAGGTGGGAGAAAGGGGAAAATATTTGATAATTGAAAGAAATAAAAGAACTATAAATATATGTGTTTATTATATTGTCTTCTAATCCTCATTGCCATTAAAAATCTTCTTTGTCCATGATATTGACTTAGCTATGGCAAAAGACATACATAAAATTGGCTGTCCCCCTAACTCCATCCCTAGGCATTTGCCTCCAAGGCGCTTTCTAGAGCTGGCTTCATGGTAGACAAGAAAAAAACTTTCCATTTGGACTCACAATTGGGTTTATTGGCGGGCCCTGCCACCAGTAATCTCAGAAGTTCAGGTAAAGACTCGATCCCTTAATATGTTAAATGATAGAGTTGGATAGCAAGATCACTCAGGTCTCTCTCATGCAGGTCACCTAACCTCTCTGAGTTTTAGGGCCCTCTTTTATAAAATGAGAATTGTACTAATTGTGCTATCTATTCTTCTCCCTGCCCCATACACACCTTTTCTGTCCCAAGCTGTATGCCAGGACTGGGAAGATTAAAACATACAAGAGTCCCTGCCCCTATGTGGATTACGTTTTATTTGTATGAAAGAAATGTATATAGGAAATTAAATGTGAAATACGTGTGAAGAATAGACATATATGGATAATTAAATAACATGTAAGCATAAAACAGTATTATCAAATAAGGCAATATGTAAGAAGTGATTCCTAAATTTTAAAGTGCTGTATAAATGTCTAATATAACTATTACACAAATCAATAATGGCATCATATCATGGTACAAAGAATACTAATTTTGGAGTCGGATGACCTGGGGCAGAACCCTGGCTTGAGCAATCATATCTGTATGACTTTGATGGAGGCTCTGAACTCTTCTTCCCATATTTCCTATATTTGTTAAATGGGGAGGAGGGGATGACTACATGACATCGAGTATCCCTTTGAACTCTGTGTCAATGATCCTATTAAGTTCTCTGGGCCTCAGTTTCCTCAAATATAAAATTAAGGGGTATGGCTAGATGACTTTAAAGTCCTTTCCTAGGTGCAAATTTAGAATTTCTAGGACTTTAATTCAAGCATAGTATTTCTTCTTCTTCTTTTTTTTTAATAAAAACATAATGATAATGAGCCTAGAATTAGAACAGCAAGAGGGCTTAGAGATCATCTAGTTAACCCTTTCATTTTATGTATGAGGAAATCGAGGTCCAGAGACAAGAGATGTGCCGGTCAGTGAATAAGTATTCATAAAATGTTTATTTTGCTAATTAGTAATATTCATTATTGTCATAAAGAAATTTAAATAATTATTTTAGACACTGTGTTGTGTTGAGGATATAAAGAAAATCAATATTGGCAGCCAATAGTCTCAGCTCTCAAGGAGCTGTTGCTACAAATAGAGGAGGTAACATGTAACTAAGGACATTATGCATATACCTACACATACGTATACACATGAGTGTATAAATACATACATGTATGCATACTTATATATCTGTATCTATTTTCTTCTTGTTCATTTCAGTTGTGTCCATTTCTTTGTGACCTCATTTGGGGATTTCTTGGTAAAGATACTGGAGTGGTTTGCCCTTTCCTTCTCCAGCTCATTTTACAGATGAGGAAACTGAGGCAAAGTAAGGTTAAGTGACTTGCCCAGACTCACACAGCTAGTAAGTGTCTGAAGCTGGATTCGGCCTTAGGTCTTCTTAACCCCAGACTGGGATGTCCAACCACTCTACCACCTATCTATATATAAATGGAAAGTAACTTTGGAGGGATGGTACTAGAAGGAATAGGAGGGGGCAGTGGGGAGGAAAGGCCTCCCTCAAATGGTTGGGCTTCATTTCCGTCGAGAAGGAAGCCAGGACAGCCAGAAGATCAAAGTGAAAAGGGAGAGCATTGCAGACATAGACCATAGCCAACGCAAATTTGAGGGAAAAGTGTTGTGGGAAGAACAGCCACTAGCCCAATGTTAGTGGATAATTGAGTATCAGCAGGGGAAATATGCCACCTTAAGGTCATCCAGGGAGTGATCAGCAGATTCTAGATACAGACTTGGGTCTTATGAGGCCAAAGGGATTCAGTCATCTAGAAGCCCATGTTGTTTCTCCTGGAATCTTTCTTCTAGGGGTCAGACCATATGTAATCTTTGAGCAGTCTTCAACCCAAGAAAGAAAGGTGAGAAAGGGAATTCCAAGGAGGCTAAAAACGCAATTTCAAGCATATAACATGGCATATTTTTTGAAAGACAGAAAATATTTGATGAAAGAGGATTCTGTGTTCATTCTCTCTAGCAGGAATGGAAAAGAATGATGGCTTTGGTGAGCTTTGGCTGGCATTTTAAAAGAGACTGAAATGACAGAGCTAAAAATCAAAGAGACAGATCTGATTTTCCTCCAGGAGCTATAACATATCTTGGAAACAAACAGCCAGCTCAAATGATGTGACGCATCTCATGGCCACTGAACGTCATTTGGAAGACATCAGAATGTAAGATTTATTTTCATCATCATATATAATGTTTAAAAAAAACTTGAAAACTTCAGGGCATGACAGTCATATAAAGGACCTATTAATGAGAAGAAATCTAAAGCTGACAGCACCTAGGATTGGGGACAGGCTCCTCTGGAGGTATAATGGAAACAAATGTTTCTTTTATGCTTTATCATCGACTTAGGCTTCTACTACTGCTAATGAAACTGCAGCCCCTTCTCCTACTTCTCTTCAGTCAGCCAATCAGTGAACATTTTTAAGTGACTGTCATGTGCCATGCAGTGTGCCAAGGAATGAGGTTATAAAAAAAGACACAACACACACAAGACACTCCCCTCAAGGAGTTCTCAGTCTAATATCAAAGGCAACATGTTAACAGCCATTGACTACCAAGCTATGCACAGGATAAATTGGAAATAATGAACAGAAAGTACGTGCTGAAATTGAGGAGGGATTGGGAAAGGATTACTCTAGAAGGTGAGATTACTCCAGGAGGCAGAGCTGAAGAGGGAGAACATGGGTGGCTATGGGGGACTGGCCAGAAAAAAACGCCCGGAGCTGAGAGACAGAAAGTCTTGAGTGAGGAATAACAAGGAATCCAATGTTACTGAATATCCCAGAGTACATGGGGAAGCGGGATTGTAAGGTATAAAATGACTGGGAAGATATGTGTGTTGGGGTGGCGGAATGAGGCTTTGAAGACCAAACAGAGGATTTTATATTTGAACCTGGAGGTTATAAGGAGCCACTGGAGTTTACTGAGTAGAAGGACGACAGGACCAGACTTGTACTTTAGCATAGCATTTTGGCAGCTGAATGAAAGATGAACTGGAAGGGGGAGAGACGGATGGCAGGGTGACAAAGCCATCCACTACTGCAATTGTCCAGATGTGATGTGATAAACACTAGCACCAGAACTGTCACAGTGTCAGAGTAGAGAAGGCTGCCTATGTGGGAAATGTCTCATGGGTAAAATCCAATAGATTAGTACAAGGAAAGGAGTCAGAGTGGTAAAGGCAAGGAAAGAGCTGATAATGACACTGAGATTTTGAGAATGGGTAACTGGGAATATGGTTTTACTCTCATCAGTAATAAAGAACTTAAGAACAGAGGAGGATTTTGGTGGAGAAATACTGAATTCAGTTTTGGACATGTGGAAATTAAAATATCCATAAGACATGTAGTTTGTCATGTCCAGTAGACAGCTGGAGATGAGGGACTGAAAGTCAGCAGAGAAATTGGCTGAATAAAGAGATTTTAGAATTATTAGCATAGATATGGTAATTGGAATCACGGGAGCTGATGAGATCACCAAGTAATATAGTATAAAGGAAGAAGAAAAGAAGGCCCAGGGCACAGCACTGTGGGAAACCTATGTTTAGGAGGAGTCACCTGAAGATCTACATAAGAAGACTAAGGAGTAGTCAGATAGGAAGGAGGAGAACGAGCAGGGAGTCAAGTAACAACAAAACAACAAAATAGGGAAAAGAGTAGCAAGGAAAAGAGGGTTCAGCTAAGAGTGTCAAAGGTTTCAGAGAAGTAAGGAAGGATGAGGATTGAGAAAAGGCCATTGCTGTTGTTATTTCTGTAGCTCGTCCTCCATTCTCAAAGAGGACCAATGATATCATGAGGGTGATGTCTTGACTTGCATGTAAACTGGATTTAACTGAGGCAGAGCTGCATCAGTCTCACTCTGCCCTCCAGACTCATTGAAGTCCCTCATGAAGACAAAAGTCTTCATAACTGGTAATAGGCCAGGATACAGTGAGCAAACTTGGCCTATCTAAATTAAGGTCTTACCTAGTATTTGACAATTAAAAGACCTTTAATAATTTGGAGAGAGGAGTTTTGTTGAATGATGATGTTATAAGCCAAACTGCAAAGAGTTAAGAAGAGAATAAGAGGAAAGAAAGGAGATGTATCTATTGTAGAAAGTACTCTCAGAGACTAGCCCCTGCCTCTGTCCCATGCCCTTTACCACTCTATGTGATTTCTTAGATGAAATGGAGACCGGGAACAAAACTGATTGACTGCTGTTTTTTCATCAATCCAATTCAATACACATTTATAAAATGGTAAGTGTGATGGAGATGAAAGGTTCATTCCTTGCACTCAAGGCAATTAAGGAATCAGAATCTTAATCAAGAAAGAGACCTCAGAGCAGATTCAGAGTTATTAGAACAGGAATCTACCAAGTTGCTCCTACCTTACAACCCAAATCACCTTGTGCATACTTATATTGATGCAGCTCCCTCTTAGAATGCAAGCTTCCGGAGGATAAGGATTGTTGTAATCTTGTCTTTGCGTGCCCAGTACCTTCCCCTTGTGCATGATCAATGATAAATGGTCCATAAATAATTGTTGATCAAGTGACTGGTTCCGGAGCCGTGGTGTGACAGCCTTTGTTTGAAAACATCACAGAAGCATAGAGTGGGAGTTACAAAGAGGTTGACAGTTTCTTGATGTAAAGGGAAGCAAAACAAAACAAATAAACTTTCCTATAATGAGAGATGTCCCAAAGTAGAAGGGGATGCCTTGGTAAGTGATAGGCTCACTGTCATGAGAGGTTTCCCATAGAGGCAGAAATGACCACTTGTTTGAGATATGGCAGAAGGAATTTGAACATAAGGACAGTTTGGGCTATACGTCCTCTCAAATCTCCTCGGTCACATGAATCACATACTTTGGTCCTCCCAAAACTGATAGTAATGATGCCTAAGTTATTTCAATAGAAGAAGGTCTACCTATTTGAAGGAGAGTTCATATCTATCCTGATCATCAAATATGGGAGTGGAACAAAGAACACTGAGCTCAACTTTGATGCCTAGGAAGATTCTAGAATGAATCAATAAAGATTGTAAGCAAACATCAGAAAGAGAAACATTGATTATGAAGAGCCAGTATTACTTCATAAAGAACAAGGCATACCAAACCAACTTTATTTCCTTTTTTAACAGGATAGTATATGAGGAGAATGATATAGATATAATTTATTCAGATTTTCACTAAAGTTTTTTGTAACCAATTTCACATTCTTTTGGAAAAGATAGAGAGATATTGTATAGGTAACAAAACAAGATGTATCCAGTATTGGTGGGATGGTCAGACTCAAAGAGAAGTTGTTAATGTTTCAATATTATCATGGTTAAGAATTCTCAGGTGGAATATCTTAGAGATTTGTACTTGTCCCTATGATGTTAATATTTTTATCTACAAGTTGAATAAAGGCATAGATAGTATATTCATCAAATTTATGCATGACACAAAGCTGGGCAGTAAAACTAATACAAAATAAGGATCTCAAATGACCTTGACAGCTAGAACAGTGGACAGAATCTAATAAAATTTAATGTGAAATTGATAAGCCCCATACCTTAAAGCCCATTTGCATGAGACCCTCCTTATTAGTGGAAACTGATTCCTCCATATTCTAGACCTGTGAGACTGCCAGATTTGTTAAGACTTTGGGAGAAGGGACAGGACGACTATCCCAGTTTTACAGTTTTAAAGACTCAGGTTCTGGCAGATACAAGGCCAATGGGAAGAGGCTGTTCCCATCTATGGCGTAGGGGAGTACATGACATTTTCTTTCAGAAGTAGGTCCTTGGCATTTCCAACACAAGTTCCTCCATGGAACTGGCCATGTGCAGAACAAAGCCCAGCAACACAAATACATGTAAAATCCTGAATTTGGGCATAAACATCAACTTTACAAAATGTATATAGAGGAAGAATGGATGGACATTATTGGTTTTCAAAAAGATGGGGGAGTTAACATAGTGTCTGGCACATAGTAAATGTGATATGTGTATATACATATGTATATGTGTATATATTTGTTGTTAAAATCTACAAAGCACATTTATTATTATTATTTTATTTATCATATGAACTACAATCTTAAAGTGAGTTAGCAGTGGGATCTGGCAGCAAAAAAGCTAATGAGAATTATAGATGCATTAAGAGCATAATTTCCAAGAACTGAGAGGATAATTTTTTCCCACTGCACTCTGCCCTCATTAGGCCTCATCTGGCTTTGTTCAGGTCTGAGGGCCATGGCATACAGAGCGTATGGATAGTCTGGTAATCAGGCAGAGAAGAATCACCAGGATGATGAAGCACCTGCAAGCTATGTCACTAAAGTGTCCTTTGAGGGAGCAAAGCATGTTTAGTCTGAGGAAGAGAAGACTTGTGGGGAGGGAGAGAGGATGAATATCTTAAAATCTTTAAAAGGATTGGATTTGTTTTGTTTGGCCTGAGAGTATAATTATGAATAATGTGTTGAAACTGAAAAGAGGAAAATTAAGGCATGATGTCAAGGAAAAAACAACTTTCTCTCAATTACATGAAAAGCTATCTAGAAGAGAAATGGGTTGTTCGGAAAGATCGTGTGCTGTGCTACCCATCCTCAGAAGCAGAGATTGGAAGCCAATTATTAAGAAGATGATGATTATGCTGGTGGTGGTGGTGGTGGTGAAGATGATGGTGCTACCTTGCATTTAGATAACCCTTTTGGAATTACAAAGACATATATATATATATATACACACACACACACACATACATATATATAAATGTTCATTTCATTATAGTGGGATTTCCTATTCCTTCCTTCCTTCCTTCCTGCCTTCCTTCTTTCCTTCCTTCCTTCCTTCCTCCCTTCTTTCCTTTCTTTCCATCAATTAGACAACATGGCCATAGAAGACCACCCCAGCTCTCGAATTTCTATATTTTATGACCTCTGTGGTCATTTCTCACTCTAGCACTCTTTCTAATACAATCTGAAGCCATTCAGGCAATGGTACAGCTCTGTAGCTAGGACGTTATTTCCTTATATCGAGAATAAATCTATCTCTATGCCATCTATCCACACTCCCCCAGTCCAAATTTTCTGCCATTTCACTCAAAGTTCTTTTCCCTCTGCATGAGCAGAACAAGGCCAACCCCTCTTCCAAATACCACTTGAACACAGCTATCATGCCCCCTCCTAACACTCTCAGGTCCTTCAATATGACCTCATACAAAGTAGACCTAGGCCTCTTTGCCATACTGATTGTTCTCTTCTGGAAAGTCCTTAACTTATCAGGGTTCCTCTTTTACTGAGTGCCCTAGAATTAAGAACAAGACTCCATGTATACCTGACTAGGAAAGACTATAGAACAGGGGTTATCTCAAGTATTATCTTCTTCTACAGTGGAATGCACAATATATGTTCCTATCTTTGCCACAGCTTCTTTGTTGCAGCGCCACCAAGTAGTTTCACAAGTGGTATGTTGTTTACAGATCTCTTCAATGCTCATATTGTCATATTCTGTTGATAACTGGAAATGAAAAAAGTGTATGTATGCGTTTGTAAGACTTTTTCAAATGGAGGAAATGGCAGGGAGAGTTTGTGATTATCCTGTTGTATGATGAGAAATTTTGTTGATATTCCTGTTTTCTACTTTCTGTTGGCTAAAACACTGATGTAAACCTTGCCTGCCATATCTACAACCTGTTCAAGTATAGAAATGTACCCTTTGCCAAGTATCAAGGTTATGACGGCTATCTTCCATAAATGACAGAAAAAAATGTTCAATAGAATTGGTTTAAAAAAAAGGAAAGGAGAAGGGGAAAGAAATAAGCATTTTTAATAGCACCTACTATGTGTGAGGCACTGTGCTAAATTCTTTACAAATGTCTCGTTTGATCTTCATATCAACCCGGGAAGGAGATACTATTTTTAACCCCATTTTATAGTTGAAGAAAAAGAGGCAGAGAGAAGTTGTGACTTGCCCAAGATCACACACCTAACAAATTTCTGAGATGGACGTAGACTGAGGTCTTCCTGATTCCAGGCCCAGAACTCTCTACACTGGACTACCAGCAGCTTCAAAACATCAAGTATGGGGGTGAGGGAAGAAAAAAGATCTAAATAACAAATGATTATATGAGCAATCTGTGTTAGCAGAGAGAAGGAACTGAAGTTGGAAGAGTGGGTAGAGAAGTGACCACACATGGTTAATGTACGCCATTTTGTTTCTTTGTTATTATAAATTATTTATCTTCATTAGTCTTTAGTATTGTAATAATAACAATAATAGCTAAGACTTATAATAGTGCTTACTATGTATCAGGCACTATGCTAGGCACTTTACAATTATTACCTCATTTGGTACTTACAACAACCAGGATCGGTAGGTGCTATCATTATCCCCATTTTACAGTGAAGAAACTGAGGCAATAGAAGTTGAGCAATTTGCCCAGAGTCACACATCTAGTAAGTGTCTGAGGCTAGATTTGGACTGAGGTCTTCCCAATTCCAGGTCCAGTACCTTATCCATTGCACTACCTAGCTGCCCCTTTTAAAATGCATACATATATACATACATACATATATCTATACACATATGCAACCACATATATACACATATGTGTGTATATATGTATGTATGTGTATATATGTATATATGTATGTGTATATATATATATACATATATATGTATATATATATGTATATATATATATACACATGCATGCCTACAAACTATAGTCAGCCAGAGAGAGAATTCTATAGAGCAGGAAATTACAAGGAACAATTTCAAACAAAATAAAATAAAAACATCGACAAATGTTTCAGAATACCAGATGATATCAGGGTGAGCATTAAGAATCCTATAGGAACACAAGAATGCAGATAGCCAACCCTGAAATGTCGTCGTTGTTCTTTCAGCCCAAGGACTTTGTTAATAACAATCACTATTAGTCCTTAGAAAAGGGCCATATACATGTGGCACTGCACTTTTATACACAAGATGCAATTTGAGTCTCATATTAATGCTGCTAGGTAAACACTCTGAATATTGGCATCATTTTATAGCTTGGGAAACTGGAGGGGAGAAAGGTCAAGGACAATAACCAGAGTTAGCGAGCTAATGTCAGAAGGTGTCTTGGATCCAAGTCCTCATTCCAAAGGGTGTGTTTCTTCTACTATTCCATGTTTCCTCATCTTTCTTCTCTGGATTTAGTGAAATCTTGGGTCATCCTGCCTTTGACAGAAGGCACAGCATCAGGCTAGAGGTTTTCAGTTAATAGAAGGAGTCAGTCTTTACATTTCAGCTCTTGATACAACTTTTATTTGTAAATTGAAGCTGAGATCAAATCAGTCCCAAATGCAAGTAATGGTGAAAATTGATTCAATATTTTCAAACAAAAATATTTATAATACGATATATTTATTTACTTATCATTAAAATATCTACTACATATTCCTGTTTACTTCATTCTGTTTGGAAAATTGATTAGTATAGTAGCAGAGTAGTCCTTGAGGTCATAAAGTTAGAACTAGAAAGTTCTTCAGAAATCATCGCATTCGGACCATTCATTTTATATAAGAAGAAAGTAAGAACCAGAATGTTTACGTGATTTGTTCAAAGCCATTGATGTGGCCATAATATAGATGGGAACCAGATCCACATCCTTGTCTTCCAGTGCCAACCCTGCTTTTTCCATTGTGCTACAGTCTTGGCATTCGAATGATTTTCTTGGGAGTCTAAAATAATTTGGAAGCTATGGGTATATACACAGATAATCCAAATTATAGAAAGTCTACATAAAAACATGTGCAGCTGGTAATACTAGACATCTTTTATTGTTAAGTACCGCTAAGCAATACATTATTCTCTTTTTGTTGTTTTAAAGAGTTGCAATACTGTTAATTTATCTGGATATTAGTGGTAATTATGAATATGCAATTAATACTACTAATTATGCCCACTAATTTAATGTGGTAAAAATAAAGCCTTGATCATCAATGATCCATGTGGAAAACACATTTTTAATTGAATCTCCTGACTGATACTATTTAGGAGACAGTACGTATTGTTTTTTTCCTGTTTTGAAAATGCTGTATGGTGGACAGTTTTTAGACATAAATGTTTCTGATAATCTTGGGATTCTTGTTTTCTCACTAGGTCTCTTCAGTATCTGTACAACATTCATCGCCACACTCTAATTTGAAATCTAATGGTCCATTTAGGATTCACAATGGCCCAACTAGAAGATATGACTCAAATACTGGGACACAAACATTTTCATTAGAATAGCTACCAAAAAAATCAATGATTTTAATCCAACAACCATCATTAACATGAGATGAAGAGCTTGTTTTGTGTTGAGTAGATGGGGCAGCTGGTATTTAGGGCTACTTTGTGGCTGTTCAGAGCACTGAGATTGCTGATGTATCTATAACATAAGCATTCCAATTTTCTATCGGAAATGGCCTATTATGTGGTAAAAAACAAAGAAACAAACAAACAAGCAAGCAAAAAACACCATACTCTCCTTCAATTTGGAAGTAGGCATTTATATGTAGAAGCCACATCAGACATCATCACTTTAACAGATGAAGAAACTGAGGATGGGAGGGGAAGA
>CM053624.1:12046234-12070658 GCA_028646595.1 Phalanger gymnotis
TCCCCTTAGGACCCTGAGAGGTTCACATCCACATAGGTTAGGTTAACACCTAGTAGGGCATGGCTCTGGAGTTAGCACCTCCCCTTAGCCAGCCCCACCTTGGGCCCTACCACAGTTACCAATCCACACCCACATAGGTTCCACACCTAATAGGGGTTTGACCTGGGGCTTAGCACCTAGTAAGCCTCAATGAAATACACTGAATTACTCAAAGCAAACAAAAGCCAAACTCTTCAAGGGCACTAAGTGCTAAGGAGCCCGTTTTGCTTACCAACACAGAGGTCTAGTATTTGTAGCTTCAATTTAAGGCTGAGGAAAAGAGCCCTAGAACTGGGAAAGGACCATTCTTTAAGACTCATCCCTTATTTTACAGATTAAGACAATGAGTATCAAGGAGGTTAAGGTCACAAAGTCAAACAGTTAAGACTTGAAACCAACATGAATACCCATGCAACATTTTGTTCTATTTGGTCGCCTGGCTGTTAAACCTCTGTATGAACTGTACTTGGAAAACAATAAAATGATGAGTTGATTACTTTCACATAGAAGTTAATGACATAGATTGACCCACTATAAATTTTACTTACTATAATCCCTTTCATCTTATCGCAGGCAGACATTGGGGTAGATGAGGTATTCAGGAGGACTCACACCTCTGATATAAGGAGCATTTTTCAGGGCCACTCATGCACATTTGGTATCCAGCTGCAACCCAACTCTCAACCACAGCTTCAAGAACCTATAGCACATGTAATGGCTAAACTAGGTTGAGGAAAACCAACCCTCTTCGAACCAGTCAGTGGATTAGGGGGATATCTATTCCAAGCAAGTGAAGACTTTCCCTGAAAGAATGAGCAGATGAGAACGATGAAGGCACATGAAGGAGGGGCTGTGGAGTGCTTAGAGCTTGGTCAGGCATCAAAGACACCAAGGTCATCCACCGTACCTGGGGCCATTGGCAGTCATCCTGACTTTTGTGCAGACACTACACTTCTACGACTCAGGAAGAGAGTAAGGCTGAGGACTTTGTGCAAGTCTGCAGCCCTAAAAGGCACTTCAAGTCAGATATGAGCCCGTGATGCCACTGGTTCTCTTTGCAAACGAAGGATGAACAACAGTCCCAGTCTCTGCTTTTAGGCCTCTCAGGGAGGGGATGCACCATCTCCTGAGGTGACTCGTTCCACTTTTGGACGGCCCTCATTGAACGGCTCGTAACGTTCTTTTCCTGACAGGACTGGGTACACCTACGGCTCTTCAGTTTCTTCTTATCCCTTGCAGTTCTGTCCTCTGGACGGATCTCTTACAAGTGTGGTGATCCTTCAAATACTTGAACACGGGTATTATCAATGCTCTCCCTCTAGTGTTTTCTGTTCTACACTAAACGCTGTTAGTTCTTATAACTAACTCTCACGAGGCCCAGCCTTAAGGTCTTTTACCAAACGTACTGCCATGTGTGCCATTGGTCACCTAGGATGAGTATGTTAAGAGAGTAATAATTCAGAGAGAGAGAGGGAGGAGGAACGACAAAGGGGGAGGGAAAGGGAGTGAAGGGAAAAAGGGATAGAGAAGGAGAAGGGGAGGGGAGGGAGAAAAGAGAGAGAGAAAAGGGGAGGAAGAGGAAGGGGGAGAGAAAAAGGGAGGAAAGGAGAGAGGAGAAGGGAGAAGGAAGCAGGGACAGAGAGAGAGAGAGAGAGAGAGAGAGAGAGAGAGAGAGAGAGAGAGAGAGAGAGGCTATATAACACTTTTAAGATTCAAATCCCTTGCTAGCTGTGTGACTGGGGAAATCCTTTAACCTTTCTTAACCTCAGTTTCCTTATTTGTAAAAATCAGAGGACTTGGTTGAACAACCTCTAAAGTCCCTTCTGGAAAGACATCTGTTTCTAATACCTACCTAAGGAGAGCATGGGTTTGAACTGTTACCTTTGATCATGTTCTCATATCACCCTCATGTGAGGAATAACACACAGGTGGTAGCCAAGAGAGTAAAACTTTGTGTGCGAGATAACGTGAAGAGTCTAGGAATGTTTTGCCTTCAGAAAAGAAGACTGTGTTCAGGTTTGAGTGGCATGGCAGAGATCAGGATACAGTTCTAAGTTCCATTCTTAGGATGGATTCCAGGGCCATCATGCACAAGACAGCTTAGCTTTATTCAGTTTGGCCCCAGAGGGCTCATCTAACAGGAATGGGGATTTTTTTTTAATAAGCAAATTAGGGATGATCAGGAAAAGAAAATCAACAACTTCTTCACACTACATATGTGTTTGTAGAGTGATAGCTGTCTATCCACAAGGGACTTTAGATGTTGTTCAATCAAGTCCTCTGATTTTTACAAATAAGGAAACTGAGGTTAAGAAAGGTCAAAGGATTCCCCCAGTCACACATTTCATGATAATTGGAGATCCTGATAGGGAAGCAGCATCTACCTGGGCTGGTCAATCAGGGCTCAGTTATTTATGCTCTAATGAAGCTGCTTGGGGCAGGAGAACTTGGATGATTTGGCCAGGGGTGAAGACTGATAGTACAAAAATGATCCAGGTGCATATTTTCAAACTCTGTCTTTTGTGTTTGCCCATAACCTCTTTGATTATTCTGAGAGAGTGATGATAACTGACCGCTCCTTACAAAGACATAAAGATATCCTTAATGAGTCTTCATTACATCACTTAAAATCATATTATAAAAGATGTCCTCCACTTTACTTATTTCATCTTTTCTTTTTTTTCCAAATACCAATGACATATTTATATCCTATACAGAGAATAATCACTTTAGAAAGTGGAAGAATTAAGTTTTTTTGGAATAGATTGCTGCTTGTCTCCTATAAGATGACAAACAAGATATTTTTAGATATGACGCTGCTTTACTTTGAATATTTTTTTATTTATTTTTCTTCCTTTCAATGTGTGTATGTGAATGTGTGTTTTCTCCTAGATCTCTACCTTAGGAGTAAAGTCCAAGTTGAGGGAGGCATAGAACTTTAGAAGCTGGAGGTGCCTCTAACAAACCACTTTTTCCAATATATAGGATAGAGGTGGGGGCTTTGAGCTTCTTCTAAGGAATCAGAAGTATAACAAACATGAAAGTACCCAAGGGGAAAGAAGGCAGCCAGCACCTAGTTCCAGGTAAGATTTTCATTAAGAGAAAACAACAGCAATAACAACAATTCCTATCTACTATCCATCATTCAAGACACATTTCAGCACTGGGCTGGTCTGGACATAGAGTCGCAAATGGAAATAGTACCTGGCATTGGGGAGCTCTCATTTTTGACTATGAACATAGAACATGTTCATGGATAAGTAAAGGAAGGCTATGAAAAATAAATGCACAGGGATTGGGAAGGGAAACACTGGTTATTGGGTAGATAAGAAAGTGCTTTTGAAAATGGCACTAGGGCTGAGCCTTGAAGGGGAGCTGGATTAGGACTTTCATTACAGGAGTCAGAATTGGGATATCAATTAGTGATAGGGAGTGGAGGAAGTACTTTCCAGATGTAGAGGAAGATGGCTGATGAAATCTTGTGTACAGGGAACAGCAAATGCCAGTTTATCTGGAATGTGTATGAGGAGGATTTACATTTCATCAGACCAGGCTTGGTTTCCAGATGTGTTAAACCACAACCAAAAACCCATCCAACTAAGAAATAGACTTTTAAAATGTTTCCCTTAACAATACAGACACATACACAGAAACATGTACAGACACACACACAGACACACTTTTAAATTTGATGGTCTGAGCTAGTAGATCACTTTAACAAGCAGAGAATATTGTAGATAATAACAAAAATTTACCAAGTGCTTTCCATATTCTCATTTGAAATTCAATGACTGAAGTAAGTAGATGAGGAGACTAAGGCACAGGGTGCCTAAGGGACTTGCCAATAATCCTAGTGCCAGTGGTAGTATTCAATGTCAGATTGTCAATTGACTTCTCAAACCCCGATGCCCCTCCTTGGCCTTTTCATCCCTATGGGTGCTGTATTTCCCAAATCATTACAATCATAGGAATCATCTCACTGTTGCAATCATATTGATAGCTCTAAGCATGGTGCTGGGCATGTAGTGCCAAACATGTCTGTTTGTTGATTTTTCCATATCATATCCATCCATATTAGCAGATTTTCCTGACCTTCCCCAGCACATGATTTATTATGCTTTGGGTTCTCTTCAACAATTGGCATCAGAAAACATTGTGAGACTTTGCACATAAATGTCTAGGCGTTGGTGGTGGTGGCAATCATGTTATGATTAATAACAATAAATATAACAGTGTTGAAGATGAGGGTAATAAAACCACTCCAGTACCCTAAAGTGCAGGTCTGACCACATCATCCCCTCTTACTCAAGAAACTCTAGTGACTTCCTATAACCTCCCAGATCTTTTAGACAGGAAGGCATTTAGATGGGAAGGCAGATCCTCTAGGGGCAAATAGATCTGCCCAGAAGACAGGAAGATTCATTGACTAGGTGATACAAGGCTGGACAGGCGTCATGGGTATGGACATCCCAAAGAAGAGGCTTGGGGTGATTACTTGGGACTAAGAAATGACATTCAGTGGCATTTGTGTTTGATGCAAACTATGGATGAGCAAGATGATAGAAAAAATATTGCAAATATTTGGCCCTGAGGAAGTGAAATGATTTGGGAGAAGAAATCAATAGATCTCCACATTTCAGGTAGTCTGGGCTACAAACTGGGCACCAAACACAGCATTTGTACCAACTGTGCCTTGTGCCAGTAATGTAAATTTTGTTTTATTTTTAATATATTTCCTCTTGCTTCAAGTCTTGGCTTGCCTGTTATTTCCTGTTATGATGCAGCTAGGTGACAGAGTGGATAGAGCTCTGGGCCTGGAATCAGGAAGACCTGAGATCAAATTTAGCCTCAGACACTTACTAGCTGTGTCACCCTGGGCAAGTCACTTAACCTCTGCTTACCTTAGTTTCTCTATGTGTAAAATGGGGATATGAATAGCACTGGGGTTATTGTGAGGATCAAATGAGAAAGTAAGTGCGTAGCATTTAGCACAGTCCTTGGCACATAGTAGGAGTTAGTTAAATATTAGCTCTTATCCCTTCCCCTAAAAGTCATCCTTTTCACCTCAGGATTTTATAGTGTACTTTCTAAGGAGCACTTCCTTTACCTCCATCACTCTCTCCTGTGTCCTATATTTAACTGTAAAATGGCATATTCTTTTCCTCCCATAGGATTGATGTCTCTTGCAGGTAGGGATCGGAGCATCACATTTTGAGTCTGTGAAGTCTTTAGAGGTCATCAAACACAGTCCTCGCATTTTAAAGAGGATAAAAGTGAGGACGCTAAGAATGAGGTGATTTGCCAAACAGTGGCAAAACTGATGTTTGAATCAAGAATCTCTGACTCTAATTTCACACACACACACACACACACAAAGCTGCTATAAATATTTTTAATAAATATAAGTCCTTTTCCTTTTAAAATCTCTTTGAGATACAGACCTAGCAGTGGTATTGCTGGGCCAAAGGGTATTCAGAGTTTTATGGTTTTGGGGTCATAGTTCCAAATCACTCTAACGAATGGTTGGATCAGTTCACAACTCAAACTTAGCAGTGTATTAGCATTGCAATGTTCTGACGTCTCCTCCGATATTTATCGTTTTCCTTTTCTGTCCGATTAGCTAATCTGATAGGTATGAGGTGGTACTTCAGAATTGTTTTAATATTCATTCTCTAATCAATAGAGCATTTTGTCATTTGACTATAAATAGCTTTGCTTTGTTCATCTAGAAACTGCCTGTTCATATTCTTTGACCATTTATCAATTGATTAATGACCTGTATTTTTGTAAATTTGACTCAATTCTATTTTTTTTTAGAAATGAAGTTTTTATCAGACAAACTTGCTATGAACCTTCTCCCTTCCACCGCTGCCCAGTTTTTTGATTTTCTTCTAATTTTGGTGGAATTGATTTTGTTTATGCAAAAACTTTAATGTAAAATAAAAATGTAAAAAAATTAAGTAATTGAAATTAACCATTTAACATCCTGCAGTGCTGTCTATCTTATTTGCTCATAAATTCTTCCCATATCCATAGATGTGGCAGGGAAACTATTTTATGCTCCTCTAATATGCTTATGGTATCACCTCAGAGAAAGGTGATACCATGATTTGGGGAGACTCAGATTTCCTCTTTTTCTTAATCTTCATTTCAAGACCTTAGTCTTGGAAGGTTGAGCTAACAGTTTCCTCTATCTAGACCCCACTGAGGTGAGCAATTTCTTGTTTTCTGCTCAGGCTTGGGTGAGGCATAAATTTTTTGAATCGATCTCCCAAAGCTTGGGGTGAAGCGGACGGAGTTAGAAGTGGATGACATAACCAAAGTCCAGGTCCAGTCTGTAGTTGTAATATTCATTCTATCATTAATTATTTAGCAATCAGAGTTCATTGGCAACCTTTTGAACACTCTTCTTCCAAAAGAAGTCATGACCCTGCCACCATGATTGTCTTTAGTCAAAGAGAAAGAAGGAAAAATGACCATCCTTTTATTTAAATGCTGGCATTATTTAAAAAAAAATAGCAAATTACCCAGAAATTATGTTTTTCTAATCTTTTTAAACATCACACACCCTTTATGTCTAACTCATTTATGCATTTTGATCTTATCCTGGTATTATGGTGTGAGATGTTGGTTTATACCCAGTTTCTGCCAAACTGCTTTCTAGTTTTCCCAGCAGCGTTTGTCAGTGATTTTTTGTCTCCAAAATTTGGATCTTTGTGTTAATCAAGAACTGTATGACTATGGCTATTTAGCACTGTATATTGTATACTTAATCTATTCCATTGATCCACCACTCTACTTCTTAGACTGTTTTAATGATTACTGCTTTGTATTACAGTACTAGATTGCTTTGATTATTACTGCTTTGTGATACAGTTTGAGATCTGGTTCAGATAAGCCACTCGCCTTTATATTTTTTTCATTGATTCCCTTCATATTCTTGACCTTTTATTCTTCAAGATGAATTTTTTTATTATTTTTTTCTAGCTTTATAAAATATTTAGTAAATTGGTATGGGACTGAGAAGGAGAATTGACATTTTTAACATGTTGGCTCAACTCTGACACGTTAATATTTTTCTAATTGTTTATATCTGACTTTATTTGTATGAAAAGTATTTTATAATTGTGTTCATATAGTATCTAGGTTTGTCTTGGCAGATAGACTTTCAAATATTTGATACTGCCTACAGTTATGTTAAATGGAATTTCTCTTTCTATGTCTTGCTGCTGCACATTGTTGGTAATATATAGAAATGCTGAGGACTTTTATGGGTCTATATTATATCCTGCCACTTTGCTGAAACTGTTAATTATTTCAACTAGTTTTTTAGTCAATTTTCTGCTATTCTCCAAAGTATACCATCATGTCATCGGCAAAGATTAATGGTTTTGTTTCTTCATTGCCTTTTCTAATTTCTTCAATTTCTTCTTATTGCTACAGCTAGCATTTCTAATACAGTGTTGAGTAATAGTGGTGATAATGGACATTATTGCTTCACTCCTAATTTTATCAAGAAGGCTTCTAGATTATCCCCATTACAGATAATGCTTGCTGATGCCAACCTGTGTAAAACTTTTCCTTGTGATAGCATGAGTTTGACACAGGGCGTCCAATAAATTGCCTCGGGGCTTCTTTGTACTTTCTCTTGATATTCTAAGGTTTCCAATGAAACTCACAAATTTTCAGTAATCTCTGTTTCATCAAATGATGATTCCATTTTCTTTTTTTAGTTTTAGAAATATTAAATTTTCATGTTCTGTCTTCTTTTGTAATCCAGAGTTTATAATGAGTGATAATACATTTACATTCCCTTTGAGCTTCTCCATTGCTTTTAGGTTGATATCTATTTTGAGTAGTCTAGAAATGGGGAAAATAGTGCAATTTATTCATCTTATTATTGATATTTCTTTGTATATCTAGTTGTGCTTAACACAGTACCTGGAACAGAGGTACTATGTTGATTTACTGATCTTGGAACTTCTTTTTTAAATCCTGTGATTTCAGGTTGCTACTAAGGACTTAAATTAGAGATATTTTGATATGTGTAGTGTGTCTAACCTCCTTTCCTGCCTACTTTACAGCTCATCATTCAGGATTGAGGTACCTCTCACTTAGTACCGGATCAATGAAGTCTATCTTTTTAGGAACTAAGATTTTCACATGTTAACTGCACATTTATTCTTATTAAAAAGACCATTCGAGTTATAGCCAAAAGCTTTTTGCGCTTGAAAGTGGTCATCTTTCACAAATGTCTACTCCCTGTAAAAATCAATGTGTAAAATATAGCTTAGAATATTCCTACTTTAGGGAAGATCTCTAGCCAATTAGAAAACCCACAAATTCCTACAAATTCCATTGGAAATCATACTAAAAGGTTTGATAGTACTGGACACATTCTTCCCTTCATCGTTGCCTCTTTCTTTCCCTTACCCTATCTTCTCTGGATTAAACATGTTGCTTGTTGTCTATTTTGTTATCATGTTTGTGTTTTGTCTTGTTTTCTTTATGGTACCTCTAGCTTCATTTTTCCCTTAGTACTCTATGATATCTTCTTTGGTAATCTTATATTTTGCCATGACTTTATCCATTACCTCTATGGGTATTGCTCTCTGCCTTCATTTGCCCTATGGTCCCACCAAACAGAATGGCTCACTTCTCTAAAATTATTCTCCTTGCTTCCAATCTGTGCCCTAGTTCATGCCATTCCCTGTGACCCCAACATGCTAACATCAATAAATGTCAATTTCCATATTTGAATTTCTTATTTTTTACTCTCATCTATATCACACTTGGTCCTTTTTCTTGGTGTTTATGTTCTATTTCATATCAGAGTTCTCAGTGTATATATTTTCTTCTATCACCTAGGCCATAACGTGAGGAGGTTAGGAATTGTTCTACCATTTTGGTTTGTTGTTGTCATCATCATAGTCATTGTTGTTGAAATCTCACTAAGTTCCAGGCAAAGCATTTTGCATTTTTTTGTCGGGGAGCGGGGGGAGGATGAGGTGTGGAATAGCTTTGCTTCCCGTCATGATGCCCTCACAAACAAACACTCTGACCACCTCTCCCCTATATGTGGTGACTTCCTATAATGTTAATGGGATATGAAGATCTTCCCTGCCCATGAATAGGCCTCATGTGGAGGCCATTAAAGGAAGCCTGCTTGTAGGCATGCTTTCATACTTTTTGGTATTAAGTTGTTTAGTCACTGATCCAGGAAGGTTGCGTTGCCTTCTGGCTCGGAGAATTGTATATATTCTCTAAGTTGGTATTTTGCTTTGGGGGCTTACTTAGGAGAAGGACGTTTTGATTCCCTGGTTGAGACTGAATAGCCGTATGTTCAGAGCTCCCCAACCACTCAGATGTAAAGGCTCTCTCAATCCAGTGATATATGTAAAGTGTAGAGCAATAATGCTTTGATCAGGCAGTTAAGAGCCCTGTCTGTTGGTCTTTATGCTAATTTCTCTGCTTGTATTTTTGCTGATATTCAGGGTGCTGACTTTTCCCCCGAACTAGTGAATGTAATTAAAGAAGATTGTTGACCCCTTTAAAGTTGCTTTCTTTTAAAAGCAGATCAAAGAACCCATGCTAGCAGTCCATCCTGGGTATGCTAGGGTGTTTGCTGCTATACTCCCCATCTCTTGAGATGAGGGATTGTTTTACTTTTACATTTGCAGCTGTTCAAGCTCAGCAATGCTTCTGGCACATAATTAGTCTTAAACATATTCCTCTCTCTGCCAGAACAGCAGAGCAGATTAGCCACTCCTACCAAATAGCTGAATTTCCCGGTGTTGCCTAGAGCATTGAGAAGTTAAGTGGTTTGCCCTAGGTGACTCAGCCAATGAGTGTGAGAGAAGGGACTTGAACCTAGCAAGAGGTTTGAGTCAAAGGCTGGCCTCCTATGTTCAGAGTTAATAATTTGATATTTTTGATGATTCTTGAACTCCAAGAAAGAATTCTGTACTTTATCATTATTAAATAATAGATAACTCATTATCACTTGTATCAACTGGTATTTATCTACCATCTACATACCTAATTATCCATGTATGCATGTTTGTACATGCATTATATGAGAGCTAAGTGGTTTGGTGGATAGAGTTCTAGGCCTGGAGTCAGAAAGACCTGAGTTCAAATCCATCCTCAGACACTCACTAGTTGTGTGAACGTGTTTGCCTTAATCCACTGGAGAAGAAAAAGACACATCATTCCAGTATCTTTTCCAAGAAAACCCCATACAGGGTCACAATGAGTCAGACACAATTGAATGACTGAAAAACATCAACAATATGTATATATGCAGAGAAAAATGCACATTAATATGTTTTAAACAAATAGCACTCTAATGCCATGCATAATTTGTTCAATCCCCGAATTCTTTAAGACAGCATTATAGTTGTAAAAAAAAATAAGTATCTTGGTAAAGAACCCATTGATTTGATTTCATAAACATCAAAGGTAGAAGTCAAGGGAGTTATTCTAATACCTAGAGATGGAGATGCTGCCAAAATATAATTTAGTCTGGATTGTTTTCATCCTAAACCATTTCCATTTTTCCCCTGTAAGTTTTGATAAAATAGAAGCCTATGGAAGCCCCAAAGGGTGATCCTACTATGGAAACACAAAATCATCTCATGTCAGTCAATTGACTTTGAGCCTATGATGATGTTATTGAGGTAGATAACTCCCAGTGAGACACTCTCTGCATCAACACAGATTGGTACTTGCTCAAAAAATTATAGTTTTGGTTAGCAAGGGCACTGAGTAGTTATGTGACTTGTCTGAGGATACAGGCAGAACGTGCTAGGACTTGAATCCAAGTCATCCCGTTTTCCCTACTGGTTCTCTAATCATGACACCACATAGCCTTTTACTTCTTATTTTACCACAGATGTACATATAGGACAGGATGGAGAAATCAAGTCAAGTTACTAACAAGAAAAAAAATAATAAAAGCTTTATTCAAGAACTGAGACTGGCATCAGAAACACGGTATTTCTCTTTAAGGATTGTTTTCTGTAGGATTATAAGGATAATAGGGATTTGATAATATACTGATAGCCAGTGTTAAGGTGTATTTTAACATCTCAGTTTTTATACACAGTATAAAAACGAATGTTGTCAGTACTTCGCACCCATTCATTTCAAAGAAAGAATTCCCCAAGTCAGTATGAGGTACATGGAGGGCACTCTGCCTGGCACTGGGGACCACTTGAAGGCATCTCAGGGTGACATTGACACAGTCATGGCAGTGCTCTCCATGGTTGGCATATTTGGTGAATTCCAGCAAGAGTGACTTTGAGCATTTCCTTGTTTGTGCCACGTCACTTTCTGATGAAGCACAGGCATTGAACTTCTGCCACATGCCCAATCACTCTCCACTACCTTACTTTGCCCAGGGGATCCTTGTAAAGATGCTTGGAGAAATAAGTTTTTATCAGTGGAAAGAGGGATTACAGTGAGCTACCAGCACCATTGTAATTAATTGGCAAAACAAGCCAGCACAGAATAAACGGTGAATGTAGCCTTGTTCTACCAGCTACCGAATGCTATTTCAACAAGCTTAAATGTCTGAGAGAGAAGGCAGAGCAGTAATTAGAGTAGGGTCACTAGGGCTTTGCACAAGCTAACATCGAAGGGCAGAATATCCCTCAATGGGTGGTGTACTTCCTCCCCAAAAAGGCCCGGAGACTCTCCTTTACCAGGTCATGTTCCATTAGGGTTGGAAGAGGCAAATCCCCAGAGAAGAGAAGGAAGTGGAGTCCTGGGATATCTGAGCTTAGGGGAGGCACGAAAAGGACCAGGCTTGGCACTGATACTGTGGCACTTGGATTTTCTCTCTTTGGATTAGTCTGAATTGCCCTTTACATGCACTCCCATGCACAAATGCATACGTGCGCACACACACACACACACACACACACACACACACACACACACCACTTCCCTGATTGTATTTGTCTTACTGTCTGAAGACCTTGAATGCTAGTGGAAACAGTGAAGTGTTTTGTTTTCTGCCTAAAAAGCCTAATTCCTCTCATAGTCCTATTTAGCTAAAACCAGAATTACTATTTCTGTAAGGCACAATGTGTGATTACAAAGAAAATAAGTATGGAGAATGCATTCTTTCAATTTTATTTTACTGACTGTGACAGACTACCATTTGATGGTTAGGTAAAGAGCAACCAGATAGTACTTATTATGTGACAGATCTTGGAAGATGTGAGAGAGAAAAGATCTGTAATTAATGTACGTATCTGTCTGTGTATGTAGATGTATGTGTATATGTATATTTATACATGCACATTATATATGTATATGTATGTAGACATGCAAATATACGTATCAAATATATAGTGTTATATCTAATATATGGATCTATACTGCTCTCCATATGTGTGTAGTCATATATGTGTATATGTGTATATCTGTATGCATGTATATATAAGTATATATACCACACATACACACACGCACATACACATGCATATGCATACACATATATATATGTATATATATATACATACATAAATATATATATATATATATCCATACATACATACATACATATATATCTGAAACGCAGCAGGAAGAAACACCCCTTATGCTATGGGATGAATTGTTTCCCTGTGTCTGAGAATGAACAAGATAATAGACTCATTGTCCTATCAAATACTACCTTGATGCCAACTGATGTAATCCTTTTCTGTCATTAGAGAATATACAGAGTCCCTTGAGATTTCAAAACAGACGAGCAGATTTTGACAGAAGTGGCTTCTATCTCCATCCCCTCAAGAGTTCTTTTGCTCCTGATAAATATTCAGGACAGACAAAACAAATGGAGATCAAGAAAGATCTTTAGAAGGCCCATGACTGTTTTAAGGCAAACCGTGATGCACATACAGTCTGACAACTCCCAAACTTAAAGCTACTGGAAACAGAAATTGAGATTACTCATGGGAAAATCATCAGAATGAGCAAAACATCAACCCTCCTGCATCAGAAAAGCACACTATCTAAAGAAATGCTTCTTCCAGGTAAGGTTTGCAAGTAAAATGGGAAAGATCTTAGCATAGGTTCATGTTTTGAGTAGATTGTTAAAGATCGGCTTGTCCAGATGAAGAACCGGAAGCACTTTTAACAGCTTCATGTCATGTAAGTCAAGTCAAAAAGCAATTATTGAATGTTAACTATGTGTCAAACACATGGTTTGACTATGTGATAAGCAATGGGCTTACAAAAAAAAGGCAATGCACTACAAAATGAATGCCCTTGTGGAGGAACATCAAAATACTGATTTCTTCTTATATTCCCAATTTATGAAATTTATAGTCTTATGGGAAAAATTGTCTTTTCCTTGTTTTGCCGTCTTTCATCCCCCAGCCTGGCTCAGGACTCATTTTCTAGGAGGTTGCCACAATGCCAAATGCAAAATAAGAGGTATTATTTTTCCAGCTCCAACCTTCTTTCTACATGGTTTCTTGGACTCCCCTTCTCTCATTACCACATTTCACCTGCCAAACTTTTGTGGAAATACATCCAGTCTGGGAACCATTAGCACTTTCATTGATATGCATGGATCCATTCAAGGATGGGAAGATACCCAGTGCTTGACTACAGGGTACAAGCCCTGGGCTGCCATTGACATCACCTATGTGGGCCTGGGTTCAAGCCAAATCCACTTTTCTGGGAATCCTTTGCTCAAAGACATTAGTTAAGCCAAGCATAGTTAAGCCAAGCAGAATTGTGGATAGTGACCATGACTATATGGGAATATCCAAATCTTCCCAAAGAACCTTTAAATAAAGCCTATAGAGAAATAAATAAACAAACTGGTAACTATGCTGTGCTGGGGATCCTTTGTCACAGTACCATGTTAAATTCCCCAAAACAACTACCATTAGTTAAAAAAAGAATAGATTTTTGGTTAATGCTTACATCTAAGGTCCATCAGTCTAGCTTTAGCTATAAAGCATGCTTTTCTGGATCACTTCTGTTCAGATTTAGTAGATTATATGGCTCTGGAAGGGTGTATAGGCAGAGAAGAGTGACAAAGGAAACATTCCACTCCAGAATTATCAGGAGGCCTAAGACCTTGAGAAAGAACTCAGGAACTACTTACTAATAATACCTTCTCAGTCGTAACTGAGGAGAAAGCCTCCCTCTCTCATTCAATGAAAATCTTACTAGAATGTTTTTCAACCAAAGCATTTGATGACAGAAACTACCTTAAAACTACAACAGAAATTAAATGAGAATGAGGTTTTTCATTGGGTTGCACCAAAGCTTTAACTCTATAACCTAACTCCCAGCCCATCTCAGAATGACATTTGAGAAACCACCCTTTTTTTAGCCATATTTACAGATGTCCAAAGTACTCACCATTTTTACTTTCTTCATCAATGGCGACTATAGTTGCAGGTGGGCCTCCCCTGGCGAGCTTACAATCTAAAAGAAAAAAAATGCTTATAACTTCATCATTCAAGAAAAACGATCCTAAGCTCATATCAGTAGCTGACAAAAGGAACATCATTAACAAAAATGTATAAAGGATGAGAATTTTTTAGCATGAAATCTCTCATGGCCAACATCCATGCCTTCCCGCATCAGAACATGAGCCACTCAACATAGGCTAAGGCTGTTCAGATCTGGCTGTCAAGACACCAGCAGGGACCAGTGTTGAGCAGAAGTCCTTCAGGACAGAGATAATGGGATGGTAATTTAACCCAAAGAAAGAACATAAAGAGATGATTAACAGGGATAAATTGTAATTAAAGCTTCACAACAGAAACAAACATAATTGGAATTTAATTGTGATAAAGGATCTAATTAAATAGAGTGGGGAGAATTCTAATGATGCCCCATGGAGGGATGCAACTAAGACAGACAAGCCATGTGGAGGAGGTTGGTTTGGGTGTGTGGTCATCTTACCCTCATATTGCCAGTCTGGAGTCAAAAGTATAGAGTCATCAATGGAAGCAGAATAATGCAAGAAAGGAAGAAAGAAAGAAAACATACATGTGTATATATTTGGAGAGATTGAAAGATATTAAAAGTAGTATACAATAACTGATCCACCTATTGACCCTCCATCCTAGATCAGGGTAAGAGGAAAACAAACCTTGAGTTCTGTAAAGACTAGCACTCTTTGAACACACTCACTAACCCATTAAAGATGTGTGAGTAGTCTCTTTAAGAAACCAGAATGGCTTTCTAAATTACTGGCACTATGTTCACACTTGGCTTGTCAAATGGAAAAGGAAAAAAAAACTCTTATGAAGAGTATTATATTACTAGCAGCAGAGTTGATTTTTTCTTAAGTCAGGATAAGTTACTGAATGAAGACTAATGACTAATTAGTTTTGTAGACCTTGATAATGTCCTGCAACACGTCCCAGAGGACGCAGGGAGAGAAAGTCCCAATAGCCTCAATAGGCCTGGTAATTAAAATGTAGAGGCTTTTTATAGAAGAGAACAAATGTCCCTTGCCCAAGTCACAGAGCAAGAGCTGATTCTCTGTTGGGATTCAGGGCACTTGATTCTCCTGGGGGTCTGGGATATCAGGCAGAGTCACAAGGACAGCTGCCCATTCATCCACATTTGAGAGAATTCAGAGACATTGATTTTGTGAACAAAGTTCAGAATTCCATGTTATCTTCCCAACTAACTTTCCAAGATCATTTCATATTATACCTTTTCAGGAACTCTTGACTCAGTCTGGCCTGGCCTGCTGCTTGTTTCCAATATTTTGCATTCTATTTCCTCTTAATATGCCCTTCAAAAAGCTCTCTCCCATACCTGGAATGTGCATCTGGCTCAAACCTGACTCTCATCATCCCTAGATTCCTTCCATGCTTATCTCAGGATCACCTTTCCAAACCAACCCACCTGTTAAATTTCTTTCTCTTTTAAGCTGTTTTAAACTTATCTCTATAAATTTTGTACTACCCTCCCACAAAAGAATGTAAGTTCCTTGATGGAAGGGACTGCTTAATTTTGGTGTGCATTCTCCCAATACCTGGCACATAGAGTAGGCAAAGTATAGTGATACAATATGATATGGTGCCTTACAACACAGTAGAGTATAAATTCTCCTTGAGTCATGATGAATTACATTATTGCAAATTTACTTCTTTTTTAAAACTACAGAGTATTAAAGGTTGTGATGTATCATCAAGCTTTTCAGGTAGACTCTCACCAAGTTATAGCTGGTGGTTAGTATCTCTCCAACTCATGACATGACTTTCCCAGGGGTACACAACCACTGAGAGTCTGAGGCTAGATTTGAACTCAGTTCTTCCTGACTCTTCATTCATTGATTTATCAACTGTGTAATTTAGCTACCTAATAGAAAGGGGCTTTTATCTTGAGCCAAGGGACCATATAGAGTTATATCTAAGAAGCGGGCCTCAGAGTCAGGAAAATCTAGCTAAAGTCTTGCCTCTGGCAAATATTGGCTGTTTTCCCCTTCAAGTCAGTTAATCTCTAGATGAAGCAGGAAACTGTCTAAGACTTTTTTGTTTCTTTGTTTTGGGGGCAATTTATTTATTTTCTACATTTATGAAATAATGCAAGCATTTCCATTACAGAGTTGATTTTTTTAAACAAAAGGATGACTGCACATGAAAATGCATGTCTTTTATGTATAACTTGCTATTCCTTTCAAATATCTAAGACTTTTACAGAGAAGCAAACCAACAAATAATGAAATAATGAAATGGTGGATGCTCAAAAAGTTGCCAAAATATGATTTAATAAATCATGAATTGATATAGAAAAATGACCATTTTTGGTTTTTTTAGATACAACCACAATAGATTCTGCTTTCATTTTAAGTTAATTTATTTATTTTTAGTTTTCAGTATTCACTTCCATAGGTTTTAAATGTCCCCTCTCTTTCCCCTCTCCCCAAATTTTAAAATAAATAATGAACCACATAGATTTATCAATTCTGTTTCTTGATAATATTTTCTATAAAATTTAGGTTAATTGGACAAATGTTTTTTATTTCTATTGTTTAATGAAAATGGTTCTCTTTAGTGACATTTTATTGAAATTAAGTTTCATAAAGAAAAAGCTCATCTGAAAAAAATGCACTAAAATCACGAAGGGGACAATTAACCCCAGTGTTTCATGGGGCTCCGGAAAAATCACTGTTAAATTCAAAATGGACACATTTCAGGAAAGCAGGTAGAAAGGAAATGGTTCTACAGTTGTGTGTGTGTTTCCATTGATGGTCTTTCCATCCCTAAGGACATATATACTGCAGGATAGATGGAAGACGGACAAACAACAAAGTTATAGAACTTCCTCAACTTGGAAATAGTTCCTGTCTTAAAAGCTGGATTATGACTGCTGTCTAGACACAGAATGGATCTTTTCAGAACAGTGTTACAGTGATTATGACCTGGGGCCAAGTCACCAAATCACAGAATCTCAGCCTTGGCTGAAGATCTAGGCTAATTGATCCCTCTGTGAAGAGGAATTAATTAACTAGTTAATTAACCCCAAAGAAGATTTGGGCTAAATACATCCTCTCTGAACAAGACTTCTTGAACTACATCCTCAAGTGGTCTTCCATTCTTTGCTTGAAGATACCCAGGGTGACAGTCTCCATTTCACTTTGGAATTGACCTAATGTTTAGAAAGTCTTTCTCCTTCATCAAGTCTAAAGTCACTTCTTTGCCAACTTCAATCATTGCTCCTAGTTCTGCCCTCTGGGACGAAAGAACAATCCTTCTTCAATGGGACATCCCTTGAGATATTTCAGAAATGCCGCTACAGCCCCTATAAGACTTTCCTTTTATAGAATAAACAACCCCTTTCCCTTCAATCAATTCTCATACAGTTTGGTCTTGAAGTCCTTTACTGCTAAATTTGTCCCTCTCTTTAAGATCTCTAGCCCATCGATGTCATTCTTGACTTATGGTATAAACAATGCTCTAGAGGTGGCTGACCATAGAAGAACACAGTGGGACTTCCAAGTTCCTATGCCAGTGGCAATCTATATCTCTCTTAACGCATCTCAGGATCACATGAGGCTTTTTGGCTATGAAGTTAAAATGTTGACTTACGTCGAGCTTGTCCACAAAAATTCCTAAAACTCATTTCAAACTGTGACTTAAGAATGTCCCCTCTTTTTTTGTACTTATGAAGTTGACATTTTTTGAATCAAATGCAATATTTTACATCTATTTCTATTGAACTGAATAATTTTCCTAAGGAAATCAGATGAAGAAAAAGATATTTTAGATGTTATTGAAAGAAATTCACATTAGCAATTGAAAGGGATTGGGTAATAGATTGATTAGAGGTGAAATTTGAAGAAAATGCTTAGTTTCTAGAGTGGTATGGGAGATTCAATGAAAGAAAGGAAGGAAGGAAGGAAGGAAGGAAGGAACAGGCAGGCAGGCAGGAAAGAAAGAGAAAAAAGAAAGGAAGAGAAAGAATGAAAAAAGAAAGAAAGAATGAAAAAGAAAGTAAGAAAGAGAAAGGCAGGGAGGAAGGAAGGAAGGAAGGAAAGAAGAAAGGAAGGAACGAAGGAAGGAAAGAAGAAAGGAACGAAGGAAGGAAGGAAGAAAGGAAGAAAGGAAGGAAGGAAGAGGCAGGTAGGCAGCAAGGAAAGAAAGAAAGAAAAAGAAAGGAAGAGAAAGAATGAAAAAAGAAAGATAGAAAAAGAAAGTAAGAAAGAAAGAAAGAAAGGTCTTCAGGGCTTCCTAGTTCTCCTTTTTTCATCCTTCTTTCCCTTTTTAACCAAAGTCCATTTCACTGGGGCATCCAAGGTCCAAGAGCTTTCACTTTAAAATCCTAAGATCTTTAAAAATTGTCCCAATGTCTTTATCCATATCCATCTTTATTGCCTGCCCTATTCTCTCAGGCATGTCTATCTCTATTAGGAGATAAAATAGTAAAGGATTGATCAGAGGAAAGCAAAAACATAAACAAATTTTGATCACCACCACATCAATCTGAGAGTGGAATGACCTACCATGCAAAGTAGTAGGGGTCACCTGTCAAGAGCTCCATTTCCATTGGGCTTCTTCCTATCATAATTAATATTGGATTAGTAGGAGCTAGCTCAAGTTGACATATTTGGCCTTGGAAATAGTAGACATACAATAAATGTTGTTGAATTTAAGATATTGCAATGAATCTTGCCTGCACAACTGTCCACAGGCTATCTCATGAGACTGCATTTTAACCCACCCCATGAAATCAGGTTTCACTTCAAAGGCTTACAATGGACTTGGGAAATTCAGTTTGAATGCCTGTAATCACAGTCAGCTTGTTCCCAATGGGATAACGGCACAGCTATGATTAAACAGCCATACAATTAGAAATTAGAGAGCTACAAATGAGAAGCTCTTCAGAATACAGGAATTGGGGCTAGGAGGAGGTTGAGCTTTTCTGTTACTCCACAGAGGAAACAACAAACCTGTTTCAAACAAGCAAAATTAGGTACAAGGGGAGTCTCAACTAGAGTCTATTCCTGTTTCTACAGAAAATCTTACAATGGGAAATTCCTGAAAATATTCATGCAAAGTGCAGCCCTCTATTCTAAGAAGATTGGGGACAAACAAGCAAAAGGATGCAGCCTACTATCATTTAAGAAATTATATATATACATATATATATATGTATTATTTGTACATTGGTAGTTTGTTTTTATCTTTTCCCCTTATGAAACTAACCTGTTTTAAGTCTTACCAAAAAGACATCTGCTGACTTGGAGTCAGAATGAGAGGAACTGACCTTTCTGTTTGAGGGGACTCAGATCTTCCTGGTAAGGGCAGCTCTTCTCATACTGGCCTGGATGGACTCCTGTTGCCACTACTTCTGTGAGCTTACTTAGTCATCTTTGTATTTTCCATCTGATGCTCTGGAGTAGGGGTTCTTAACCTGGGGTTTGTGGATAGACTTAAATGGGGGAAAATACATCTTTATTTTCACTAAGCTCTAATTGAACTCTGGCATTTCCTTGAATTATTTTTTTAATCCTAAAAAGGGGGCCCATGGGCTTCACCAGTCTGTCAAATGGGTTTCAAGACACAAAAGCAGCTTAAAGTCCCCTATTCTAGGGATTAGGCAAGATGGGAAACTGAACAGTGAGGTGATATTTTACATCTTGGGGCAGAGTGAGGAAATTATTGCTAGGAAGATCTGGGGGGGGAAAGGAATTACACTTCTCTTAATGAAGCAGAAATCAAAAAAGGCAATAAATCTTTATAAAGTGACTACCAGGTGCCAGGCATTGTGCTAAGTCCTGAGGGTATAAAGAAAGCTAAAACAAAGTTTTTTCTCTCCTGGAGCTCACGGTCTAATAGGGGAAAGCCAAAAATGTAAACAACTAGGTACAGGCAAACATTCAGGTTTTTGGCTGCTTTATTGCACTATTGACTCTTGTAGATGTTTCACTCCATCAAAATTGTGAGATGTCTCCCTCCTGCCCTCCCATCACATGAAGTCTGTCCAGTCTATTTAATACTTAGGTGGCACACAGTAATATTTTAGAATTTAACCATGCATTACTTCCATGAGGAAAAATGAGTAATGAGTTGTAACTTGGAATGACAGCAATATACAAATAACCATTTCACAGTCCGTCTCCTCAAAAGCTAAAATGCATTCTTTATGTTTATTCAATTAATTGTTATTGTTTGGATCTGTGTGCCCATTTCATTTGTGTTTTGCTAGATCCAGTTATAAAGATTGGGGAGATGTCGAGAGAGAGACAGTTCTGGAAAAGAAGCAAACGAAATACATCCAAAGCTCCAGACCAGCTGAGTTTGGGAGCCCTACTGTTTAGTACAGGTCCAAACAAGGGCAGGTAGGTGGCATAGTGGATAGAGGGCTTGGGCTGGAGTCAAGAAAACTCATCTTCCTGAGTTTAAACCAAGCTTGAGACACTTACTAGCTATGTGACCCTAGACAAGTCACTTAACCACATTTGCTTCAGTTTCTTCATCTATAAAATGAACTGGAGAAGGAAACGGCAAACCACTCCAAACCACTCCAGTATCTTGGCCAAGAGAACTCCAAATGGGGTTACAAAGAGTCAGATCAGAGACGAGTGAAACAACTGAACAGCAATGAACATTGACAGAGAAAAAAAAAGGAAAATAGGTGAACTCTGTTCAAAGCTCCAGTGCTGCCCTCTCAGTCTGTCAGATTTTAGCTAACTCTCCCTCTAGGATATTTTCTCTTCCCTTCAAGTTTATGTTATCCCCTCAGGTTCTTTCATTAGTCACTCAGTACTAGGCTCCCAAATAATTCATATCCTTTCCATTTTAACTGTGTCCTTGTCGTATCCCATATGGGACGTTTAAATTCAAGATGTCTCAGGCCAAAGAGAAGAGGACGTTTGGGGAGATCAGCATTTGAGAGTTAAAGTACTGTTAACTTGGGGACGAGCACTTTGGCCTGGCTTCCTAACTCTTCTAAAGGCTGATTGTATGACTCAGAACAAGTCCATCAACCCTTCAGATCCTCAGCTTCCTTATCTGCAAGAGGGTGATGTGACTGGCAGTAAGGATCAAGAGCTAGGGAATGACCCTGCTGCCTGTGGGTTCTGTGAGAGCCCCTGCAAATCCAGTTTGAAGGCTGAAGGAGAAGAGAAATCTCCCTGCTCATTGGGACAAGGAGGTTCTTCACTTGGAGAAAACAAGGAGGTGGTGCGTAAATGCTGCATGGGGAGCAGGGTCAAATGGATAAATGCTAGTAACGTACATCATCACAGAATGGTTTGTCTCATTTACAATGTTTGGAAAATATTGAATCATAGGAACATCTAGTCAGAGAAGGGGTTCTTAACACTCTTTGTGTCGTGGTGATCTGGTGAAGCCCAGAGACCACGTCTGGGATTGATGTTTAAAGGCATAACCCAACTATATTGACATACTGTGTGTGTGTAAATAATATGTATGTATGTATATACACACATACATATAACACATATACAGAATATTTACATGTACACACTCCACAGGTATAACTATATATAGCATAATGTGAGTTCATATGGAGTATGTGTATATACGTATATATTAGGTTATGTATACTATATGTTAATATGTGCATGAACATGCCTATACATATATGCATATAATACATATACCTAATACATGCTCCATATATACATATATGATTATATATATGTGTGTGTATGTGTATACACATATATGCATGGGCATGTGTACACATACACACATATATAATATATACATACATGCACACACATATAGTACATATATAGTATTTTAGTGTGTGTGTGTGTGTGTGTGTGTGTGTGAATCAAAATCGCCTGATTTAACAGCCTTAGGATTAGAAGGAACAGCAAAAAAGAGGGCAGTTTGCTAGCCTAGGGTCAGCAGGCTTGTGTTCGAGTTCCAGCTTAGTCACTTATTCTTTGTGTCCTTGGGCAAATCACTCAGTCTCAGATTCTCAGTTACCACATCTGTAAAATGGAAATAATTATATATTTACACTAAATAACACATTTGAAGTGGGGATAAAAGATATAGAACTCAAAATATAATTATAAATAATTCTGGAGAAATATGTTACGTAATTCTGAATAGGAGACATAAAGAGGCAGAATTGGAGGCAAGAATATCAAGAACAAGACAGTGACATCTTTTCACATTTACTGGTTGAGAGACCTAAGTCAAATCACTTAACTCGTGGAGTCTTATTCATATACCCAAGAATATAAGTTCCGGAGGAGGTGCTGATCTCTACTAGTAAAGGGCATTTATTGGAATTTCCCCATGCCAAGGAAATTGAAACTCATACACACACACACACAAACACACACATGGCATATGTAAATATATATACACACACATACATACATATATATGCACACGCTTCAATACAAGTGTATGTATGTGTGTGACTATATATGCACATATACATAAACAGCCACCCACATACATGTAGTTATATATATTTCATACATACATACACACATACACACATGTACATGTAACATACATCATTGTTATTGTTCTTCCTTCATTCTCAAAAAACACCAAAGACAACAGGAGGGCTTGTCTTGATTTCCAAGTGAATTGGATTCAAGCGAGGCAGAGCAAGTCTCTTGATGTCTCCTCCTGAGGCATTGGGGTCCAGTGGCAATACGTTGATCAGAATGACTGGAAACGGTCCTGGACGCAGTAGGACACTGTGGCTTTTTTAAGCTAAGGTCTTTCCCAGGTCTCAGTTTATCTGAGGTAATACCCATTCAGTGATTTAAGGCTAGGTTAAAAATTGAGGCCTAGTTTGCCTTCATAAAATAATCAGTCTGGGAGGGGAACACCCTCAGAGTTCCTGGTCAGAACATATTCAACACCCAGTATGTGCATTAACACCAGGCCTCATTATTATTTTTGATTTATGGAAGAAGCTTGTTTGGCTCATTATTTAGGCCTCCCTGCATTCCAGTTAACTACAGGTCAGTTTGAAACCTAGGAGAGTCTTAAACGAAAAGGGATTTGAGTTTATTTAAGGGCTCCTTTAGATGTTTGTTATTAATAATAGGCCAGAAATGCCAGCTAGTGAAAAGTCTCAGCCATAAATAATCGTCCCATTGCTGAAGTATGTTGTTATTCTCTCTCTTACCTGAGAGGTGATAGACTCAAGATGTGAAAAGAGAGATACGTTTTGGATGAGGCCAATGCAGGACTTTATTTTGCATGACAATGAATATTTGTTAGAAGGACTTTCTATTTTTCTTTTTTTTTCTCCTCTCCAATGAGGGCAAGTGGAAGCCGAGAGAAGGGAAAAAATGTTGTTTTATTTTTTATAAATAACTAAAATAAAATAAAATTTTGTAACAAAATGAGTTGTTCCTGTCATCAGAAGATTTATGCTCTATTTAGCAGACATAAGATTTATAAAAATTCAGGGAAAAAAGAAAAAAATAGTGGTAGCCATTTCAATAAAGTTGTGGCAAGGTGCACTTATAAAAGATCACTGTGATTGTTACAATATGGAGATGAATTGAAGGTATAAATGGGAAATGATTACACTCAGATGTTGTGTCGATAAAGCAGAATGGGCTCCTTAGCACTTCAGGAGTTTGGCTTTTGTTTAATTTGAGTGAAAGTACTTTCAGCTGTTAAGTGCTAAGCCCCAGGCCCAAAGCCCTATCAGGTGTGAAACCTGTGTGGGTGTAGATTAATGACTTAAGAGAGGCCAACTCCGGAACCAATGGTCTCTGATCATTGAGGCGGGGCTTGAGAACGCCAGAGGCTCGGCTGCGGAATGGCGAGCCCAGAGACAGCTACAGAGGAAGCAGGAAGCTGCGGAAGCAGAGCTGACCCATGTGTAGACCCAGGAGTGGGAGCAAGGACTTGAGGCCAGTAAATATGATATGGCTAAA
>CM053624.1:12070758-12083363 GCA_028646595.1 Phalanger gymnotis
CTACTACAGATGTTCACCTTAAAAGAGCATGATTTTAGAGGGAAAACACTTCAGTGCAATGTAGAACAAAAGTCTTAACTGGAGATCAAAGTCAAGTCTGGAATGTAATTTCTGGGACTGGAGGACCATTGATGTCTGGCCTATGGATTATCTGTGTACTGCTATGGAGGGTTGTGAAAGGGGTAGGTATGGAGGAGCTGAAACTCTCTGAGCCTTTCTGAGACAGGTGAGGAACTCCTTAATCTATTCAATTTCATCCATGACAATCCTGGTTAAATCGCAAACTCATTGTCAGTCATCACTAAGCTTTCTCTCAATTCCACCCAGCTTTCCTACATCCAATTTATGGTCAGGTTCAAGGTTTGAATACAAAATGAATGCTGAAGTTCTTGATGTTCTACAAATGATGGTCTATATATTATAAACTAAATAAACAAATAAATGGAGTTCCCTGATGTTTCCCCATCCCCTTCCTTCCATACTCAGGTTAGTCTGTGATTCCTTTGTTCTTCTTACCAAGGGTCATAGGGTCAGAAATGAGGAAGTGGACAGAAAAGTTAGAGGTCATCTAGTCCCATCCTTTAATTTTTCAGGAGAGGAAACTGAGGTCTAGAAAGTTACAATGCTCATCACATCTAAAATCTTTCTAGTACCAGTTCTACGATGGTTCTTTTTTAGGCGTATATGAGTGTAAACTTTACATATTTGAAGGGATCTTATGTGTAGAAGAAAGTAAACTTATTCTGCTCAGCCCACAATGCAGAAAAGTTAAGTGCTGAGGAAGATTAAGGTCACAGGTTTGTTGTTCTTCATTCTCAATGAGGACCAAAATGATATCACTATGTTGGGGTCAAGGTACAATGTGTCTGACTGCATCTGATCAGACCAATACAGGTTTGGAAGGCTCTACCATAGCTCAGGCCCAAATAGTCCGTATGAGCACTTGGAGTGGAGACAACCCTAAAGAGCATAGTTGTGGAAATTGAGCCCAAGTCTTCATTCTACATCCAGCTTTGACTTCACTGACTCATCTGTGAATTATCTCTTGATAATTATATATATATATATATATATATAGATAGATAGATAGATAGATAGATAGATAGATATAGATATAGATATAGATATAGATATCATTCATGAATATAAGTTAGAGGGACCATTGTGATAAAGGACAAAGAGAGTTACAGGACTGAGATAAAAATCCCACATCAATGATTGTGGCCTTGGGCAAGTCACTTAACTGTCCTGGGCCTCAGCTTCTTCATCTGTAAAGAGGGGGCAATAGAGTAGATGGCCTCTGAAGTCCCTTCCAGCCCTAAAGCTCTCATCCTTATATGCTATAACCCAAGCAGTTGAGAGGCAGTCTTGTAGAAGAAGCTGTCATGTATGAGAGGCAGTATTGTGAAGTATTTAGAGATTTGGCCTTGGAACAAGCAAGACTTGTTATTAAGTCCCACATCTGAAGAATATTGACTGGGTGATATCCAGGTAAGGTATAACCTCATAGGATTCCAGGCCAGTGGGGACAAACTCTATTAGAAACATGGTCACAAATCTATACATAGATATCCCTGCAGGCTCCAATATTGGCTTAGTTTAATAATGTATTTTTCTACTTTTTATTATATTTTTATTTATTTCACTAAATATTTCCCAATTACATTTTAATCTTATTCAAACTATGTTGAGGGTCAGTCATGTGTTTGACAATTCTGCTCTAGGCAACTCTAAGAATAGAAATTTTTAGGGAAGGTGCAAGGAATTTTTGCTGGAGTTTCTTATACCAATCAAATCATAGGCCCAGTCCTCATTCTTGTCCTACGTAGTAGGATTAAATGTTCTATTTGGTCTCAGCAAGCTATGTGCCCAGCACATTGTACAGGATTTATTAATCTTTGTTAATTGGACTTAACTTAAAATGGAAGGAATGGAAAGCTGCTGAAGAGGTTGCAAAAATGAGGAGAAAGCAAGAAGGAAAAATATTGCTTCTCAATGTGACAGAATATCTTAACAATCAGCTTTGTTCCAGAGTGGAATGGGATGACTTGTGGGTTAGTGACATTTCTTTCTTTAGAATTCTTCAAAAGAAGGTGTTCATGAGTTTGACCAGGGTATTACAGAAGGCATTTGAGATTTGAGTGGTGTTCAAAGTGGGCAGGTGTTGAGATCCTTCCCAACTCTTACAATTCCTTGATTATTTGCTTTCTTTAGCGTTATATGAGCCACCACCATCCTGCTCTTCTTCTTCCTTCTTGTATGGGAAAGGAATGCCATCTTTAAATATTTAAAAGCCAGAAAGTGAAGAGGAATTAAGAAATCTCTTGATTAGGGTGAAAGAAGAGGGCGTAAAAGCTGACTTGAATCATAACATAAGAATCACAACACAAAACTAAGATCTTAGCCACTGGTCTCATCACTTCCCGGCAAATAAAGGAGAAGAAATGGAAGCAGTGTCAGATTTTATATTCTTGGGCTCAAAAGTCACTGCAGACAGAGACAGTAGTCATGAAATTAAAAGATGCTTGCTCCTTGGAAGGAAAGCTATGGCAGATCCGTACAGCATACTAAAAAGCAGAGATATCACCTTGCCAACAAAGGTCTGTAGAGTCAAAGCTATGGTTATTCCAGTAACAATGTATGGCTGTGATTGTTGAACTCTATGAAAAGCTGAGCAGTGCAGAATTCACAGTTTTGAATTTCAGTGCTGAAGAAAACTTTCGAGAGTCCCTGAGATAGCAAGGAAATTAAATCATGCAATAATTAAAGAAATTAATACAGGCTTTTCACTGGAAGATCTAATACCGAAGGGGAAGCTTAAATACCTTGATGACTTAATGAGAAAACAATGGAATAGACCCTAATGTTGGGAAGGTTTGAAAACAAAAGGAAAGGGGGACAGCAAAGGATGAGAGGGATAGATAGTATCATGCAAACAATGAACATGAACTTGGACAGACTTTGAGAGATAATGGAGCATAATCGTGTGCTATGGTCCATGGGATCACAAAAAGTCAGACGCATCTCGGTGACTGAACGGCCACATGAAGAAGAGGAAATAGTCATTCTGCTTGGCCTCAAAGGGAAAGGCAGGATGAGGAGCTCTGGATGGACATTTCTAGGAGGCCAATTTAGACTTGACATAAGGGAAAATTTCCTAATAGATCCATCCACGAATTAATAACCATTTTCTGAGAGGCAGTGTGTTTATTTATTACCTAAAGCCTTTAGCAAAGGCTGGATGTACTGTAGAGAGGATTTTTGCTGAAGTGTGGTTTGGACAAGACATACACTGAGGGCTGTTCCAAGGCTGATTTTCTATGTTATTCTAGTTGCCTTGTGAGACTCTACCCTGTTTTCCTGCATCTTTCCCTTTCTACAGATCCATTTACTCAAAAGACTGACAACGGCATCTACCTGTTCCACCCTTCTTCTTCCCCATTAACTCAACAAGACAGCTGAATTTGTCTACTTGCTGAGTTATTTTCACTAATGAATGACAGCTGGTATGTGTCTTATCTGGGCTTATCTCTAATTTAAAGGAATGAAGGAAGAGACCTGTGGTGTTTTGCTCCAGGTTGAAACTTTGCAGCCAAATTAACCTCAACAAAAGGATAATTCATGGATCATAAAACAATAGATTCACAGCTAGAATGGACCTTAGGAGCCACAGAGTCCAATCCTTCCTCATTTTACAGAGTGGTTAATTATCTTGCCCCAATCACATTAATAGTAAATGACAAAACTGAGTTTCCAACTTGGGACTAAAGATTCCAAATTTAGCAAGCTGAGCTCAATAGTCTTTCTGCAGCAGTCTGCTCTGGAGCCACTGTTTCTGTTGTTACAGTGAAAATAGCCATTTGATATGTTCCTGCATTCTGCAGATGCAAAGGAACACACAATGCTCTTGGATTAATTTCTAATAAGGTAGCGAGATTCAGTGCTCGTGGTTTCCAAATAGCCACAGACACAGTGATTTGTGGTCATAATCTAGTCATAGACCACTAAGTGGTCATGAGGAATGGGAATAGTGGCAGTCTTGCCACATTCCTTCCTTCTACTCTACAGTCCCCCTCTTAGAAGTTGAGTCCCCCTAGGCACTTGGGCCCTGGGTCCAGAACTGGAGAATGATGGCCTAATGAACATACACACTGGCAGGATGACTGAGTTCTCTAAGTCATGCTTTTACCCATTCATTAATTTGACAATTACTAAATCAATGCATACTTGTTAAATGCCTACACTGTGCTATACACTAAGACGAAAATAAAAATAATATAATTCCTGCCCTCACTGACTATATTTTGTGATGTATAAAAATCTCAAAAGGCATGATTTTTGGGTAATCATTTTATTAATCATTATAGTAGATAATTATTAAAAAGGGTCAGTAGCATTCTGGAATGCCAAAGATCCTTCATGGAACTCACTCAATAACTGCATGGCCTTGGAAGAGTGGGCGTTACTGAGGGAAACAATCAACTCTGATTGCTTAAAAATTAAAGATAAGAATTAATATTATAATGAAAGGTGAACTCTTTCTAATTAGGGGTTGAGGGACAAGTTCACTCTCACTCCCAAACCCTCCCCAGCCTTGGGCAATCTAGACAAAAGTTGCTACACCCACTAAGGCTCAGTAGAACAAGATGGGCTGGGATATCTCTGCACTAGAATCTCTTAATAAGATTTTTTTTTCCTAGTTGGGTGGGGCAACAACTCCCCCTAGATAAGATGGTATAGGTGGGGAAAATTTTGGGGAAAGGTCAAGGATCTCCCTAATAATTTCTTATTTATTAGTTATTTCTCTCAATTTTGTCAGAGGAAATGCTATAAACATGTGCAAGTATCTATAAGAGAGGTGGTCCAGTGGATAGAGTACTAGAGTCAGGAAATTCTGAGTTCTTAGGTGCCCTGAGACTTCCCTAGGGTCATGTGGAAGTTTTATCTGCCTCAGTTGCCTCATCTGTAAAATAGGATTAATAATCGTATCTCTTATCCAGGGTTTTTGTGAGGATAAAGTGGGGAAAAATATTATATTTTGCGTTGGCAATCAAAATGGGCTCTTAGCATTCAGTTCAACCAAGTGCCCTTGAAGAGTTTGGCCTTTGTTTCCTTTATTAGATTGGGAGTCCTTGGTGACCTCCTTGCCTCCAGGGAGGGCCTAGTTTACATGGGTTTGAGTGGCATGTTTGGGACATCAGAGGCTTTTAGACCACATGGGTTTAAGTCGCCTCTTTGTGATGATTTTAGGTCACATGGGTGAGTTGCATGTGTGATTCACCTTTGACCCTGAAAAAGATATAAAACCAGGTGTTGGCTTTCTCTTTCTCAGAGCTCTGAGCCACAGGAGGAGTGGTGCCTGACTCTGGGCCGGCCGTTGTTGAGCTCCCGGCTCGTGAACTCAGATGTTGATGCTTTTTGGTAACTATGAATTGTGATTTGGTCTGTTTCTAATGAATCTTTGTATTTGTATTTGCTCTGAAGTTCAGGGTGCTGGCTTTTTCTCCTGAACTAAGTGAGTGATATTTGTATGCTGGATTAAAGTAAACTTGTCAACCCCTTAACGTTGCTTTCCTTAGTAAAGCAGAACAAAAGAACCTATGCTGGCAGCGTTCTTGTTGTTGGGCTTGTGTTGGTTTTTCACCCCCACAGCAGCAGCTACCCAGATTGCTGAAATGTACTTGTAAAATGCTTTGCAAAACTACATACATGTCACTTAATAACATTATTTTTTGACAAGGTAATTTCCAAGAAGACTTACTAATACCTGGTGAGGTGACGTGAGGAGGGGGTCATGAAACACTTTATGCAAGGAATTACATATGACCTACAATTTAAGGGAAGAAGCTGGGCATTCAAAGGGGCAGAAATGAGAAAGGCACTCATGGGAGATGGGATATCCTATATGAGAATAGACAAGTTAGCCAGTGTAGCTGCACCACAGAATGACTGCATAAATATAGACAGTACAGATGAGAGTAATATGCCAAATGCTACAATATAGACTGAAGTCAGTAGGAGAAAGGTATTTAATGGCAAACAGGAGAGGGAGCAATGAGGGGACATGGTCCAAATTGTGCTTTTGGAATCCAGTAGCTTTGGGGTGGGTGCTGTCCATGTTGTTCTCTGTATGCTCTCCCTTGGTAACCCCCAAGGCTCCCATGCATTTTGCTCACATCTCAGCACAGATGATTCCAGATGTTTATATGCAACCCTAGGTCATTATCTCAGCTACAATTCCCCCATCAACAATTCCCTATTGGGCATTTCGAATTAGATGTCCTGGAGGCTTTAGAAACTCAACATCTCTAAACTGCAATTCCCTCTTCCTCCTTCCCCCAAACTCGTTTCTTTCCAAACGTCTCTATTTCTGTTGAAGACATCACCATCTCTCCAGTGTCCCAGGTCTTGACATTATCCTTGATTCTTTACTCACCCCATATCATCTAATCAGTTCCCAAATCTTATTGTCTCTACCTTCACAACAACTCTCATATCTGACTGCAATCTAGACTCAAAGCTAATCTTATGGTACAGGGCCTTATTGCCTCTCCCCTAATTTTTTCAAGAGAACCTTCATTGGTCTCCCTGTGTCAAGTCTCATCCTCCACACACCTTTTACAAGGGCATTCCTCTCTCCACCCTACTCTATTTCCTTGCTATGGCCCCTAGAGTAATATAGAAGCTCCTCTTTTTAGTTTCAAAATCCTGTGTAAGCCTTTGACCCAGTAGTACCACTACTAGGTGTATTTCCAAAGATGATTAGGGGAAAAGGAAAAGAATCTGTATGTTCTAAAATATTCATAGCAACCTTGCCCCAACCAATTTTCCAGCCTCAATGGATATGATTTTCCCTTCCTTTCTCAGCAAGTCAGACTAATTGGCTTTTCCTGTTCCCAACTCACTAACTCCACTTCTTGTCTCTTTGCTTTTGAACTATATGAACCCCATGACTAGAATTCCTTCCTTCCTTCTTTTTCTTCAGACTCCCTGTCTTCCTTTAATAAAATGTAAGTCAGCCACTATCTTCTGCATGAAGCCTTTCCTGACCCCAACCCACTCCCACCAATTGCCAGTATTTTGCACTTAATCTACTTTATCGTATTTGCATTTATTTACTTTACATTTATTTTATAAATAATTTATGTGTACTTTTTGGCTTCAAAAGTAGAATGTAAACTATGGCAAATAGGGATTTTCCCCCCTTTTGATACATATACATATATTATGTGTATATTATATATTATGTAATATACATGATACATTATTGTGTATATTATGTCCATATAATTGTTTTCTACATCATATTTTACACATTATTTTGTGTATGTGTTTTTGTATACATGCAATGTATACACATATGCTTGTGTATTATATAATATTTAATATACAAAATATATTTGTTGTATATGTGTGTATACATGCATACATATATACATATCCATAATTTCTATGAATTGCATATATTATGTAATATTCAATATATAATATGCATACTACATATATGTATTTATACATGTGTGTATACACACACACAAAGCCACACGCACATTTATATATGTATATATACATATACATATATATGTATATATATAGATATAGATATATATAGATATATATTTGTACTTGTATCCCTAACTCTTAGCACAGAGCCTGGCACATAGTAGGTACTTAACAAGGATTAATTCATGAGAGGAGAAAGGAAAAGCACAAGCAAATGAAACATTTAGAAAGCAGTAAAATAGTCGAAGCACAAAATGGTGAGGGCCAACAGAAGCATGTTGGGTGTGAGCGGTGAGAAAGGATAGCTATATGTGAGAAACATGGAGCTCCTGGTCCCTGGCAGTCCCTGGCACTGGGCTTGGGCTGTGGTCTTTGGCAGCTGAAGTCTCTTTTCCTTCAAGTAGAGTTCTGATTTCTTCAGATTGGAAGCTGTACAAACATCCCATTCAATTAGTGTCATAAACCCAGGAGAGACAGCTGCAGCTTCCTGGTCCATTTTGATTCATTTCCGAGAAGGCTCCCAAAGGGGAAAAGCTCATGGTGTGATATCCCTGCTTACATATGGACTTTATCTTCTCTCTGAAAATGCAATGTAGCCTTGACATTAATGAGAAAGCTTAGCGACAACCTACACTAGGTGGATAAAACCGCACAGAACAAAGTCCTAGAGGCAGGAGGCTGACAGGCAAAAGTAAGCAAAAGAGTAAAGGAAGGAATTTAGCAAGGTTATGCATTGCCAATTCATCAATGTGCTATGCTATTTATAGCCCCTCTGATGGCAAGAACATTTAGAAATATTAAATTTTACTAAGGAAGTAGCATTATATATTTTATGGTGGCTTCATGTCATCATTAATTGGATTATATAATTTGATTAAGGCCTTTCCAACAACATGGTCTAATAATACCCACTGAAGGCATTAATGGCCCCCGTTCTACTCCACTACCTTCATTGATAGCGTTTGCTGCTGAGATTTATGCTCTTTTTTAAATCCACATTCTTTTTATTCTACTGTGTATATAATCCTTCTTTGCTTCCTATTCACTGGTTTAGAATTACTACAAAGACACGGGGTGGGAGAAAATACTAAGCACATATTAAAGGAGTTAACTATATCTGATCAAATATAAAAAGGGTCCAGTCCCCAGAAACTGAGCACAAAGCAGCAACTTATAAATGAGTGTGGGATGAACTGATGCTTTGCAAAAAAGTCGAAGAGATGTTATGTGATTGAGTGACCAATGAGTCCTTGCTAAAGTTCTCCCTTGGTTCAGTCTTATAGATTATCCAAGCTTTACCAGATCCTAGAGAGGTTGCTCCCTGGCTCGTCATATGATTTTCAACATAAACCAGTGAAGAGAGTGCTAGACTCAAAGGCAAGAAAACCTGGGTTCAGCTTCATCCTCTCATGCTTAGTATGTTACCTGATAAATAATCATTATCAAAGTCTTACTTGGATCAAATGCTGTGATCAAAGAGCTGTGACAAAAGGGAAGTAATTTCTCCTTCCATCGCTTCATCTTTGTTTCTTTCTTTCTTTCTTTCTTTCTTTCTTTCTTTCTTTCTTTCTTTCTTTCTTTCTTTCTTTGTTCCTTTTTTTCTTTTTCTTTCTTTTTTGGTAAGATGAGGACACCCATCCTTGTACTCCCACTACACATCACAGCAGAGCTGTAATTTGAGGATTTCAGGACTTGAGTAAAGGTAGAGGAAAGGGTGGTTTAACTGGGGTAAGGAAGACGCACACTCCAGTACACCAAGCATTTTTTCACATCAGAAGAACTGGCTGCTGCTGGGTATAGGTGCAGAGAGGGAGTCAGGTTTGGTTCCTGGGATGAAGTCACTATCACAGAGGTTGGGGCTAGTTAGACATAAGCTCACCTTGGATGCAGGTGCTGTGTGGGAAGAAAAGGGAGCAGGCTCCAGGATGGTGCTGTAAACACCCATCAAAATCCAGGACCCTATAGCAAAACCTATATTCCAATCCTGGTTTATGGTTCTCCAACATAACATCATCGTAAGGATCAAATGAGAAACTTCTACAACTACCACTACTACTATTACTACAATTACTACTACCAACACTATGTTAACTCTAATTGTTGCTACTGATTTTATTTCTGCTGCTGCTGCTGCTACTACTACTGCAACCATTAGTAACTTGAAGTAACTTGCATTTGAGTATTGATATAAGGTTTATAAATCACTTTAAATAATTTATCTCAATTGATCCTTGCAAAACCCAACGATATGTATATTATCTCAAATACTGATGATTCAGTATAATTAATCAGTCCTATTTATGCTTTTATTTTTATTATTGCTTGTTACTATTACTATGGCTACTACTATTATTTACCATGACTATAGATGGTTACTAGAGTTCTGCTTCATTCCACCCCCCCATTTTTAAGGGAAGTTTTAGATTGTATGTATTTTAGGATCACTGACTTCACCAGAGTGCGCAACTCCTCCATGCAAATAGATTTGGAATCCTTTCTGTCTTAGGAGATGGTCTCAGTGAATTTCCCTGGTGACCCCAAATCATCTCCTGCCTATGTTCCCTGAATCTTGTCCGACTGACCTTTGGATAACGGGCACAAAATGACAGGCACTCGAGAAAGTCTGGGTTCAAATGGTGCCTTTGATAATTCCTAGCTGCAAAATCCTGGGCATGTAGCTCTATTTCCCTGAGTCTCAAATTCCACATTGGTAAAATGGAGAAAATTATATCCTTAGTGCTTCCCTCGTGGGCTTGTTGTGAGACTCAGTGGAGTAGTTGGCAAAGTTCTATATAAATATTAGGTATGATTCTGATTGCAAGGCACTGACTCATCATGCTCCTTGTTAGCAGTGCCTTCACGATCCCCATGGGCTCACCTCTGCCTCATGATGGGACATCAGAGTGGGGCTTCAGTGGAAGTAAATATTAGCAATAAAACTAAATTGGGCCCAGGGCATATTGGAGTCATTTTTTGAAAATAACAATGATAATATTGTTAACTTTATCTAGTGCGTTAAAGTTTGTAAAGCATGCTCCATATATTAGGCCCTTTGAAATTCACAACAACCCTATGAACTGCACACTGTGGAGAGTTTTATTTTTATTTTATAATGAGGAAACTTAGGCTCAGAAAAATGAAGAGAATTTGAATGGGTTTTCACTGCTGGGAAAGATCAGAGGCAGCATTCAAAGTCATGCCTTCCTGAGTCCTGTCTAACACTCCACTACACTAGTTGAGTCATTGTTGCTTTTGTTCAGCCCTGCAGTAGTGTCTGAATTTTTGTAACTGCATGTGTAGCTATACCATAACCTCCACTATCTCTCCAATTCTGTCCAAGCTCGTGTTCATTGTTTCCATGATACTGTCTACGAATCTCAATCTCACGCTGAAAAAAATACACACACACACACAAATGCACACAACCCCAAACTCATTGATATGAGACTCTCTTCTTATTGGTGGAGGTCAGTGTCCCGTGCCTGTGTGAAAGGAGGGTAGAGTTGGCAAGAGAGGGAGGGAGGAGAGCGCTTCTGTTTTGTTTCCTTTTTTTTTTTTCTTTAGACATCTTTTAGCTTGAGTCTTCTTGGGCTCTGAAGTCACTTTGGGAAATCTTGGCTTCCAGCTTCAAGTGAAAAGATGGAAGAGGCTAACTTTACTCCAGGCTACTAAAGCAAAAGCCTGAGAAGAAGCCAATGCTAGAGGAGCTGGCAGTCTACATCATGTCCCTATCCCAAGCTTGCTACACAGGCGATTCAGGGAACTATCCCTTGGGTGAGATCTAAGACTACTGATTAAAATGAGTTACCTCACTTCCAATGAGAGAACTACTTTACTCTGTATTGTCTGATATATATTCTCCTAGCATGCTTTCTTTGGTTTTTCTTTTTGCAATTAACTTGCCATAAATGGATTCTTGGTCACCTGCTATATGGGTTCATTGTGGAACTGGATTTGCTAGGAAAGGTATGAAGCTTTGGATATAAAACTTGGGGTCTTCTTTTCTCCCCCTTCATGAAACAGCAATAAGAAGTCAGCTAGAAACTGAAAATCGCATCCACTAAACTAACAATATTTGAGAGAACAGATGATATAATTCTAGTGTAGTACCTCTTCTCTCTGAGGAAGAGTGGTGACCTCTTGCTCCAACTTCCTGCTTCCCCTTCTGGCAGGAATAAAAATATCCCTTGGAGAAAAGGAAGGGGAGAAGAGGCTAGAGATGTCTACTCTGTTTCCCATAGAGCCACACGATGACACCCCACCCCAATACATATAGAGAAGAGGGCCTCACTAGAAATAAAAAAATCAGCTTTTTTAAAAAAATCTGGAAACAAAACCCATTATAAAAGTCCATAAGGCAATTAAGATTTAAAGAAAGATTTAGAAACAGGATACCACTGAGGGCAAATATGTCGGTTTGCCAGACAATGATGAGGTAGAGGAGGGAAAGGGTGCAGAAAGCAGATAAATTTATGGGTCCCAATGTGGCTGCAAATTGTGTCCAGGCAGGTATCTCTCTAGGCAGAAGAGAGCTGCCCAAGGCTGCAATTATAGCAGTGTATTTCTTTTGCAGTTAGCTAGGTGTTGGCATGCTGTGCATGTGTACCCCCAGGCTCTCCATCCCACCTGCTCCTGCCTCCCAAGATGCTTCGGTCTCTCTTTCCAGGTTTTGTTTTTGTTACTGTTATTGTGGGGGGACCAAACACTATCTTGCTTATAAGCCTTATTACATATTACCGATTACAAGTTTTTAGATCAAATACTTGGCAAAGGCAAATATGAGCATCCCTTGGCCAAGTTTCACGCTCATAACACTGTCCCTCCTCACCTCCACTGCTTGGCTTCCCTGGCTTCCTCCATGATACTGCTGCAGACCCACCTACTTCTAGAAGCCTTTCCCAGATCCCTTTGAGTGTAATGCTTTCCTTGTAAGATTGCCAATAGTTTATCCCATGTATATCTTGTATACGCATGTTGTTTTTCAGTCTTGTACAGCTCTTTGTGACCCCATTTGTGGTCCTTTTAAAGATACTGGAGTGGCTTGACATTTCATTCTCCACCTCATTTTACAGATGAGGAAACTGAGGCAAACAAGGTTAAGC
>CM053624.1:12083863-12095986 GCA_028646595.1 Phalanger gymnotis
TTTTCTGTGGCCTCCTGGTTACCCTTGTGAGGCGGGCTTTCTGGGCCTGAAGTCTTTTTGTTAAGATGTTGGAATGGGGCAGCTGGTTCACGGATAAACTGCGGTGGGGCCTAAATAAATCTTTTGTTGTTTTCTACTTAGAGAATCTCTCATACCTTGCGATTTCGAACCATTCAAACATATACATGATTATATTTGAGATTATAAATTCGGCCTTCCTACTACAGGAGGGGAGAGGGCAGCTATTGTCCTCCATGCTGAGCTGGCCCAAAGGAATGTCTAAAGGAAGGGTGAATACACCATGAGTGGAAAGACTGCCTTTCCCTCTAGTTTCCAGTTCTTACTCTCTGGCTTTGATTTCTTTCTTTTTCATTTTTCTCCCCTTAGGATCATAGATTAATAGCTGGAAGAGACCTTAGAAGTCTGGAGTGTTAGAGCGGAAAGTCCTAGCCAACTTTATAGGAAGAGAATGAGAGAAGTTTCCATATAGAAAAGAGATTTCAGAACTATAGAATCTCAGAGCAAGAAAGCTTTGATAGGCCAAACATTAACAAAATCTTGTTATATAAGCAGAATAACCGGATTAAAAAAAAACACACTAAAACTGAAAGTACTCCTTGTCTTAGAGCCATAGGTGGAGATCCTGGCTATAGAGACTATAATGAATGGAAAGATTGTTGTGTTTGTCCTATTTTTGAAGAGGACCATGGCATAGTGGTGGGGTGGGGGGAGAAAATGATGACATAACTTGTAGTTGGCTTTGATTTGAGTGAGGGAGGGCTGTGCAAGGTCACCAGCCTCACTTTCTCCTCCAGAGCCATCTGAATGCAGTTATCAGATATTCATCAGGATGATTGGAGATGACCCAAGATGTAATGGGAGACCCTGGCCCTTTTAGGCTACAGCCTTTTCAGCTACTCACTTAGAGTGAGGTAAGGCCCATTCAGTGAATATGCCTCTTTAAGAGGTGAGTCAAGGGAATGGCCCCTTTAATCAGAGAAAAACAAAGAAAAAAAAATAAGCTGGGAGGGGAAGACCTTCAGTGTTGCTGTTCCAAAGAGAAATAGTTACCATTGACATTCACTGTAAGCCAGCAGGGTCCAAGATACAGTGGAGCTTCGGCAGGGACCAATTTTAAGAGCTTCAGAGTGAAGTGGGTTTAAGGAAGAGAGAGAGAGAGAGAGACAGAAGGAAAGAAAGAAATCTAGGAAGTATACCCCAAGTGGGTTAAGTGGACAGCTTCTGGCCATCAAAATTTACCTTTCTTTGGAGAGGAGAATTAGAAGGACAGGGAGAGGGAGAGGATCAGCTGAATTTCCCAACTAGCTGGGTCCCCATCGAGGCAGCTAGGTCTACCCATAGATTGTATTTGTGCTTCATTTTCAAAAAGGACCATGGTATCAGGGAAATGATGATATGACTTAACTTGTAGTTGACTTTGATTTGAATGGAAGACAAAGAAGAGAAACTCCTAAGAAGCCATTCCTTAAGAGATAAGTAGTATCTGAGCTGTTGTAGAGAAGGCATACTTGCTAAGCATTGCCTGCAGGCTAATGAATGCAGCAGAGAACAATTAGTAAATTATTAAATTAGGTCCTGGTTTAGTTTTTCTTTTTCCATGGCTAATCACATGAAGTAAGTAAGGCCATTTGCTTTCATTTAGACTATTAGGAATAGAATAAATGGGGTAAAAAACACTTTTGAATTTTATCAACATTTGAATTTGCAGTGGAGACTCAAAGCGATTATTTTTGAAGGTGCTAGCAAGTGTTATGAAAACACAAAATCTTATTTGTATTTGCAAAGCCTGCAAGTATGAACGGAATAGTAATGCATTAATTTAATCAATAAATTCATCAATAAACATTTATTAAGTGTCTGAGATTTTCCTATATCAGATTGCTTACTGTCTCAGGGAGGGGTCCTGGAGTGACAACGGCCTGCGCTAGGCAGTGTCTGAGAAGAGAAGAGAGAGGTTCCGAAGGCAAAATGGGTGGGCCTTGGGAACAGATTGAATGTGGGGTTAGAGGAAGAGTAAGGAGGTGAGGAGGAGTAGATTGTGAGCTGAGGGACTGGGAGGATATCCATCCTTTACAATAATAGGGGAGGTTTAGGGGGAAAGATAAGGTGTTGCTTCATGGAGATGCTGGGTTTACGATATCTACTGGACTTCTAGCTCAAGATATATGCAAAGCGGTCATAGTTGTGAGATTGGAAGACAGCAGAGAGAAGAGGGAAGGAGAGGTGTATTTGAGAGTCATAGGCATAGAGAGAGTAATTAAATCCACAGGAGCTGATAAGATCACCAAGTGAATTAGTATAGAGGGAGAAGACAGGAGGAAAGAGAGAGAGAGGGACAGGGAGAGGGAGGGGGAGGAGACTGAGGAGAAGAAGAGGGACAGGCACAGGGAGAAGGAGGAGAGGAAGAGAGTGAAAGGGAGTAGACGGAAAGGGAGGAAAGGGAGAGGGAGAGGGAGAGGGAGGAGAGAGAAGGAGAAGAAGAGGAGAGGGAGAGGAAGGAGAGGGAGAAGGAGAAGAAAAGGGAGGAGAGGGAGAGGGAGGAGAGGGAGAAGGAGAAGGAAGAGAGGGAGAGGGAGAAGGAGGAGAGGGAGAGGGAAAAGGAAGAGAGGGAGGAGAGGGGAGGGGAGAGGTAGAGGGAAGAGAAGAATAGGGACTGGGCCAAGGAAAAGGAGGAGAGGGAGAGGGTTACTTGCTGTGTGACCCCTATTTAAATATAGATTAGATAGATAGATAGATAGATAGATAGATAGATAGATAGATAGATAGATACAAGGGGAAGGGCCAAGAGAATAAACATTTCTATCACACCTACTATGTGCAGGTATTATGCTCAGAGCTTTACAAATATTTATAATTTGATCATCACAACAATTCTGCAGGGCAGGTACTGTTATTATGTCCATTTTACAGTTGAGGAAACTGAGGCAAACAGTTGAAGTGATTTGCCTAGGGTCACACAGCCAAATCTGAACTCAGGTCTTTCTGCTTCCAGGCTGAGTGTGCTGCCCTCACTGCCTCCTCACCTTATTCTCTGTCTCTGTCTCTCTCTGTCTCTATCTCTCCGTCTCTTTCTGCGCTCTCTCTCTCTCTCTCTCTCTCTCTCTCTCTCTCTCTCTCTCTCTCTCTCTCTCTCTCATTCCAGTAGCCTTTTTGGAGGTCAGGGATCATTCTCGCCTCTAAGTATCTCTAGTGCTCAGTGCAATGCTTGGCATATACACACTTATTAAGTCTTTTTGACCGACGATTTGATAATTTCTTGCTCTGTCGAAAGCAGAAGAGATAATATTGTTTTGATCCCCCTAATGATAATTTCCATCTTCAAAAGTGATGGTGCCAACAATGTTAATGATTCTCACAAACAATAAAATCCTGCTAAATGGTATGGAAAAGATCAGGATCTTGGGGTAGAGGGGGAAAGGGGCCACATCCTCTTAGAATTTATAATAGTTAAAGAGAAAAATATCAGGGAATAAGCTAATGATTTAAATTGGGAGGAAAGCTGATGTCTTCTAGTCCTGTGGAAATCTAGGTAGGAACCTACTGTCCCACTGTCTGAGATGTCTTCCTAAGAAATAGGAGAGAGGTTTATAAACTCTTGAGAATTGAATTCTAAAGCTGAAAAAGAATATTATAATGTCAGCCAACCACTGTGAATCACATCTTAGAGCAGAAGAATGCCAAAGGTCACTTAGTCTGACTACTCACTTTACAGTAATACCTCACACACATGTAGCAGCTTCTGATACACAAAGCACTTCACATACATTGATTCATTTTATCTCCTTATCAGCTTTGTGAGGTAGTTGCTATTATTATCCCCATTTACAGATGAGGAAACTGAGGCTGAGAAAGTTTCACAGAGATAAGTGTCTATGGTGAGGACTGAACTTAAGCACTCAAGTTAAGCATTCATTTTATTGTTTTTGAGTCATTTCTGGCATGTCTGATTTTTCATGATGCCATTTGAGAATTTCTTGGCAAAGATGCTGGAATAGTTTGACATTTCTTTGAGCTCATTTAACAGATGAGGAAACTGAGGCAAACAGGGTTCAGTAACTTTTCCAGGGTCACAGAGCTAGTGTCTTAGGCTAGCTTTGAACTCGTGTCTTCCTGACTCCAGGCTGGACACTCTATCTGCTAGCTGCCTACGCATTCCTGACAAGAAATAGAACACTTTATCCATTAACCCTAACCAAATTCATGGAAGTGACTTGCTTGAGGTCATAAAGCTGATAAACTGATAAAACTAGGCATGGAAAGCAAAGCTGTTGTTGTTTTTCAAAACTAAGGTAATTTCCATTCTAGTCTTTTTGCCTCTAGTCCTTGAATCTGGCATGCTGATAGCAGACTGGCCATCAGGATTTCCATTAATAGCAAACTCTCCAGGGTAGACAAGTTATCATTGATTCAATATGATTTTAAAAAATATGTCTAAAATGTGAGATGTGTTTTATATAAAATAAATAAAATGAACAAAAAACAGCAGTAACAAGATGCTTTTGGTTTGTAGCATTCATTAGACTTTTATCAATTCAGGATTTATAGTCCAGGTTCACCAAGGCAGTGATGCCCCAGTGTTTCTAATTCCTCTAGAACCTTGGGGATTCAGATGCAGGAAAAAAGAAATAGAAGCTAATCAGGAGAGGCTGACAAAATTGTGTCAGAACCAACTTTCCCAGGGACTCCCAGAAATCTGCTGCCCAGACCTGTCATTCTGGGCTCTTTTCTCAACAGTTTTCTGAGTGGCAGGAGAAATTGAGGGAAATCCGATGCTCCATGCTTAGCAAGCCTAGTCTGCTTCAAGGGACATGTCAGCAGCTTCTGCCACTTTCCATTCCATTACCCTATAGAAAATGCTGAACAGCTTTCAGGCCAGGCCCTACAAGAATGACAAGGATTGACATGCGTGGTTGGTGAGTAGAGTAGAATGTAACTTTCTTTAGACTCAAAAGTGTATTTTCTTTAAAAAAAGAGAATATTCAAAATAGCCCCCATTCCCTGCCTCAGCATTTCATCTCCTCTCTTTGCGCATTTTGCTGAGGCTCTACCCCATGTATAGTATGTACCCTCTTTGTCTTTCTCCCCACCTCCTTTTCCTCCTTTCCTCCCTCTCTTCTTTCCTCCCTCCCTCCCTTCCTTCCTTCTTCCCTCTTTCTTTTTACTTTCTTTTCCTTCTTTCTCTCCTTTCTCTCTCTCTCTCTTTCTTTCTTTCTTTCTTTCTTTCTTTCTTTCTTTCTTTCTTTCTTTCTTTCTTTCTTTCTTTCTTTCTTTCTTTCTTTCTCTTTCTACCCCTCCCTCCCTCTCTCCCTCCCTCCCTCCCTCCTGTCATATACTACCCCACCCCTCACTTCCATCAGAGGATGATTCAGGTGTTGCTACCTACGGGTAGTAAAGAGTCAAGAAGACTACAGTTCAAATCCAGCCTCAGACACTTAGTCTGAGGACCCTGGGCAAATCATTAACCTCTGTTATTTTAATCCACTGGAGAAGAAATGGAAAAGCACTCCAGTATCTTTACCAAGAAAACTCCATGGACTGTATTGGTGTTGGTGTGTATTGGTATGTCCATGGGGTCCAGAAGAGTCACACATGAGTGAAGGATTCAACCACAACAACAACCACCTAGGGGACACATTTCTTAAACTTCTCAGCGGTCTGAGCTCTCTCTTTTCAAACCACTCTGCATCAACTATGTGGGATTTTTGTTTATTTCTTTGTGCGTATGTGTTTTCTCTTCTCCCTCTGACAATCTAAGCTTTTTGAGAACAATGATAAACGAAACGGTAAAATCAAATTTATAGGTAAAGTAGAATTTAAAAAATGTACCCCTAAATACAGAGGTTCTTAACCTGGGGTGGTCCCTTTGGCTGTGGGGGGATGCCCATGGACATTTACCAGCATAACATTCTTAAGTATTTAGCAATGCCAAATTTCAATTTGAGGTTAGTGGAAGATTTTTTTTTTCCCACGCTTTTAAAAGTTTGTCTGTCTGGAATCTCTGTGTTTGAGAGGACTGAGATGGGGCGGGGGGAAGTGTCTATGGACATCATGTTAAGAATCCTATAAATAACATGAGTCAGCCATTACCAAACCACTATCTAGAGAATCAAGATTCATCATGTACGTGACAGTTTTCTAGAATAAACTAGAACATTCTAGTCATGCAGACACAAAGGCTTCCAAGTTCCTGCAGTGATGTAGTTGTTTTCATCTGTATTGTCTGTAAGACTTTTGTCACATAACAACAGCAAACACCACTAATGATATCTAACTTACAGAGCTTTAATGGTTATAAAATACTTTTACTGTATAGTGTCCTTTGAACTTCACAACAACTGGATAAGTTCTATTAATATTGTCATTTTACAAATAAGATAACTGAGGCTGGGGGCTGTTGAGTAGCTTTTCTAGTCATAGAGCTGGTAAGAGTCTGAGGCCGTACTATGAGCCTGCAATCTCATCTTGAACTCCTTGAGATTCTAGGCTTGGGGTAGTCTCATATAACACCAAAAGCATTTTTTTACAATACCCTTCCCTTTTCTTTTACCACTTTTTTTTTTAAATTTGCAATTTTAATGTAAGACTTTTGATTGTAGATAACTGCCTAGAGTTAGAATCCACTAGAAAAGTAAATAAACCTTCCAACTTGCACATTGGAATTCTGAGCCACTCAGCCATGCTCCCATCAGTTGCTTGCTTATTTCTTGAAAATCTGATCTCTTAAAACATGAACAGAAGACTCAACTTATTTTAATTGACAGAGGCTTCACTTTTGTCTTTGGCATCCTCAGTGCTTGGCACAGAGCCTAGCTCAAAGGGAATACTTAATAAATGATTGGCGAGTGGGATTAAAACTAAAACTTTTATAGAGGATTTTCATATTATTTTCTTTTCATATGTTCTTCTGATACTTGGGTTTCCAAAGGCGTTGGGTTTCCTTAACTGTGATGCATTAAGTGGGACAGGGGTAGCCTTCTTTTCCTTAATTGGATTAGTCAAAGAAAATGCTATTTTTCTTTTTCTATTTTTTTTTCTATTTTTCTTTTTTTTTATTCTTGAAGAGATAAGGCAAGGACTTGTAATATTTAAATCTATCTTTCATTATTTCTGAGGTGGGGCAAGGGCTGAGGACAATATTAATATATTTCTGACACACCTGTTCCCAATTTCTAGGTCTCTAAGTTTTCAACTGTCAACATTGACATGATAGCACTTTCTATCCAGAGCAACTTAATGTCAAAGCTGGTTCTTCCTTATCTAGTTCCAATGTGATCAGGCTGAGGTCTGTGAATGTCGTTGCTTTCCTAACTCCCTCATTGGGAAAGTGAAGTCTAAAATTTCTGGGTTACCTTTCAAGAATGCTGACAAAGCACATAGGTCTTGGGAATTGGTCATTTTGTTGTGATTGTTGTTTCGGTTTTTCAGTTGTGTCCAACTGTCGTGGTTCCATTTGGGGTATTCTTGGCAAAGATACTGAAGCGGTTTGCCATTTCCTTCTCCGTCTCATTTTACAGATGAGGAAATGGAAGAAAGCTAGTGTCTGAGGCCAGATTTGAGCTCCAGAAGATTCTTCCTGATCTCAGTCCTGGTACGCTATTCACTGCACTCCCTAACTGCCCCTGCTGTACAGGATAGTGATGTGAGATTTCATTAATGTCAGTCACTTCAGATGAAGAAAATCCCTGTGCCAATGCAGGTCTGTACCCTCTTTGCAGATATGCGTGGCACTAGGTATATATCGAGAGACCCTACATCCTAGTAGAGGGATTCGATCTATCCATCCGTATATCTCAGCGGAATTCAGAAAGGGGTGGCTCCCTAATAGTAATCTGGCGGCTATTCCCAGAGAAACGGCAAGTGATGGGAAGTGGGAGGAAAAAGGAGAACAAGGGGACAAGATAGTTAGGCTGCCCTAGCCACCTGGAGGGGGCCTACATGGAATCAGGCTATCAATCAACAAATATTTATTGAAGGCCTACTGTGTGTCAAACAGTGATGGTGTAGGTACAATTCGTGAAAGTACTATTTTTGCAGTGAACTTAGACTCTAAAGTTCTTAGCGCCAAGCCATTAATGCTTCAAACTGGGCTATGGCTTTGGGGACGCCCTTTCCAAGTCTATATAGCATAAACAAAGGACACTTAAATGTGATGTTTGGAAGCAGGGCAGCAGCAGATGGTGAATGAGGCAAAGCTGCAGGTAGAATGTGTTTTGGAGCTGGATCCTCAGGGAAGAAGGGGGATTCTGGGAGGCCAGGGTAGGAAGGGAAGCATGTTGGGCCAAGGGAATGTTGGGGCAAAGGGAAATGATCAGAAGTGTTGTGTGTAAAAACTGAGAGAAAGGCAGTCTGGCTGGATCTCAGAGCACAGGAGGTTGAATAATGTCCAATAAGCCTGGGAAAAAATGGATTGGGGCCAGGCTTTGTAGGGATTTAAAAGCTAAAAAGAGGACTTTATTTTTGAGCTTGTAAGTAATAGAGAAATATTAGAGTTGATCGAGTGGCTGGTCTGGTATTCATTTTGGTAGTTGTGTGCAGGAGAGACTGGAGTTGCAGAAACATCAAACAAAGAGGCTGAGAGATAGTGAGGGAATGAGAGTTTTCATTTATTGCTGTTCAATCCTTACCATTGTGACTGACTCTTTATGATTTTCTGCCACCCCATTCAGAATTTTCTTGGCAAAGTTACTAGAGTGGTTTGCCATTTCCTTCTCCAGCTCATTTTATAGATGAGGAAACCGAGGTAAACAGGATTAAGTGACTTGTCCAGGGTCATATAGCTAGTAAGTGTCTGAGGCTGGATTTGAACTCAAGTTTTCCTGATAGGTAGGTAGCACAGTGGCTACAGCACCAAGCCTGGAGTTAGGAAGACCTGAGTTCATATTCAGCTTCAGACTCGTAGTAGCTGTGTGACCTTGGGCAAGTCATTTAACCCTGCTTGCTTCAGTTTCTTCATCTGTAAAATGAGCTGGAGAAGGAAATGGCAAACCTCTCTAGTAACTTTGCCAAGAAAATCCTGAATGAGGTCATGGAAAGTTGGACACAACTGAGTAACAACATCAAGCCCAGAACTCTATCCTCTGTTTCACCTAGGTGACTGGGACACTTCAGCCTTAGGGACTAGTACTGAAGCTAAGAAGATTTGGGAGGATGATGTTTCTGGCAACCCCTTCCATACTTCAGATAGTCCTTGATTCAAATCAAAAGGATGAAACTGGAATTTCTGCATTTTGGTCCCTGTTAGCTGTGGTGATCACCGTCTAGTAGAATGGAAACTCCTAGAGGACAGAGATTGCCTCATTTTGGGATTTGGGTTCTAGCATGCTGCCTGGAATATAGTACCTGCTTAACACATGTTTCTTGAACTGAATATTGCTGACTTGTGGTGGTGGCTGCCATGCTACCAACATTGGGATTGTCATTGCCTTCGTACTGATTTTCATTAATCTTCCTTACTGCAACCCCAAAGGATCATGGACAATCATGCATTGGCTATACAGAGAAAACATTTTCACAAAGTAACATCCCCATTCTGTTGCTACTCTACCAATTACCAAACAGCATATGCAATTGAACACAAAACCATCTGGAAATCTATTTAAAATAATCAGAATATCACAGATTCAGAATCACATAATGCCAGTGATTAGGAACCTCAAGGCACTCTAATCCAACCTATTCTTGATACAGAATTCCATCTGAGAGAAGAGCTTGTCTATGCTTGAATGTATGTGTCCTTTCTTCTTAGTTGGTGGCGGAGGTGGGGTGGTGAAAAGGTGGTTATAATAAGACAAGTGGCAGGATGGTTAAGAATCAACTATTACCACCACATGTCACAGAATAGCAGCACATTTTCACTCAAACTAATTCTTGAGTTCATCTTCAATTGACAAGGACAAACACTGGGCATTACTTTATGCTATCCTTTGGAGACCACTCCTACTGAAGAATGATAATTGGTTGTCTTTCTACTGTGTTTTCAACCCCAGAGTCAAAAAGAGTCCCAAATCCTAATCAAAATGACTAATATTTTAACTGTGCTGGTATGTTAGAAATAACTCTACTGATCTGTGGGTTGCTGGTCCTGTAGGAGGCTTTCATCTGCTTCTCTTCCACTGCTTAGTCCTTCAGGCTTCCCCAGATTCTCAGCTTCCCCCCTCTGCTATGCATCCTTTTTCCTCAGCCCATTAGGCAATTCCTTCTCTCCTACAGAGGAGCCAACGTGAGTGTCTGACAATCTTTTGTATTATTTCTTGATTTTAGTTATTTTCAAAGATGGAATTGACCTTGCCAGAACCAAGGAAGATGTGGAGGGTCCTTGTGTATCAATAGCAGCTTCTCTGGAGCAGGACTAGCAGATGAAAGCTTCTATTGGTAGCTAAGGGACACACCAGGGACGGGACAAAGAGGCACTTGGGGAAGGGCCACTTCAGGGGACATGAGACTTGGGTATAGAGAGAATCATCAACCTCAAACTCTGTAAAGAAATCGACTTTTGAAATCCAGCAGAAAGTTACATCTAAGGGGTACATCATAAGGATACTATAGTTAGCCCTTCCATATCCCTGTGATCTGGAAAATCCATGTAAATTTTTTTTTGGCCATCCCTTCATAGCAGAAAAGAAGTTGGAATTATTATGGTATTGAAAGATAAAATGTGTTGATATTGTACAGAACTATGCAATACATATACATACATATATATACACACATATATACATATGTATACACATATATGTATGTGTATTGCATTCCTGAGTTTCTAAACTTTTTTTTCTCTCTTCTATTGGCCTTCACTTGTGATCTTCAGTTTCTGCAAAACTCTCCCCAAATTCCCATATAATTTCTTATGCCAACTCAATATGTACAAAACTGCAGTGAGGAAAGTGGTAATGCGGAAGGGAGAAATGTGTATAGAAGGATAAATAAGCTTTCCAAAGGGGCTTTCAGTTGACCCTCTGCTCTCTCCCCAGATGCCCTGGCAGCTGTGTATGTAATGTTTGAGCCTACTCTCACCGTGGTTTCTGTGTAATGAGAGAGAGTGCACTCCTAGTTTATGGAGGTTTTGTTGTTTTTTGTTTTTTTTTTGTCGAGGAGGGGTAATCTCTCTTACTATATATTCTCACTAAATTGTTTTTTCTTTTTAATAATAAATAAAAAACTAATTGATATCATCTGGTTGATTACCAATGGGGAAAACATGAGTGTGTTCATAAGCGTTAAAGTACTATCAACCTTACTTAACCTCTCAGGTTCTATTAGAATTGTCAGTGGAATAGTACTCATCTGCTCTCTGAGGAACTGAGATGACAGTGTTATTGGGATCTTAAAGAGTAGCCTGGGGTGCTAAATAAAGAACCAAGATATTTGGATGTGATTTGGTAAAGCTTTTGAGGGAGATTATTTTTTTGTCACTGATATTTTGATGGTTCTGTGATCACTGATTTAGTTCAATTAATTTCAGTTCAGTTCAATTCAATTTAATTCAGTAAACAATTATTAAGCACCTTTTTGTGCCAGCCACTGTGATAGGTGCTGTGTTAGTTAGCAAAATGGGCTCCTTAGCACTTAGTTCAACAAGTGCCCTTGAAGAGTTTGGCTTTTGTTTTTGCTGAGTGATTCAGTGTATTTCATTGAGTCTTACTAAGTGCTAAGCCCCAGGCCCAAACCCCTATTAGGTGTAAAACCTATGTGGGTGTGGATTGGCAACTAAGGTGGGGCCCAAGGTGAGGCTAACTGCAGGGAGGGCCTAGTTTACATGTCTGGGACAGCAGAGGCTCTTAGACCACATGGGTTTAAGTTGCCTCTTTGTGACGATTTTAGGTCACATGGGTGAGTCGCATGTGTGACCCACCCCTGACGCTGACAAAGATATAAAAGCCAGAGGTTGGCCTCTTCTTCCTTGGAGCTCTTTGCCGCAGCAGTGGTGGTGCATGACTCTGGGCCAGCCTTTGTTCTGAGTTCCCCGGGCTGAACCTAGATGTTGGTAACTATGAATTATATTGGGTCTGTTTGTAATTTGTTTAAGGGCTCTTGAGATGGTGTTGATGAGGAGACTCTGGGCAGCTGTAGCTAAGGAGCCCTCCAGCTTGTAAACTCGGATGC
>CM053624.1:12104276-12148303 GCA_028646595.1 Phalanger gymnotis
CCTATATCCAAAGCTCCACCTCCAAGAAAAATATGAATTTGTTGCAGGCCATGGAAGAGCTCAAAAAGGAGTTTGAATATCAAGTAAGAGAAGTGGAGGAAAAATTGGGAAGAGAAATGAGAGCAATGCAACAAAATCATGAAAAATGAGTCAACAGCTTGCTAAAGGAGACCCAAAAAAATTCTGAAGAAAATAACACTTTAAAAATGGACTAACCAAAATGACAAAAGAGGTCCAAAAAAGCCAATGAGGAGAAGAATGCTTTAAAAAGCAGAATTGGCCAAATGGAAAAGGAGGTCCAAAACCTCACTGAAGAAAACAATTCATTAATAGTTAGAATGGAGAAAATGGATGTTAATGACTTTATGAGAAATCAAGAAATTATAAAACATAACCAGAAGAAAGAAAAAAAATAGAAGACAATACAGAATATCTCGGTGGATAAACTACTGATCTGAGGAGTGCAAGAGAGATAATTTTAAAATTATTGGACTGCCTGAAAGCCACAATTAAAAAAAATGCCTAAACATCATCTTTCAAGACATTATCAAAGAAAACTGCCCTGGTATTCTAGACCCAGAGAGTAAAATAGAAGTTGAAAGAATCCACCTATCTCCTCTTGAAAAAGATCCCCAAAGGAAAACTCCTAGGAATATTGTAGCCAAATTCTAGAGTCTCTAGGTCAAGGAGAAAATATTGCAAGCAGCCAGAAAGAAACAATTTGAATATTGTAGAAACACAATCAAGATAACACCAGATCTAGTAGCTTCTATATTATTGGATCAAATGGCTTGGAATATGATATTCTGGAAGTCAAAGTAGCTAGGATTAAAAACAAAAATCACCTAGCCAGCAAAACTTAGTACAATACTTTAGAGGAAAAAAATGGATACTCAATGAAATAGAAGACTTTCAAGCATTCTTGGAGAAAAGACTAGAACTGAACAGAAAACTTGACTTTCAAATACAAGAATCAAGAGAAGCATGAAAAGGTAAACAAGAAAGAGAAATTGTAAGGGAATTATTAAAGTTGAACTGTTTATTTTCCTACATGGAATATGACATTTGTAACTCATGAGACCTTTCTCAGTATTAGGGTAGTTGAAAGAAATACATATATGTATATATAGATAGAGAGCACAGGTTAAGTTGAATATGAAGGGATGATATCTAAAAAATAAAATTATGGGGTGAGAGAGGAATATATTAGGAGAAGGAGAAAGGGAGAGATAGAATAGGGCAAATTATCTCACATAAAAGATGCAAGAAAAAGCTGTTATAATGGAGGGGAAGAGAGAGGAGGTGAAAGGGAATGAGTCAACCTTACTCTCATTGGATTTGGCTTAAGGAGGGAATAACATACACACTCCATTGTGTATCTTACCCTACAGGAAAGTTGGGGGGAAGGGGAAAAGGCGGATGGTCATAGAAGGGAGGACAGATTGGGGGAGGGGGCAGTCAGAGGCAAACACTTTTTAAAAGGGACAGGGTCAGAGGAGAAAATAGAATAAAAGAGGGTGGGATAGGATGGAGGGAAATATATTTAGTCTTCACAATATGACTATTGTGTAAACGTTTGGCATAACTACACATGTATAACCGATATTGAATTGCTTGCCTTCTCAAGAAGGGTGGGTGGGGAGGGAAGAAGGGAGAGAATCTAGAACTCAAAGTTTTAAAAATAAATGTTAAAATTTGTTTTTACATTTAACTGGGAAATATCATATACAGGCAATGGGTTGTAGAAATAGATCTTGCAGTACAAGTTGGGGGGAGGGGATAAGGAGAGGGGGGTGAGAGAAGGGAGGGCAGACTGCGGGAAGATGTAATCAGAACGCATGCCATCTTGGAGTGGAGGGTAGGGGAAAGATGGGGAGAAAATGTGGAACTCAAAGTCTTGTGGAAATGAATGTTGAAAACTAAAAACAAATAACTTAATTTTTAAAAATAAATAGATGTCCCTAGAGTCTCATACAGTATATTGGATAGGAAGCTGCAGGCGATCTTAAGACATAGAAAGCATCAATGGCCTGGGCAGTGATGAGATTCTGTCACCTCATTTTTAACAGCTATGCAATTCTTTCAGAGCTTTCCCTGTTCATTACAGCACATCTAGGTCAGGGGTTTGGGGTCAGAGATAGTGTTCTCATGACTTTAAAACTGTTTTTGGATTATTATCCGATTGGCATCAAATGCCAATTCTTGCATCTGATCTGGCTAATATTGGACACCACAAGCACCAGTCTGACCCCATCTTAGATAATTAAGAATATGTTATCTCAGCCAACATTCCCTGCACATTCTCACTGCTGCCATCTTAGTGCGGGGCTCACATCTGCTCTGTAGAGACTCGGGAGGCAACAAGCTGCAAAAAATAAACAAACGAATGAATGGATAGATAAATACATAAATAAATAAATGAAAATAATGAACTTGCCATCAAAGCCAATATGAATCCCCAATGTGATGGCCTCCTGGGCTGCATTAAGGGCACAGCCTCAGGGACTAAGAGAGTGAAAGTCATATACTGCATTCTGTCCTTGTTGGACCTCAGTTAGAGTGTTGTGTTTATGTCTGAGCACCACAATTAAAAAAAAAAACATTGACAAACTGGTAAATGCCCAGATGTGGGTAACCAGGATGGTGAAGAGCCTTGAGTTTCTAACATAAGGATCAGTTAAATAATTTTGAGTATGTAGCCTGAAGAATTAAAGACTGGGGAAACAAGATAGATCTATCTATCCAAGCAGTTTAAGTGCTCTCATGAGGGAGGGGTTAGAGGGAGAGGAGGGAAGACACCATTTGCTTGGCCCACAGGGAAGAACCAGGAGCAATGAGTAGAAATTATAAAGACACAATTTAGGTTTGATATGAGGAAAAACAAATAAAAATTTAGCTGTTAGCATTGTCTCAAAGTGGTAAGCTCACCCTCCTTGAGGTCTTCAAGCAGAGGCAATCTGGTAACTCATCAGGTATATTTTAAGAGGGAGTGCTTTGATGTTTGGAGTAAACTAGGGGCCTGCTGAGATCCCCTCCCTGTATATCCTGTGATAGGAGTATGAACCTCGTCTCTGCCTCTTATTATCTATGAGACTTTCTGCAAGTCACTTTTTTGGTCTCAATTGCCTCATATGAAATTAGGGAGCAGATGACACCCTAAATTATGAACACATGACTTCCCTGCCTCTAGTCTCTCCAACCTCAAATTTGTTTTGATGATTATTTTTCCTCATAATCCATTTCAGATGAAGATATTGAGTGATGTAGAGAAGCATGAACTGTCTGGACTGACCTTTGGGGTATAATGTCCTTTAAACTCACACTCAATCAATCAATGTTTGTCACGTGCCTACTATGTGCCAGTCGCTCTGCTAGGTGCTGGGGTTGCAAAAGAGGTACACGACTGCCCTTGTCCTCAAGAACCTTACAATCTAATCGGGGAGACAACATGCAAACAGGCATATGGAAAGTGAGCTATATATATATAGGATAAACAGAAAAATAATTAACAGAAGGAAAGCACTGGAATTGGGAGAGATTGGGGTCTTCCTGTAAGTTGAGACTTAAAGGAAGCTAGGAAGGGCAGTAGTCAGAGTTGAAAAGAGAGGAAGTTACAGGAATGGGACAGCCAAATAAAATGCCTTGAGCTGAGACAGAACGTCTCATTCATGGGACAGGAAGGAGGCCAGTGTCACAGGACTGAAGGGTATGGGTCAGAGAATAATAAGTAAGATGACTAAAAAAGGTAGGAAGGGTCTAGGTTAAGAAGGGGGATGGGGAGGGATAGAGCATTCATTAACCATCTATATGTGCCTGAAATTCTACTAAGCGCTTTACTGTCAATTCCACTGGAGCCTCAGACATTTATTAACTGTGTGACCCTGGGCAAGTTGCTTAACCCTGTTTGCCTCAGTTCACTCTACTGTAAAATGGGAATAGTAGCTACCTCTCAGGGTTGTTGTAAAGATCAAATTAGATCACTGTAAAGCACTTGCAGAATGCACAGGGCATAGTAGATGCTATAGAAATGCTTCTTCTCTTTCCCTTCCCTTCTTTCTGACTCCAGATTCAATAATCTTTCCATTATCCCATGTTGGAAGAAATATAAAAGATGAAAGCAAGTGCAGAAGATATTGGCAGGGAAATTCACAGAATCCCTATTAGCAGGTGAAAAAAAGCTCCCTGAGTTGAGCAGAACAGAGTCATACAATCTAGAGCTGGAAGGCGCCGTGGAGTTCATCAAGCTCAACCCAATAATTTCACAGATTTGTGCCCAAGTACTCTGATTTTAGATCACTTATATGATTCCTGGGCTCATTCAGGTAAGTCCTCCCTAAGATGTCATACTAGATGTTAACTATTGTGAGTCATTTGATATCGGTTTATATCCCTTTTGTATCTAAAAAATGTAACTTTGTCACTGGACTTCCTTGGTCTCTTTGCACTCTATTCGATCATTGGGAATAACAAGAATTTGGCAATACTTCTAAGTTTGCAAATCATTTATACCCATTATCTCATTGGACCCTCATTCTAAGAACCCTGTGAAAGAGCTCTAGTCATTGTGCCTTATTCCACAGATGAGGAAACTGAGGCTGAGAGAGGTAAAGCCTAGTGCGGCAAAGTTAAGCAGAGGTGGAATTTTGAAACTTGGAATTTAAAAGCTGAGCTGATCAGTAGATACGCATACATACATATATATATACATATACATATACATATACATGTGTGTATGCATACATATATATGTATGTGTATATATGTATATCTATGTCTAGATATACATATATGTGTTTATAGATATAGATGATATAAATGTAGATATAGATATAGATGTAGATATAATATATAGATATAAAACTCACACACCTGACAGGGTAGTCTGAACACAGTGCTCACTCAATAAATACAGTTTTATTGATAAAACAGAAAATTCATGATTATTTTCAATAAGTAAAACTAAATTGCAAAATCTAAGGTCAATAGTCAAATCAATTTTATTTATTTTTCTCTCTTCCAGGAACAGAATTACTTTTGTTTCCTTATATAAGAATACATAAAATATTCAAACAATAAAAAAATTAAAAACTGAAGAATGAGACAAAATTCACTTCGTTTTTAATTAATGTCTAAATGATCTTGGATGCCACAGAACTGACTGACTACTAGGTGAATGTGGGCCTTATGCTTTATAGGCACTAGTTTTCTCATTAGTAAAATGGACATACAAAAGTGGAGAAATGATATCTAATGTCCCTTCTACCTCTGGGTATATAATCCTATGATCTTGAAGAGCCTAAATTATTTGGGGAGTCAATTAATGTAGTTAGTTCCTTGAGAGGAGGGACTGCCTTCTTTCTCTTTCTTTTTTCTTTTATTTTTTCTTCCTCCTTCCCTTCCTCCCTTCCTCCTTCCTTCCTTCCTTCCTTCCTTCCTTCCTTCCTTCCTTCCTTCCTTCCTTCCTTCCTTCCTTCCTTCCTTCCTTCCTCTTGTCCTCCCTTCCTCCTTCCTTCTTTCCTCCTTACTTCTTCCTTACTTCCTCCCGTCCTCACTTCCTCCTTCCTTCCTCTCTCCCTCCGTTCCTCCTTCCTTCCTTCCTTCCTTCCTTCCTTCCTTCCTTCCTTCCTTCCTTCCTTCCTTCCTTCCTTCCTTCCTTCTAAGGGGTTGGTGCCGACCCCAGGGCTGTTGGGACCCTAGCACTTGGCCTGTTTCGTGGGTAAACCAGACAGGTTTAGTAGGAGTGGAACAACGGGCGCCCAGAGGAAGGGCCTCTGCCCTTGGGAAGCCCCTATAGTCTTCCTACACATGCAGGTAGAGCCTGTCCACAAGGATAGACACGAACCCAGAAGGAGAGACTCAGTTGGCCATTACCTAATGCTTCTGCACCATTACCTAATGCAGTGCCTTGTTACTTTACTAGGACGTCTTTGATACTTTACAGACACATCAGCCCACATACCTCTGATGCATAGATGCTGACTATGTTGCAACATTGGCTATAGTGCGACAGTCCTGATCATTCCCATGCCCATGCAGATACCATACTGCAACATTTCTGATCATTCCCATGCCTATGCAGATACCCGCACTGAAACATTTCTGTTCTTTCCCATGCTGTCATCATCATAATCATTGGCCAATTGCTTATGCTCACGCATTGCAAACACTATAAAAATGGATGATTTCTCCCAATAAATCGGGGTTGCTTCCACCTTGACTCCCACCTCATTCATCGCGTGCCGAGACAGGTCCTTGGTGGACAAGGATCCCCAGAGGAGACCGTAACACTTCCTTCCTTCCTTCCTTCTTTCCTTCCTCCCCACCTCTGTCTCTCTCCTTGTCTCTCTATCTCTCTTTCATTGCTTATTGATTCATTTATTTGTTTAAATGTTTATTTATATATCATCATGGTAATCACTATTCCTTCTCTGAATCTCCAGAGCTTAGCACAAAGTTTGCCACATAGTAGTTGTTTAATAAATGTTTTCTGACTGAATGTAATGACAAAATAAAAACATGAATAAGAAAAGGATTGAAATTATGTGTGTGTGTGCATATCTGTATATGTGTACATACATATACATATATGTATACTTCTACATATATTTCTGTGTATGATATTTGTTATTCAGTGGTGTTCGACTCTTCATGACCTCACATACCACAGCATGCCAATAATGTCCATGGGGTTTTCTTAGCAAAGATACTGGACTGGTTTGCCATTTCCTTCTCCGGATATATAAAAAATTAAATTAATATATTCCTGTTTATGAAGCCTGTTTGAGCTGACAGAATCAATTGTACCAGCTGATTTTCAGCTGATAAATATGCAGTTTCATTAATTTTGTAATTTGACACCTGACAGCCTGTGTTGCAACAAAGCAATTCTAATCTAATTAACATGTTTCACAGGGTGATTTTCCCAAAGCTAAGACTTTTTTCCCCCTTTTGTTTGCTATATCAAACACAGTATAAATAAGGGATTATGAAGAAATGGTATAAATAATTTCATCAAGAAATGTATGATGAGAAAAAGGAAAACAAAATGAAAGGATTGACCAACTATAGAGCAAAAGTGAAAGATAACAAATCAACAGCCCAAGGGCTCTACTGGTACCCTTGAAATGGCAATGTAAATTGATCAAGGTCCTCAACATACTGGGTGGCTCCTCTTTGGTGAACTTGTGGAAGGACACAAATTAAAGACTCACAGGGGCAGACACAGATGGGATCCAGACAATATCACTGGAAAGCTGATGCGACTGTGGGTCTCCTGGTGTCAGGGAGTAGTACTGTGCAATGTGATATTTCAGGTAGAAAGCAGGGATCTATACTTGTTGTTCTAGTTTCAGTTTTATCCCAGAATTATTTTCTAATTAATCCCCTACCTCTCTTGGCATGAGACTAGTCTTGTTTTCTAGTTATGTTTTCCCCAGAAAACATCATTCACATTTAAATAATATTTCCATCTTTTATATCGGCTCATATCCTCTTGTTTTCCATATTGTTAAAAGCTTGCCATGATATTTTTTTGGCAGTGGATGTAGTTTTGGCCTTAGAATTAGGTGGACCTGGTTTTCTATTTGACTTTTAAAGCTCATGAGCATGGCTAAATGAGTTTGACTCTCTAACACTCAGTTCCTTCTTTTGTAAAATGAGACTAATTCCCTGGCAGTGCTAACCCACAGTGGTGCTGTGGCCTCAAAATTTATGATTGTGGAACATTTTACACCACTTTATATCATTTTTGTAATTTCAATCAAGGCCCAGTGCCTGAATTAATGATCAACTGGACCTGGACTTCTCTGCTCTCTAAAGTTTGCTAAGAGAATATCTTTTCCCTGTCAACAAGGCCAGATCTGGCTGACCTAAGAACATTCTTTCCCCTATTAGTCGTTAAGAGATGAGACCTGAATCCTGAGAGAGACTACCTCACTTAATATTCTATGGGTATATACTTTAACTGACCTTTGTCAATACTCTTGTCTTTACAAACCTATTCCATTAAGGAAAAATCCTCTTCTCGTATCATGGTTAAACATATGTGGGGATAATAAAAGTGATGTATATAAGTTTTCTTATTTCTTTGTTCAGACAGCCAGAGCTCATGCTCTGACTCCTTGTACATACAAGTAAGCTAGCTTAGCTATGCTTTAAGGGAAAATAATAAATAGCATGGATTTTTCTATCACCTAGATTGTTTGCCTCCTTCAACCAAACTTTCAGGTTCAATATAATGAACGAAAGGGTTCTGCAAACCTTCAAGGACTGGAATTCAACAATCAAAGTGGATGCAACAGATTTTACTCCAAGAGGAATGGACCTTAGTCACATTCTTTCAAAGGTAGTAGGAAAATAATTTAATTAGCATAAACTTTGAAAGAATTTGTGGAAACATGTCAGTCATGGAACTTCTTCAAGAGGCTAGACATCAAAAATTGATGGAAAATAATAGCTAGCTAGCATTTATACAGCCTTTTAAGGTTTACCAAGCACGTTACATATATTATTTCATTTGTTACTCACAATAGGATGGGTGCTATTATTATACTCATTTTACAGATGAAGAAACTGAGGCAGAAAACAGTTAAGTAACTTCCCAAGTTCGTAAAGCAACAGTGTTTCTGGGGCTAGTTTTGAACTCAGGTCTTCCTTGTCTCCAAGATTTTATCCATGAACCAAGATATTACTTGTAAAATTTTGAGGGAAGGAACATAAAAAAAAAAAAAAAAAACATAAATTCAATTCTGTTCTGTAAGTATAAGGAGTTTGGTTTTCCAGAATCCATGGCCATAACAATTTCGTTGCCAGTTGTTGGATATGAGTTCTATGGTTCAAAACATCTCCACCATGACTTGTGTAGATTGTAGGAGCCAGGTGTCACCTGTTTAGGCTGTAAAGGTCAGGACCCTGGAGGGGCAGAGTGTAAGCACAAAGCAGGTGGGCACTGGTCAGTGAGTGGGGAACCTTTAGGTTAGCTGGGATGCTGTGTGTGCCTTGATTGGCCCCCATCAAAGCTTGGGGGGAATCTGTGTTTGCCTCAATTGTCCTCATTGAGGCTTGAGGGGATTTAGGGGAATGCACAACTTGTGCCTGTTTCAATTGGCCCCACTGAGACATAGGGGGAGTTGCCCCCACCCCCACCTTCCCATCAGCACCCAGGAGAAGGGGGATTAGGGAATTCTGTAGGAGATGGTACTCAGCAACTCTTGTGAGAAGGTTAGATAAAGTTGGCATTGTTTAAGTGTTAACCCCTTTGAAGCTGTCTCTCCTTCATAAAAGCAGATTATAGAGTGTATGGTAGCAGGCCGTCTAGGGGTGCTAGGGTGCTTGCTAATACATCTTGCTATGATTTTTTTTTCTTGCTTCAACACTTTAACAATGTTTGCATAAAGATAGGTTACAATTTCATAGGATCTAATGGGATAGGACACAGATAAGGACTATACTTGAGATTTCATTGACTATAGGGAAATTCCATGGGAGGAAAATCGCTTCGTCAATGCAGATCAGCATATTTTCTGTAACTTTAGTCTTCAGAGTTGCCTAGAGCTGTGAAAGGCTAAATGAGTTAAGAAGGATGAACATTTCTATAGCATTTTAAGCTCAGCAAAGCTCTTTTCACACATCCTATGATTTTATCTTCAAAACAGCCCTGGGGGTAGTACTAGTATTATTCCCTTTTTTTATAGATGAGTAAATAGAGGCAGATAGCGGTCAAGTGACTTGTCCAGGGCCTACAACTACTAATTGTTTGATGCAAGATTAGAACTCAGGCCTTTGGGACTCCAAGTCTAGCACTATATCCACTATGCCCCCTACCTGCCTAATACACAAAACAAAAAGCTAGCATTAACCTGGCTTTATGCTTTGCAAAGCATTTTGCATATTTCTTTTTTTTATCTTGCCTGAGAACACACAACTATTATGTCTCAGAGGTGACACTTGAACCTGGTTTCAAGTAAAGCATTCCATTCGCTATTCTTTGATGCAAAATGCTTGTGAAACCTTTGAGTTTTCTATAACCGCTAGCTCTTCCAGAGTTATGGCTCTTCTCTCCACTTACTCTTCACATAATGCCAGGCTGCTATAGCTGGTTTGGAGGGGGAATTTCATGAATGTGATCACAACAGGCCACCAGTAGCAGGGCCATGCTGAGCCCTAGGTTTGTCTAAGCTGTTCCTTAGGCAAGAGAACAAAATCTATCCCTGAACACTAATTCCCAGAACATAGCTTGGAATGACCTTCCAGAGCTCCCATTTTGCTAGTGAGAAATGATTATTAATAACCAATGATCTAGGGAGATCCAGAGTTCCCATCTTTGCTATAATCCTCATTTCAAAATCTCAGCCTCTAAAGATTGAGCTAATTTTCTCCTCTATCGGACCCCACCTAACCTTACAAGGAATCTCTAGTCTATGGTGAATTCCATTCAATCAAGCTGGGGTAGAGATAGATCCTTTTGTGTAGATTGCTGGAGGTGGTCTGGGTATCTCTATCCAAGAGTGACATAATGTCACTCTCAGCCCCTCCTTGGAGTGAACTCTCTTTTCTTTGTAAAGTCCACCTCTCCTGGTTAACCAATCAGGCTGATTGTCATCTACTAGAACACCTTTTTTCCAAAGGCATATAAACTCAAAGAAGTGGCCATACTTCCTTTTTGACTATCTAGATCAGGGGTGGGGACCCTGGGGCCTCTTAACAGAACAGATCTCCTTAATAAAAGGATTTGTCCTTAAAACTTGGACTCAATCAAAAAGCCCCACCCAAGGACCTAGAAGGCCTCAGGACCACAAGTTCCCCATCCCTGATCTAGAGGATAAGGAGCCCTTTGTGTCAATCACTAGCTGGCTGTGATTGATAAAATTGATTATAATTTACCCCAAATCTTTGTCTCTTGAAATTATTCTATTCTTCACATTGGCATATCTTTTAAGAACTCAGAGTCAAATATTCTTTCTTTCTCACTGAGGAATTATCAGTGAAGGCGAGACTCTGCTTCCCAAAATTTCCAAGTGAAATTCTCTCGGGTTTGTCTCACAGATTGTGCCTGGTTGTAAGCATCCTCGGTGGTATCTGGAAACACTGCGTGGGCACAATGTGGATGAGATTCGGTTCCTGAGGAAAAGCGGCCCTTTCTATATTTTTATTGATGCTATATGTATTCCTTTGTTCTGCTTTTCAGAAGCGTGTTGAAATAGAGCAGTCTCTGGTTTGCAGGATATGAGGGATGTGGGGTTTTAGTTTGGTGATGATAAAAGGTGTCATAAATCTGTAGAATAAGAACTCTATAATTAAGCTGTAACTTTTGGCCCTACCAGCATGGCCTAGCTATTAGGTAATTGCAGGATAACTACCAGGCTCTTCATTTAAAGTAATATTGGCAGTATTAAAAAAAAAGCATAAAAGATCCAGTATTCCATCAAGGGTGTCCTCGCACCAAGGAGGTAATAAAAGTAATAACATCTGTTCAAGTTAGTCAAAGGAAGCCATATTTCAGTTCTTTGTGGGTGTTAAAATTCGAGAGTCAAGGAGCCGCTTCAGTGCTACAACCACTCCTAGCCTTCTCATCCCAACCAGAGTGAAAGCTTTATGGATCATTTCAGGACACTTTTGTGTGGCCCCCAATCTTCCACCAAATATCTGTCATCATCAAAGTCTATACAAAAAAAAAATCCTGTAGGTGATAGATGCTGATATTTGCTCATTTTATTAATATAGTCTGAGGGTACAGGTTGGTTGAATCAATCTCTCAATCAACCCACCTTGCAGAGCCTGGATACATTCATCAGGCCAGAATGCTTCCATAGAATCAATCAACCAACCAGTTAATCAATCAGATATACAATCTAAGTGTGAACAGGGCCTAGATACCTTTATTGAATCAATGAATAAAAGGTTTCTGACTAAAGGATGCAATGGCCTAGATTGACTTAGATATATTTGAAAGCCACTGGATGAAATAGAGTAGGGTTACATGGGGTTAGCTAAAGAGACTTCATCATGCCTTATAAAGCTTGTTTAAAAGTGGCAATTTTATTTGAATTTGAAGATTTGAGCATTTGGCACTTTAATGATGAGAGTCTTCAGAGAAAAGTCACTGAAAAGGAAAGAACCTGGGTTGAGGTGAAGAATGGAGGGGAGAGAAACCCTGGGCCTGCTCCCTTCCCACTTCCAGAGAAGGAACATGTAAATTTCGGAGGGCTGGAAGATGGCACTTTTTTCATCAATTTCCTAGCGGTGTCCATGCAATGACATTGGCTGGTGGTAGTATTTCTGTCAGGAGCTGAGGACAAAGTATGAAACCTGGAGAAGGAGCCCAGAAGGAAGGCAACCTGAGGCCTAAGGTGAAATTCATGAGTCTCCCACAAAGGGAGTGTGGGATTTCCTACAAAAGGGAGCTAGGCCAAGGGATAGCTACCCCTTTGACATGTGTTCTCTAAGCTTGAGACCTCTTTCCATGGGGTTGGATGTAATTGTAGGGAATGAATTGAAAGATGTTAAGGGGATATTTTGGGCCAAATATTCCCATTGTCCTAAAGAATGTCCATCTTTAAAGAAAGGGATGATTTCAGAGAGATCTGGGAATATTTGTATGAACTGATACAGAATAAAAGAGAAAAATTTATACCATAATGCCAATATTATAAAAACTGAAAATTGTGAAAGACTTAAGAACTCTCATCAATACAACCATAACCCATGAGTCCAGAGGACTGATGGTGGGTTCATGATAGTGAAACTAATATTCAGAATAAGAAACTATTTTTTGGACAGGGCCAATGTGGGAATTTGTTTTGTTTACTTATACCTATATGAAGCAAGGGTAATACATTTATTTATTTATTCATTTATTTTTCATTGTATTCTGGGTGGAGGTGGGAAGAAAAAATGCTTGATAAATTTTAAAAATATATTTTTTAAAACTTGTCGGGCTAGCAACTGGTTATCAATTGATAATTATTGGGGGGAACACATTGGTGGGAACTCATGAGCCATAGTATCGGAAAAACATCTCCTCCAAATCTTTAGTATCACAAGGAATACTGAAGGGAGAAACTGTCACTGGAGCTTTGAGGGTCTAATCTGCTAGGACCAGTAGGGGGTTTGGGGAGTAAGTCTGGAGAATGAACTACAAGAATAAATGACGGACCCTCTGACACAGTTTTATTTCCTTTGAATGATCATAGACCTGGATAGGAAGGAGCCTCAGAGGTCATCACATCCAAACTCATCATTTTACATATGAGGAAACTGAGGCCCTGTGTGTGTATGTGTGTGTGTGTGTGTGTGTGTGTGTGTGTGTGTGAGAGAGAGAGAGAGAAAGAGAGAGAGAGAGAGAGAGAGAGAGAGAGAGCACAATCTCAGATAGTAAATACTGAGATGTCCTTATTGTTGTGACACATGTTAACTGTGTGACCAAGGACAGATCCATTAACTTCTCAATCTCACTAGATAACGCTCTAATTCTCTAAGTTGCAGAAGGGCTGCCAATTTGCATTGTTAGTGAGAATTTCCTCACCAGGCGATTCCCCCAGACTGACAACATCTCATCTGTATGTGTGAATATTACCTATCTGTGCTAATATTGATATGTATATCTATATTTTAATTTATATCTACATATGCAGCTATATATCTCTATATAGTATAACTTTTTAATATAATGAAAATCCTAAAGCAACATACCATTAACATTTGAAGCATTTCTTGAGAAGTTGCTAGCCTAACTAGAAAAGTCAAGAGAATGTAGAGCAAAAGAACATGAGTCCCAAAGAAAAATTAGCTGACCCTAAGTACTAATAATATTCAGGCAGTTATATACAACTTTAAGTCTTGCAAAGTAGTATACTATATTTATATATATTAATCCTCTTAATAACCTTAGGAAATAGATGCTATTGTTATCTCCATGTTATAGATGAAGTAAGTGAGGCCAGGCAGGTTAAGTGACTTGCTTAGGGTCACATAACTAGTAAGTCTCTGAGGAGGAATTTGAACTGATGTCTTCTTGACTCCAGAGTCAGTGTTACACAAACTGCAGTGCCTTGATGATCAGGCTGTGAGTTCTTCTTTTCTAAATGAGTCGGTGGGGTGGGCAATAAAATACTAGCAGAGGAAAGTATAGTGGTGATGATGGTGATATGCAGGATGAATTCAATGTGGACATATTGCGAGAGCCTGTGATTTTCTTTACTATAGGCTGCAAAAAAGGCAGGAAGAACTGGATTTTTTTTTCTTTGACAGAACAATTTGTTTTGTTTGAGGGCTTCAAACTTCATTCCAAGACTCCTAAGCAAAACCAGAACATTTTCCCCTTGATATGTTTACTTTTGTGTGTATCAGAAGAAGGAAATGAAATTCATTTCCCATCAACTTCAGTTCTTCCTGCCCTCCACCCAGCCCCAACCACATAGTCACAGAGTGTGACGATTCTAGAATACCTCAGTGGCCAGTGAGTACAACATGTGCCTAAAAAAGTGAGAGCTTCACTTATAAAATTTACCCCCAAATCATCTGGCTTTCTTTGAAGACCTACTCCCCTACTTCCACCCCAGGAGGGAAGGCTCACTCTACTTCTGAGGCCTCCCAAAGGATCTCATTACATCTGAGGATAAATCACTGTATAAGATTTCTTTACAACACAATTCTGTCCATTAGCTCATGAGATTCTTAAGGGCAGAGACTTTCTTTTGGCTTTTTTTTTATTCTAGAATTTAGTACAATGTGTAGCACATGATAGATGTTTAATAAATGCTTATTAACTGACTGCCCTTCTGTGAATACTTCATTGTTCCTATTTCTGTCCTCTGGGTCCAAGCAGAGCAACTGTGATCTCTTTCCCAAGTGCCAGCCCTTCAAATATTAGAAGACAATGGTCATGTTCCCTCTTTGGGCTTCCCTTTTCTAGGCTAAACAGACCTAGTTCTTCATCGTAGCCCTTCAATATGGCACTCCATCATCTAAAAATATAGCCAGGGAGCTAGAGATATTGTAATTTATATCCAGACTCATATGTGAGTTGGTCATCAAACTTACTCACTAAATTGCATTGCCAGGTAACAATGGGTATCGATAAATATACAGTCTTTCTTCAGCTATTCTTTAAAAGAATAATTCAGCAAGGTTCTCAATGTAAGACAAAGGTAACTTCATAAATGTCACTGCACTGTATGAACATTTGGCTGAATTTGTAAGGGAATCTTCTCCCTCTCTCCACCTTGCAGTAAGGCAAGTAATGGCAGTAAGGTATGCACCAGAGCCTTTCATTTGCTTCTTTCTATTTAAATTATGAGTAATGTGGACAAAATAGTCAATTGAATAGGAAAAAAGAAATCACCATTTATAGGAAGATATCTGTCCAAGTGAGGAAGTCAAACATGTTCAAGGTGATGAAACAGGGGAAGGGATGAAGCCCATATAATGGCTCAGACTCAGGGACCTGGAGTCTGCTGAGATTAAGTAGTAAGGATTTAAGATGATATTTAATAAAAATGGATTAAAAGAAGCCAGAAAATGAGATTGGCAATAAAAGGCAACATTCTCTTTAAAGAAATAAAACTTAGTAATTTCAGTTTGAGATTTGTAGCTTTAAAAAAAAATTCTGTAAAGAAAGCTAATTAATTTTGCAAACGGTCCATTTAAATTAGTGATCCTTTCAGTCTGATGCCATTTATTGGTTTCAAACAGAGATTTTACACAATAAATTGAAATAGGAACGAACACTCAATATTCAAAAGCATCTATGATTTCATCTACATGGCACTCTCTCTAATGAGGCATATGCCCCACATGGGCCAGTCCAACATGGCTGATTCAAGTTCATAATGTCACAAAGCAGCCCATTCCACTTCTAAACAGTTTTAATCAGTTATTCAATCGTTCGCAACTAGGTAACACAGTGGATAGGACAGTGAACACAGAGGTTGGAATGTGAACTCACATCCCATTCCAGACCCCTAAAAGTTGTATGAGACATATACTTTGCATCAAATTTCATACTCTCTCAGAGAGGGAGAAGGCAGGGAGAAAATTTAGAACTCACAATTAAAAAAGACACAACCTAGTATTAATTTTTTACATGTGATTTGGAAAACATAAAATGTTATTAAAAGTCGTATGACCCTGAATAAGTCACTGAGCCCATATTTGCCTCATTTGGAAATTATCATAAAGGTAACGCTAGCACCTACACATTAGTGTCATGAGGGCAAAATAAGATGATATTTGTAAAGTGCTTTGCAAAACTTAAAGAGTTATATATATGCAAATATTAGGAACTTTCTCCTGACATCAAGCATACATTTGCTTCATTGTACTTTATACTCATTGCTCCAAGTTGTACCCTCTAGGGCCAAGCAAAATGAGTCTAATCTCTCTTAGAATATGACAGCCTTCCAGGATAAACAATCACAGATACCTCTATGTCATGGTCCTGAGGCCCTTGACCCTCCAGGTCAGCCTTCTCCAGACCCACTCTACCTTATCAAGATTATAAACCAAGCTTATTTCTCTAAGGCCTTTAGAAATTAATTCTTGGAGCTCTGAACAGTTACTTATACAATTACGTATATTGGTACAGTGAGAATTTTGCATTCCATCCAGTGCAGCAGAGAGATGTTTTATCAAGCATTCTCCTTGCAGTCCATGCAAGCTAACTGAATGGACTAAGCCAATGATGAAAAGATTGTACAAAGGGCCTCTGGGGTCAGCCATTCAATCTACACATGGCAATATGTTCAAGTGAGGAAAAGATGTGAGAGTCACGCATCCCAACATTACATGCTTCTGACAGACATAGAAATACTGTGGCTGGATACATACACATCTGCTTGCTGGGTTATGCAGTGGGAAGAACACTGAACTAGGAGTCAGAAGACCTTGGTTCAAATCATGGGTCTTACACATACTACCAGAGACTGTGAAAAAGTTATCTGCCCTTCCTGAATCTCATTTCCCCCTTTGTAAAGTGGAACCAAAAAACTTTCTTTTATTTTAACATTTCTTTGCCTTTAATTAATTTAATTTATCTCCCAAGTAAAAATAAATTCTTATAAAAATATGAATATTCAAGCATGTCGACTATGCCCAGGATAGTAAGACACTCACTCTCTACCTCACAGGGTTGTCATGAGCCAAGTGCTTTTATGACCACATATATTTAAGCCATTATCATCATTCTTGCCTTGCATAGAGTAGAAAATGAATACATATACTTTGAAGGCAGCTCAATTCTACCAAGCCAGAGTAGACATCTGTGGTCAGATTGGCCATAGTGGCTAAACCAGGAATTTCAGAAAGTGGGCATCAATGCAATTTAACTCCAAAAATGCAGATTAAGGATCAACCGGGTAACCCAATGGATAAAGCACTGAGCTTTGCCTCAGAAAGAGAAGACCTAGGCCAAATCCTGCCTCAGATATTTGCTAAGCTGTTTAACCTTGGATAAGCCACTTAACCACTCAGTTTCAATTACCTCATCTGTAAAATGGAGGTATGAATAATACCTACCTTCTTATGTTTTTTAAGAGATTCAATCTTTCACAAAACTTTAAATTCTATAGAAATACGAGACAATAGAGAGGTCATAAATGCTAGTTTATAAATCCTACATTCTGCAGGAAGGCTTTTCTTGCCCTTCTTAATCTTGGTGCCTTCTTTCTGAGACTGTCCTCAATTCAACTGGTATATATCTTCTTTATACTCTGCAGTTTGAATGTTATTTCCTTCACTGGATTGTGAGCTAATAGAGAGTAGGAAACATTCCTTTAAAATTTATTTGTTTGGCTTTTGCCTTTCTTTGTATCCCTAGTGAACATAGTAGGTGCTCAGGGAATGCTATTTGACTAAGTTCTGACAAGTTTTTTCTCTGGCTTCTAAAGTTTCCTTCCTTTCAAATACTGAAGTTCTCCCTCTCTATGTGCATGTCATCCTTTGGATCCTTAATGCAACTCTAGAAACCCATCCAACTCTTTGTCCTTGCAGATCAGTCTGGGGATATTCCATATTCATTTGAAACAAATTTTGTTCCAAGGAATGGCCGAGTGTCCAGACTGTGCTGAAAGGGAAAGGAAACAAAGACATTTCTAGTGATTTCTTGAGTCCAACTACATTATGTTATTTCACTTTGTCAATAAACTTTAATTCTGAGGTCATTCATCTCATTAAATCTTGGAAAGTCTATCCCAATTTGAATGTCAAATGACCAGGGACTGCACATTTAGGTCTGTCCAGACCTTCCTGTAGAGATCACTGAATGCTTATGGGACAATGCATCCAGTCCCTCCAGATTAGTGCTAAGTGATACAATTCCACTTCCAGAGAATAAAAATAGCAATGATGATGAGGATGGTGGTGGTGGTGGTGATGATGATGATGGTGGTGGTGGTGGCGGTGATGATGATGACAAAAAAGACAAAAAGATGACAGCACTATCAGTCTTGATTAACATATGCTTAATCTCCAGTAATTTTATGTTATTCGACAATTAGTCATTTCATCTAACTACATAAAGGATTGTAGAACAATTCAAGGGTAGTAACAAGAGGATGACATGCTCAGATGATTTTATCCAGACTCAATAAAATAAATGACTGGATCAAGGTAAAAGTGAAGATGATGATGAAGATGATGGAGCTAATGGTGATAATGATGAAGATAATGGTGATGATGACAATGATAAAAGATGAAAGGGAACATAATGACCCACTTCCCAGCATTGCTTGGACATATTGGAACATTGATTCTTAAAAACTTAGGAAAATATTTTTTAATAGATGCCACCTTACCAGATATTGAATCTCCTATCTTCATGGAGCAAGATATATCTAAAATATAAAAACCTGGCCAAGGTGATCAACACCATGTGCAACAAGGATATATTATTCAGATTATCCTGTCTGCCACTGGAGCTCTCCTGATGGTGCTTAAGAATAAATTCACATCCTAATATATCAATTGAATTATAAAATCCAGTTGTTTTTTTTTCCATTTGAATAATAGTCCACAGAACATTAAATCTAGGATAACAATAGTGAAAGAGAGGTGAGTAGAATAAGGTAGCATCAGCAACAACAGCAAACTGTGAGGAGAATTAAAATATGAAAAGGAAGTGGTAATAATAATAGTTCTTGTTGCTGTGACAACCTACCAAACATTACGTAAAAATGAATAACAGAATGGTGACTTGTCCAAAATGATCAACAATCAATTATTAAATTATAAAAGGATATAATAGTCAAATAATATTTTAAACATAAAAAATAATGAGGAATGTTAAAAGTATTTAATGACCTTTGCCTTCTCCCTAAAAGAAACATGCACGGCTAATAACTAACTTATTAAAAATACTCAATATTTTAAAAGTTTTTTTAAACATACTTTATATAAAAGATCTCATCCAATCTTTACAATGAACTGCTGAGGTAACTACCTCAGAAATTATTATATCCATTTTGCAGATGAGAAAACTGAGAATCAGAAAGGTTAACTGTCTTGCTTGTGGTTAAAAAAAAAAAAAACAACAGGAAGAATGTGGAGTCAGGGTGCTTCTGATTCTAAATGGAAATCTCTTTCTATTACTTCACGTTGCCCCCCCCACTCCCCACTCCAGCCAGACCCTTAGACCAGAAAAATTACTCATAATATACTGACCTAAGAAAAACCCTTAAAGATAAATACTTCATCATCCACCTAAGTGGCCATAACTGGACTGGCTTTATATTATTTGTGGTAACACAGGATAGAGTTAAAAGCGTATTCTTCAGAAGTCCCAAGAACCAAGTCATTATTAAAATGTTTCTGGTGTTAAAGGAGACAGGCATGAATTATAGAAGTAATGGTAAGAGTATGCTAATAATGAAGAATGTTAGACATTCTTTACTTTGTTTCCAACAAGGCATTTCAAAAGGCTTTTTTGGGGAAGCTAAATCAAGACAAATTTTGTCTTTGAGACAAATGAAACAAACAAACAAAAAAAGACTACCGTAACAATTATAACGATCTAAGAATCCCATCATAGCTAAGCTTTAGACGTCTCTTTTTACACTCATCTCTGAAAGTTTATGATTCTAGAAAAGGGTTGGTTAGGACCAAGGCTCTTCAAATAGAGAACCGTAGAAATGCTCTCTCTTTCAAGAGACAGCTGGGAATGATGACTGGTCAATTCTGCAAGTGTCTGTGTTAATTATGGGGTCTCCCTTCAATGACTCTAGTCTTAACACAATTGCCTAAAGCTCAGAAAGGTAACTGAGGCAGGAAGAATCAGAAAAATGATTAGAAACCAGTCTTTTCTATCTCAAACCAATAGACTTCATTGCCTCTCCATTGTGACTGTACAAAGAAGTCATAGATTTGGAGCTTGAAGGGCCTTGAAGGTCAACCAATCCAAACTCTCCATTTTGCAAATTCATTTGACAATTTTATGTCTTACAAACTGTGGTTTATTGAGATTTAAGTGGACGTGTCCAAAGTCACATAAGCAGTAATATTAGAACCAAGATTCAACTCTGGGTCTCTGATTTCACATTCTACTTCAGCAGGCTGCCATTAAATTACATACATTTTTAAAATTATGGAAGTAGACCTGATAAATATGTGAGTATAATTATTATTGGAATTAATGCAGATAGTTAACTTATTGAAGATATAACCAAGAAAACTTCTGGTGCAATTTAAGAAATTTTGATGCTGTTATGCATATTACAAAACAAAAATAATTAAGAAAATACATACGTACATGTATATACATATACATATATATACATATACATGCTTGGTCTTTCATTTTATAGATTTGGAATGACTTAAAATGCTTCTTTATTAATTTTGCACACATACACATAAAACCCCATGCATATATGAGAGTTTACATATACATATATATATATATATATGCATACTTACACATACATACACACACACACACACACATATATATTTATATATACTCACACACATACACATAGTGATAATTAATGACAAAGCTTTCAGGATATAGACATAAATCTTCCTACATCTCTTGTATGTACACTAGGTGATCTGTCTCTCTCAGGGCAGAATGGAAAGCAAAGTACCAGGTGAGCTAGATGTCTAATGAATTGGCTCAGTTACCAGTCCTTATTTATGGGAATCTCCCACTGAAAGCTTTGGTTTACTTTTCCTCCCTGCTCGTTTATAAGATTACAGAAAAGTGGCAGTCTTCTTTATAGAAATTCTCCCTTTAAAGAGTTGCTAAGCATTTTGCATTTGAAAATTCAACAGCTAAAAATCCAGTCTTTGGAAAAGTAAAATGCTAATTATAAATTCAGACAAGTAGAAAATGACTGCATTAGGGTAATGACTTATGAGTCAGGAAGCCATGAGCTCAAATCCCACTTCAGCAACTTACCAGCTGTGGAATATGAAGTCACTTAACTTTGATGTGTCTCAGTTTTCTCAACTATGAAATATATACTTGGATTCCTTGGCCTCTAAAATCTCTTCCATCTTTAAATCTATGATATTTTTAAATGAATCAAATTCTGCTACCCATGTTACTTTGGGGAAATCACTTTACTCTTCTAGGCCTCAATTTCCTTATTCACATAAAAAAAGCGGGCTTGAATTAGACAATCCCTTCCAGTTCTACATGACCATCCATCTGCCCCATCCCACAACCTTCTATGCCTCGGTGCCACCTGTCCTCCATTCATGGAATGTGGACCCTCTTTACATCTGTGTCTTGGTAGTCCTAGCTTCTTTCAAGGGCCAGCACAGGTGTGGCTTCTGACAGGGAACCCTTCCTGATCATCCTAGTCATTCCTGCTTTCTCCTTCCTCAAATTCTCTTGCAGTTATTTAGCTGTGAAAATGTTATTTCCCCTCTAGGGGGCAGAGTAGTTTCACTGTTGTTTATTATCCCGTTATCACGATCATGGTAGGCATTTAATAAATTTTTGCTGAATGGTATTGAATTACAAACAACATGATCATAGAATGGCTCCCTCTTTTCTCTAGGATCAAACATAAAGTCCTCTTTTTAATTTTAATTTTGATTGATTTCGGTTTTTATAGACATCCAAAGTCTTCATAACCTATATCAGAACTAGATTGGTAGCATGCTCCCCACTTGAGGACATCTTTGCTCAGGATTATATTGTTAGTTGGCTAAGCTGCTTGTCTCCTGGTCCCACTTTCTTCCTCTAGAGTGATGAGGCTGTCTTAGATGGTCTCTTTGGTCTCTTTCAGCTCAAACATAGGATTGATCCCATGGGCAAGTAACATTTTTCAGTGAGAGGAAGGTTGAGGTTGGAGTGACAATACCCAACTCCAAATCCCTTCTCTGCTACTCTATCTCAGAGCCTTGGGCAATCAGTGAATCACCAAGCATCATAGAGCACCTACTATTTGCCAGGAACTATGCTAGGTACTGACATGCAAAGACAAAATCAAACAAACCGTGGCCTCCAAGAGCTTACAGTACAGTCTGGGAGGCAGCATGTACATATATAGGTCTGTACAAATAGATATTAGGTGATTTTTTTTTTGGAAGGGGGAAGAGGCACTAACAGAAAGTGTTAACCAAGTAACATTTATGAAGTACCTACTGTGTACGAAGCACTATATTCAATGCTGGGGATACAATAAAGGAGGAGCAATTCTTTTCTGTCTAATGGGAAACACAATATGAAAACAACTATGGACATATAAGATATAGTTAAGATAAATTGGAGATGATTTCAGAAGGAAGACACCAGCATTGGTGGGGATTGGGAGCGCTTCTTGCAGGAGGTGGGATATTAGTCGGGACTTGAAGGAAAATGAGGAGGGAACATGAGAAGACAAAGAGCATTCTGGGTATGGGGGAGAGAGAATGAAGAGATCCAAATTCAGGAGATGGAGGATTGTGTACAAAGACATGAAGAAGGCTAGTGTCACTGGATCATAAAGGACATGGTAGTGAAGACTGAGGTATGAGAAGACTGGAGATGTAGGAAAGGGTTAGGTTAGGAAGACTTTGTATGTCTAAAAGAAACAAAATCCAAATCAAAATTAAAAAGAGGACTTTATGTTGGATCTTAGAAATAATAGGGAGCCATTGCAGTTGTAGGCAGATCAATTTCACAGCTGAGTAGAAGAATTAGAATGGGGATAGAATTAAGGAAGGAGAGCATCCAAGAGGATCTTGAAAAAGTTTGTCTATGACAAAAGGAGGGTTGATACCAGGAAGGTTGCAGTGTCAGAAGAGAGAGGGAAGTACATCTAAGAGATGTTAAAAAGGTCAAATCAATAAGGCTTGATCATATATTGGATACAGACTGTGGAAGAGTTAAGAGTTGAAGATGACACCTAGATTGTGAACCTGGATGCCTGGGACAATTACGGTACCCTTGAGAGCAAAAGAGAATTGGGGGAGGGGTGGGAAGAAAGATAGTGAGGTCAGTTTCAGACATATTGGATTTAAAACTTCTACAGGAGATCTAATTCATGATGCTTAAAAATCAGCTAGAGGTGTGAGAGTGGATATTATGTGAGAGGTTTAGGGCTGGACCAGTAGATAGGAGAGTCATCAGCACAGAGAGGATAATTCAATTCATGAGAGTTGATAAAATCACCAAGTGAAATGGCTCAGAGGGAGGAGAGACAGGCCCCAGGACAGAGCCTGGTGAATACTTACTATCAGTGAATTAGTGAGCTTGTCCTAAATGAAGATTAAGTTAGAGAGCATAGGAATGGTTAGACAGGGAGGAGGAGAGCCAGGAGAAAGGCGTGGCATGAGAAAATAGAATATCAAGGAAAAGGGAATGATTGAGAGTAGAAAAGGCTGAACAGAGGCCAATAGGAATGAGAATACCCAATTATCTAATTATCTAAGAATTATTCTTGAAAATTAAAGCAACATAGCAGTTTCCATGAGGATAAGGCATATATTTTGCACTGATTTTTTTTTTATTTGTATGAAAATTTTTGGTTCCTGAGCAATTATTTCTATAATTTTCTTGCCTTTAGTGAATTTTGAATGCTTTCTCAATGAATGCCTCTCATGGCCAGAGTAGGAGTTCTGCTTATTTACTTTAAAATGTCAAGTGTATTATAGGCACCCCATGCCTATTAGGCAACTGAATGCAACAAAAGTTTGAAAATGACTGCTTGGTCTATGAGAACAATAGAGGTCTATTGAGGAGAAACGTGGATGAAAATAATCAAGGCACAGAAGAATAATCGATCACAGGCTCCAAGGAAAAGGTGGTAACACAGGTTGAAAAGAGTTTAATCCTTTTGGACTAAATAGAAACACTGGCTCATGCAATTATCCAGCAGCCCTTCTCTGGAAGAGCTTAAAGGTTTTACTGATATTTTCATTATCTCCCTTCCCCACACACCACGCTGGTGAGCTAAGTAGGAGATTATTATTATTTCCTGTACCCTTTAATACTAATTAATATTTGAAAAAGCACCCATGTGAACACTGAACACTCTCCACCCTCAGAATTCCTCTCAGCTCAAGCTTCAACTAAGCCTAAATCCATTGTCATTCGATGTGTGTGTGTGTGTGTATGCGTGTGTGTGTGTGTCTGTGTGTGTGTGTGTGTGCCTGTGTGTCCGTGTATCTGCCTGCGTGCCTCTGTGTGTGCATGTGCATGTTTTGGGCTTGTATTGCCTTTTCGCTGTGTTAGGTTTTCATTCCTGTCATTCCTCTCATTTTTATCTGCTCAACAAACCTGGAGGGGAGGTACCATTACTATCTTCACTTTGCAGATGAGAAGACGGAGGCAAAGAGAAGTTAAATGATTTACCCAGGGCCATAGAGCTAATAAGTATCTGAGGCTGGATATGAACTCACGTCCTCTTGACTGTGCTGGTGTGTCACCCAATGCAATGTGTAGAATGATGTTATCCTAAGTTTGCTAACCAACACACACAAATAGCCATAGCTATTGGGCTAAAACAAACCTTATAGAGGACCTAATTCATTTTCTTTATTTTGAGTGGCATGGGTAAATTCAAGTCAGCAAAGATTTCATGAATCTGATATATTCTGGGCCCCAGATAAAGGCAGATGTGACACGCTATCAAATTTCCAGAAAATCCCAATCTGGGAGAGAAATGCAAGTCTATTATATGACAGAATCAAGATATATCTATATGTATAGCTATATCTATCTTTACAGACTAGATTACAGGGGTGGGGAATCTGCAGCCTTGAGGCTACATGTGGCCCTCTAGGTCCTCAAGTGCAGCCCTTTGACTGAATCTAGATTTGGATTCAGTCTAAGGGCTGCTCTTGAAGACCTAGAGGGCCACATGTGGCCTCAAGACCACAGGTTCTCTACCCTTGGTAAAATGTTGGATTCATTTAAGGATGACATTTAACAGGAATCAATGTAAAATTTTACGAGTGGTTTCAAGAATCTGCTTCACATGAAAAAATGGCAGCTGCTTGGCTAGAGAGCAGAAAAAAAAATCGGAAATTTTTACTGAATCACCAGGTCTGTAAGAATCACCCATGAGATAATAAGGCCTTGATCTAACACAATCTATGTACTGACTGCTTCAAGGGCACGATGTCGTGGAGTAGAAGGTGAGAGCCCCTGTATTTACTGCCCTGGTCAGATCACATCTGCAAGGCTGTGTTGAGTTCTGGACACTGTGAGAATACCAAATGGAATGATGAGGGGCCTTGAGTCTAGGTCATATGAGGAGTGACTGAAGGAGCTGCAGGTGTGTATCCTGAAGAGGAGAAGGCTGAGAGGCTCAGGATAGATGTCTCCACTTACCTGAAGGACCATTACATAGACGAGCCATAAGAATGAGTTACTTTGATCCAGAAGACATGAAGTGTGAAGTATATTTAGATTTGATGTGGGAGAGGTGGAGGAATAAACCAAATCAAACAAACCATAACTTCTAAATAATTAGTCATTCAAATATGCTTTGGGAAGAATTGGTTCCTCCTCAACAGTGGTTTTCGTATAACCAATGATCATCCCTCAGACAGGGCATAGTAGGATTTTCTTTTACAGAATGCATCAGATTAAGGGACTACTGATATGAAACAGAAATTTTCTGCTTCTGTTAAATTCCTAATCATGAAAGGAAGATGAAGGATCACCTAGTGGCTTTGAATAAGTTTGAGTAGCTAGACAACCAGCATAATGTAAACCACAGAGAACTTAAAAAAGTCTTGGAAGGGTAATGGATAAAATAAGGGTGGTAAGCTTTCAAAAATGCTAATGAGAGGAGAGATGCCATACAAGTACCTCAAGAGAGCCCTGTGGGGCCATTCAAAGAGGATGGATTTGGGGTCATAGACAATATGTTCAAATTAGGTCTCTGTCACAATCTGTACAACCTTGAACAAGGCCCTTAAACTCTGGGCCTCTGTTTCCACAATTGTGGAGGGTTTGACAATAAGATCTAAAGATTCCCTACAGAGCTCAGTCTGTGATCATATGCTTCTATGAATCTATGACTGGAGGCAAGCAAATATTCAAATTGGGGAAAATGGATTTTTTCTAACAGTAGGCCAGAAGGCAGTTTTAAAAAGGTTTATCAACATTTTCTAATGATTGTGAGGCAGTGCTGTATTGTGGATAGACAGCTGGCCTTGGGAGGTCTGGTCTCAAGTCCCATGCATGACATGTAATGTTATGTGATCCTGGGCTAGCATGAATTTCTCAGGGCCCTGGGCAACTCCAAAATGATAAATTAGAAAGGACCAGTCCACACCGGAAGAGGGAACATCCTCACTAAGAAAACCCTTAGTCTAGTCTTAACCCTACTAATCCCATCTTAATAACTCCCTGTTATAAGTAATGGACAGATTCCAAACTGGGACAGATTGGTCATTCCAAGTCAATGTGAGCTCATTAAAAGGAAACTATTCCAAACTAATATAACTGCCTTTTAGGACCAGGTAGCAGACAGGTAGAGAACAGTCCTGTTCACTAGACTGGACATCTCATAAGAACTTTGAGAGGCACTTCAGTTTTATAAAAATTGTTCTGGACTTGGAGCCAGGAGAGACTTGAATTTAAATCCCACCTTTGGTACATAATAGATGTGAGACTCTGAGAAATTCACTTAACATTCCTGGTCTTACTATACTCATATGTAAAATGGCTTAATAAGAGTAATAGCTGGAGAAATTGCATGGAGATCCTTTACAAATTTCAAATTCCTACATGAAATGAATTTGAAGAAAATAAGTGGTACAATGGATAGAGCATGGAACATGGAATCAGGAAGATCTGAGTTCAAATCCAGCCTCTAACATTTAGTACCTGTGTGACCCTGAGCAAGTCATTTAACCTCTCTTAGATTCAGCTTATTTGTCTATAAAATGAGGATAGCAATTGCACTTACCTTGGAGGATTTTTGTTAGGATCAAATGAGATAATATCTGTAAGTACTTTGTAAATCTTAAAGCTCTATGTAAAGCTAGGTATTATTGTTGTTGTGTTATCAAATGTCAGTCCTTAACCACATAGCTACAAAGTCTTATCAACTCTACCACAAAATCTCTCACATCTGTTCTCTTCTCTCCATTTACATAGCCACCAGCTCTAGCCTAGGTTAGTACAACAGACACTTAATCGCTGCCTTGTTTCCAATCTCTTACTATTCCAATCTATCCTCCTTACAACCAGCAGATTGATTTTTCCAAATGTATTGCTTTCGTGCTCAAAAAGTCCCTATTCAAAATAGTTCCCTATTATCTTGGATACTACAAATCCCAAACTATATGACTAGAAGGAGAGGATGGGAGTCAGATTGTGGAAGCACACTGGGGATGAGGGAAGGAGGTACTGCACGTGGAACCTAGTTTATCGAGTGACGGTAATGATACTTTGCCATGTAAGAAACTTTAAATAGTGGCTCTTGAAACATGGGGCAGCTAGGTGGTGCAGTAGATAAAGTGCCAGGCTTGGAGTCAGGAAGACTCACCTTCTTGGGTTCAAATATGTCCTCATACAGCTGTGTGAGCAGCTGGGTGAACCCACCCAAGTCACTCAATCCTGTTGGCCTCCGTTTACTCAATGATAAAATGAGATGGAGAAGGAAATAGCAAACCACTCCACTTTGCCAAGAAAACCCTGATTGGGGTCACTACTGAAAAAAAATGACTAAGTATTCATTTGAAACATGGAATTGGAAAGACTATTGATTATGACTATTATTATTAAAATTAAATAAATTAAAACAAATAATAAATGATAAAATAAAAAAATAATAAATAAGCATTAGTAAAACCTTAGCATTTAGAAAGGAGCACGAAGGGACCTTTTCCCTTGACCAAAATTATGCTATCCCCTCAAATCTAATACCCTATTTGACCATTAGGAGTCACAAGATATTCTACCCAGATATGGGGGAGTCTTGGGATAAGTGTTCTTTTGGCAAGGGTAAAGATTTCTCTGAGGGCAGGGCTATTTTAACAGGGGCCAAATTTGTATGGTGCCCATGAATAACTGGAAACATTTAACCAACTAAGAGCTCCAGAAGAACATGAGAATAAAAGATGTCATAAAAAAAGAGATATGGCTGGAAAAGAGGATGGACTGGTCATGTGGTAAGAAAAAGAATAATACAAAGAAGGCCTTCATGTTTCAGTGGGATTCATGCCATGTCAAAAGAATGAGAAGAAGGCCCCCAGGTTATTAGGCTGACATATCACTGATGGTTAACAGGAAGACATGGACAAAAACCATATCAGGTGAGGAAACATGGATGGGCTGTTAACTACACCATTCAAGGAGGTCCATACAACGAAGAGATCACAGATCCACTAATATGTTAAGGTATCAAGACCTCTTTTTCATCCTTACCAAGTCAAGATGACTTCTGATTTTGTCATTTGAAGAAGTTGTAAAATATGTGGATTAAGACTGGACATGTTTGCCTTTATAATTTCAAGAACAACTTGCTAGAAATTTTGAAAGTAACCTTTAAAGAGAAAAAAGAACTATAAAATCAAGTCATAGATCATTTATTATTTATTCCAAAGTAAATGTGGAGCATAGTGTTCATACAGGGAAAAAGATAGTTTACGTTTTAAAATCCTATGAAGCAATATATTCATGGCCAATATGTATCAAGGCACCAGCTTAAAAATTCTGATACAATAAAATGTCCTGTTCAAAAATGTTTGTCTTGAGTTTAAGCAAAATAAACACCATGAAGAAAATTCCGTTCATATACCAATACCTGTTGTAGGGAGGAACGAGGGAGAAAAAGTCTATAAAGAACTCGATATGATCCTGGAAATGAAATCAAGTTAAGCAGGACATTTTAATATAATGATTTCAATGCAAAGGTGAACATAGGATAGAGGAGGAAAAAAGGTATTAGAAATGATCACTTGTGACTAACAAAGAAAGCCAAAGGCTTAAGTACCGTACAAAAGCCCATATATTATAAACAAGTTTCCAAGTAAATTGAAAGACACAGAAAATACTCAATATCAAATAATTAAGCAAAAATAAAACTGATTCCTTATTAAAAAGCTAGAATTGGAAGGGATATTAGAGGCTGTTTAGTTCAACCACATCATTTTACAGATGAGTAAACTGCAACCATGAGAGGTAAGATCACTTCAACACATATGGATAGTATGTGCCAGAGTCAAGATTCAACGTTTTCTGACATAGAATCTTGTACATGGTCAAGGAATTGGTCACAGATATGGAAATCATTTCAGAATGATCATTTTATATGCTGTCAGATGAGATCTTTGACAGTGAAAACATCAAAATAAACACCAAATTCAAAGAAAGGGGCAACTGGGCCACACATTGCGAGTATATAAAATGGGTCTGTCATCATTGTTCAAGTTAGCTATGTTGATACTGAATAATGGATATGTGAACAGATATAAATATGCATAAAAGTATGATAGATATAAAGTTATTACAGTGAAAAAGCCCAAACAACCTAGCAGCTAGCTCAGTAAGGAAGTAAGCCCTTTGCTAAGCTGAGTCGTGGATGAAATCAAGGGGCACCAAATATTAATCATATCTAGTCATTTGCAAAATCATATGAAGGATGATAGGAGAAGATTATGAACAGTGTGATTTTATTTAAAAATATATAAACAACCTAAAACTTTTGGAGGAAATAAAAGAAAAGTAAATTTGTAGAAAGTTTGTCATGACCTACCATTCAGTCAGATTAGTAAAAACAAAAACAAACAAAACAACAATAACAAAACAGAGGTACAATTGGAGGGGGCCTGTCAAAATTTTCATTGAAAAGGTGTTTTTTTACCCCAATATCAGTGACTATGGCACCGCTATGTATTGGTCATTTTCCAAGTTGCTGAATGAAGGTGGAGAGGGGGAAAAACAGCCTAAAAGAAAGTGAAGATGGTTCAGGACCAACTAACTATCCAAAGAAGAAATCAAGGTCTATCTATGGTGCTAACCATGATGCAATTCAGAAGCTATCTGAATGAGGGAAATTTTAGATAACATAGATATAGATATACATACAGATACAGATATAGATATAGATAGATATACACATAAATAGATACACACATAGAAACACATACATATACACAAAAAACATACACATATATACATATACACATATATTTGCATATTTACATATGTATGTATATGTACACAAATGTATATTCACAGATATGTAAATATATAATGATTGAAAAAATCACAAATAATTTCAATAAAGAGAGATGAGGACAGCTAGAGACTGACAAATGAACAAATATGCTCATATCACAAGTATAGGATCTATGATATCAATTTTATATATGTGTTTGTATGTAACTATCCTCAGTGTATTTATATTTAGATAATGTATAGATTGTGCATGCAGCTGCATGTGTATATGAGTTTATATGTGTTTGTATATATGCATATACACCCATATAGTGGTATAGATACCAAGGTAACTTGCATAGAAAATTTAAAAGCAATTTTATTTTTAAGTGGCTTTTTTTTTCAGATTGGTACCATGCACTGTGGTATTCTGCTCTCATTTATGAGTAATGAAGCACCTGACAATGAATTGTTGCTGTCCCTTTCTAAGCTTAAAATCTCTGGCAGCCTGTGGTAGGCAATATTATCTAATAGGAAGGACAGAACCACCTATTCCAGTGACCTTTGGCAGTAATGAAATGAAATAAAAGACTTCTCTGAATAATGATAAATTGGCTGGTAAGGGCTCAGTGTGAATGGACATATCTTTTTTGAATAGTAATTACCTCAAACTGCTTTTCAGTCACACCTTCTCTATAAGCATAAAATCTTGGCTTGGCCTTCATGCATGGCATTGCCAATATATCCATTTGATGTATAGATTTCATCTTTGTCACCCTGATTTACATTATTTTTAACCAACTGGAGCTGCTGCTACAGACAGATGGAAAATAAATGGACTGGGGTAAAGAATAAACTCTGTTATTACGCAAACGAGGTTAGTTCATGATGCCTTTAAGAATCCCATCACATTTATCAATGCATTGCTAACAAAGGGAAATTGTGTTGCAAGCTAAGTCTGAACCAGCTCATTAGTATTTTCATACATTGGTTTTGTTTTGCTTTTCTAATAGAATCCAAATGTCAGTGATGTGGAATTTGGAATTTTGTGATCTCTTTTATTTCTTACTTTCGAGGTAACAATGATCACATAGTATTTTAATCTTTACCAAGTTCTTTGTACAAGTTAACTCATTCAATCCTCACAACAACCTTGTGAAATAGGTCCCATTATTATCCCAATTTTATAGGTTTTGAAAGTGAGGCACAAAGAAATTAGGTCACTCGTCATGGGTCATACAGCTAAAACATGACTGGCTGCTCTTTTGCCTCAGATGTAAAAATACTCAATTTTGTTCAATTTAACAATTTATTAAGGGCTTACTACACATTAGACATTGTGTTAGTTCCTAAAAATATAAAAATAAATTGAAAAAATATTCTCACCTTAACAAAGCTTACATTCTATAGTAGAGTAGATATGATATGCCTACAGATCACTATACACAAAGAAGTAAAATGTTATTGCAGCAGGGAGAGTGAAGGACCAATTGGGGAATGAGGCAAGGCTTTGTGTAGGTGATGTCACCAAAGTGGGCTTTGAAGAAAATTAGGGATTTTAAAAGCTGGAGATGAGAAGGGAATACATTACAACCATGTATAAAGACCCCAGAGGTGGAGGAATGTTATGTTCAGGGATCTGTGAGTCACAGAAGGGAAGCAACAGGGCATGAGGGAAAGTTTTGGTAGGGGCAATATCTGTTTTCCATAAACTGGAATGGTTTATTCCAGGGATGAGGAACCTGCTGTCTTGAGGCCACATATAGCCTTCTAGATTCTTAAGTACAGCCTTTCTGACTTTTTGAATGGATTCAGTCAAAAGGCCACACTTAAGGATCTAGAAGGCCACATGTGGCTTCAAGGCCTCAGGTTCCCCACCCCTGGTTTATGCAACAAGGATTTCCATTTGGTCTATAACCAACAACAGAGAAGTTTCCTTAAGTGTCCACACCTGGCAGAAACTTTTCTGAGGCCCCTTTTCTTTCCTTCAGATGATAAAGCTTCTAATTTTCCCTTCTGAAAAAAAAATGTCCGTGACCTGTAAGTAGGAAGCTTCAGGGGAAGGATCGATGGCATACTTCCTCAGGATGGGCCAGCCTATCTCTTTGTACACTTGGCCTCTCCATTATTCTGTGAGACACCCACAACTTGTATTCTATGGGGACTGTGGTATTTATTCCATGCCTCACAGTCATACAGCTATACAGGGAGCATATTACTGTTTGAACTATGAGCCTTTCATTAAGAAAGAAGTTTGGAGTCCTTCAGGGAATAATTTTCCAAAGGCAATCTGACCTCCTCCCTTCTTCCTGTTTATTTCATCCACCAGGCTTCTACAACTAAGATAGATGTACTAATGTAGTGACTCCATAGGTTGTCTAAACTCTGGTATGGGCAATATTGTAAGTGTTATATATGATACCGTGGGCCCTATCCTAGAATTCTAGAACCTGGGTCCAATGTAGGTGAGAAGAGGGTGGAAGAAGGATATCAAGGAGAGACCCTAAAGATATTTCTCATAGCTCAAAGCCAGAGAATCCAAGATCCTGGGCCCCAATGTGGGAACCTAGGTGAAGTCTCTTGGGTTAGACCATCACCGAGGGATGGTCTGACCATCACTGAGCCTGGCAGAGACTTAAGAAGTTAGTCAGTTAATAAGCATTTATTGAACACCTACTATGTGCTAGAGGCTGTGCTATATAAAGGAGATAAAAAAGCAAAAAAATAAAAGCTAATTCCTGCTTTCAATCGGGGAGCGTCATAGGGGAGACAACATGTAATCAATTATACCAAAATAACTATACAGGAAAATCTGTAGATAATAAATCTAAGAAAGAGACTGGCATTAAAGAGGATTAGGAAAAGCTGCTTGTAGATGGTTGGATTTTAGCTGAGTCTTGAAGGAATCTAGGCAATCCAAGAGAAAGTGATAAGGAGAGAGAGAATCCTGGCATAGAGGACAGACTGTGAAAACATTCAGTCAGGAGATGAAGTGTCATGTTGGAGGAACAGCGGGGAGGTCTCTTAGAGAGTCACTATGGGCAAGAAAGGAATCCTTTTTTTATTTTAACTAATTATTCTTATTAATCAAATGGTAAGCTCATTTTTCCTTTCTAGTGAAGGAATAAAAGTTCTGACCGTGTTTTAATTTTAAGTGCCCTGGGCCAATGCTCTTATCACCTTGCTTTAGTTATGATTGTGATCAAATTTCAGTTCAAATGGCCTGTTGTTTTCATGGAAGTTAATTTTGTGGCAGTTTGGGGCACTATAAAACTTTTTAAAAAAACTTTTTTTAACAACAAAACATCAGACAAAGACTTTAAAGAATAAGACAATTATTGGAACTTAGATTACTATTAGCATTCAAGTACTAACGTGGACACGTGATATCAGTGATTTGGACATTCCAGACAATGATTCACGTAATTATCCAGCCATGCTTGTCCATCCCATGTGACTCTTGTCCATATTCATGTGTCCCTATATAGTTGTCATAGTGGGTCCACCTGATGGACCAGAGGCTTTCCTCCTCCTGACATTGAAATGATATCAGTAAAGTATTTGGGCTGTGCACCTGACAGCTCTCATCCTTGCCATGTGACCAGACCATTTCCTCCTCCAATCCCAAAACAGCTCAAATCAGCGAAAAAGTACCTCCTCTCCAACAGAATACCATAGAGGGTTTGCCACAAGTGTTCTGTAGAAACTTTGCCATCTTTAGGAAAAAAAAAAAACAACAATTCTTTTTTTTTTATCATACCAAACTCCTTAGAGGAAATTAAAACCCATTTCTTCATTTATGATTTTCAAATTTGTGGTCAAACCACTCTTGCAGTCCTTATACCCTTGAACTATGACATAGAAACAAACAAAGAAATGCATATACACACTGTGTTTCAGGAAACAAAGTTTGATCTGTGATTTATCCACACCAACAGACTAAACGAACCAATGGGCTGCCTTGTAACAGAGTTTTAATGTACCTTAATCCTTGATTTTTAAAGATTTCAAAGGAATCCCAAATTCTTAAAGATTCCTCTTTTGGTTTACTTGGGCCTCACGGGCTCATGTAGAATCTCAGAATTGGAAGCAACCTCTGTGGCCATTAATTCAAAACCTGTCTTAAGAAGAATTCTCTTTTCAACATATCTAATGAGGGAATAGTTTGGAAACGTTCTTTTCAAACTTGTGTATAATTCTTGTTCCAATGAAGAAAGGAAATCTGAGGGCATACTTAGTTTGCCAGCTTCTGCAGGATTTTCTGCCATTGTGGGATGACATCATCTGAACCTTGAGTTCATAGGATTTGGTCAGTGACAAGAATGCATTTTTAGAAAATTATTTCACTGGCATTTTTACCATGTGTGCTCGTGAGTTACGGAGAATGAATAAATGGCCGGATTCCTAGAACTAGAGGCTCATGGGATTGTAACTGTGAAGCTGAAAGGCATCCCGGAGGCCATAAAGTCAAATTCAGTTACATGGAGTGGAAAGAGAACTTCGTCAGGAGCCAGACAACTTGAGTTCAAATCCAGCCCGTTCCTTTTATTATCCGTGGGTATTCAGGCAAGTCTCTTAAACATCCTGGGTTTGATTTCTCATCTGTAAAATGAGGAGGTTAGTCTAGATGACCTTCCTTTCCAACTTTAAAGCGATGATCCAATTAAGTGCCATGGTAGTTACTCACTTTTAGGTCCTCACTTTTAACAACTCTAACAAGGTGGATGCCTCCTTTCACTTAGTGACAATGTCAATTTTCTCCTCTTCAATAAAATGGCAAACTAATTCTCACTTTAGCTAGAGACAGTTTTCACTAGGAAATATATGTGTGTGTGTGTGTGTGTGTGTGTGTGTGTGTGTGTGTGTGTAATGAGTTCCTGAGTTGTTTCCTTACATTTTCCTACTCCATTCTAGTTTTTAGAAATGTACCTATCTGAACCTTTAAAATTTCATTGAAAACTTGATCCTCTGAAGTAGATATTTAAACATCATATCCTAGTTCAGTTGTTAAGCACTGAAGTGATTAACCATCTCTGCGCCTTTTTGAAGCACAAAATCCTTTACAGTGTGCAGGCCTCGGAATGGTTTCTCCAGTCGAGAACTCCAACTGTGGTAATTGGCAGGATGTATGAAATCCACACAGAAGGTTAGTGAGTGTCAAAGCTTTCAGACTTTTGAAGAATTAATTCAAGAAAAGATCAGTAAGTCTGTAATTAAAGTCATCATGTCCTGTTTGGCTGACAGAAATGGCTTGTTCCCTCACTATTCATAGCAAGGGTCTGGGCTGATTGAACTCTGTAGGAATTTTCCCAGAAACATTAATGGAAAATGGGAGAGGAGAAGAGAATGCAGGGAGAAAGCAGCTCAGACATAGACACTGACAGGTCTATTTCAACCTCCTGGCTCCTATTAATTGCCCAGATGATTCACAGGGAACCCATGGCGGACTAGCATGTCAATGATCTAGTCCTTTACATAAGATACCAAGGTGTCCTGTGTATTTTTCATAGTAGTATTTTTCAATGTAATTCCTCATGGCATCCTTATTGAATTTTCCATTCCGTGACAAGAACAACCAAAGACTCAAGAAAACCATGGATATTGTTTTCTGAAATTTATAACCATAATGCACTGGATACCATTAGGTGTTAATCGCATGTCATTGATATAAGGAATGGTTGACGTTTTCACTTACATAGCTGACATTAATGTAGTTCTTAGCATATCCCAGGTTCTGTGCTAAATGCTTACCAAACATTATCTCATTTGAATATTACAATAGCCTTGAGAGGTAAGTACAATTATTATCTCCACTTTAAAGATAAGGAAACTGAGGCAGAGAGCAGCTAAGTGACTTGCCCTGGAATAAAAGTTATTACATTGATTTCAGCCATCTTGATTTAAACTTAATTTTTTCACTTGAGTGAGAAAAAAAAAAACTATTCAGCACAAATGTAAATGTAAGTCTAATAGTATAGAATTTATTTTACATAATTGAATCTTCTAAATATATATATGTGTGTGCATATGTGTGTATGTGCGTATAAACCTGCCATTCCTATTGTGATTAATTGATTATTTCATTGAATGAATGAATGAACAAATGGATGAAACAACTACATGAAGGAAAGGTTTTCTAAGCATAAGAAAAAAAATTGCCTTTTTTTAGAGTTCAGAATTTCTGAATCCTGTGAATGAATGAAATACTGGAATGAATGATGTGACCAGACTGACTTTAATGAATGAATGACTAGATGAATGGATTGATTTTAAATGTACCTATTCCTTACATTTCCTCAGTGTGTCTCAGTATAAGAAAAATCATGCTCATGCTTTGAGTTCTCAAGTTGAATTGGCCACTTGGAAGACAGTGTGCTGCATGCTTGTAAACATCTTCACTTGGGAGCCAACTGACTGCTTGCCTGCATGTCATAAAGGAAATTCCTATAGAGTCATGAGTAGGACTTACTGGCTACTAAGGTAGGATCTAGCTCAGAGATTCTATGAAAGAACATCATCTTATGGTTATGTAATTAAAAGCTTGTTCCTCATGTGAGCAAATTCAAACAGCCATAAGAAGCTGAAAATGACGAGACTTTGACGTATGGAAGGCTCTAAATGTTCTGTTGGTGTATAAATGATTCAAGTTCTTAATGAGTCATGTGTGTAGCATGGTCATCAAGGACATAATTCACACACTCACTATTGGTTTTAAAAGAAATATTATGGATGAGGGCAAAGAGTCTGGAAGATACAAAAAATGTATCTTTCCCATCAGAAGTGCATAAGTCCAGAAAAGTGAGTCCTACTGGTTTGTGGGATTCTAGAAGAGTTTGTTCTACAAGTTACCTGATGCATATATTTTATGTAGGGAAATTAGAACCCCAAACATCTAAACCCTTATTTATTCAATGATACCATAAGTCACAGGATCATACATCTCTTACGCTAGAAAGGGCTGATCTCCTCATTTTAAAGTTGAGGAAACAGACCCACAGTGGTTGTGACTTGTCTAGTCATTTAAACACCAGACATTTATCAAGTACTTACTCTATGTAGGACACCATGATTGGTATTGAGGATATAGAGACAAAAACACAAACAGTTTCAACATTCAAACAACGTATTTTATCTTTGTTCAGCAAGTGTGACCACTGCCATAACTAGACTTTTTGGGCTGGGCAAAAACCCCGCGGATGTTTGCTCTCATTTGATGGGGGATCGGGAGGATATTACAGAAGACGGCATGAAGATGAATGAATATACAGTGGGTGCATTAGGGTAGGGGTGGGGTGGAGTTGAGTGAGGAATAGAGGAAGAGCTTTCAATTTCACTAATTATTCTCAGTAAGTTGTTACCAAAGCCTGTTCTTATACTGGGGAAGTAATGAAAGTACTTTCAATACCCTCTAAATTTAGCACCCTGACAGTTGTTCTGTGGTCACATCTGGCAGTTCTTTGGGGGCACAATGATGAAGTTCATCTAGACCAGGTGATTTGATCTCCTCAAGAGTAGCTAAGTATCCTTAATTTGGACAGAAATGTCTCACCATCTGCCTATTGGACATTTTAAATTAGATTTCCCTTAAGCATCTCAAACCTAACAAAGAGAAATCATTATTATTTTCACCAAATCCACTCTTCTCGATTTCCCCTTTGCTACTGCAAAGTGTACCTCCATCACCCAGACACATGATCACAGTGCCATTAATGAGCCTGATTTTCACTCACCCAAGATAATCCAGTCAGTCTCTAAACCTTGGCTTTTCTAGCACTAAAACTTTCATCTATTTCCTCCTTTCCACGGCCTTTTAACTGAATTATTGTAATAAGTCTTAATTTGGCCACCCTGCCTTAAATCTCTCCTTTAAAGAGTGGCCGAATGGCACAGAGGATAAGGTTCTGGGCCTGGAGTCAGGAAGACCTGCATTCAGATCCAGCCTCAGCCACTTAAGGCTGAGTGATTTGGGGCAAGCCACTTAACTTCTGTCTGCCTTAAGTGGCTGAGGTCATTGTGAGGATCAAATTACATAATATTTATGACACATTTAGTATAGTGCCTGGCACAAAGAAGCCATGTAATAAAAATTTATTTCCTTCTTTCTTACTCTCTCCAATTTATTTTTCACCCAGTTGTTGTTTTTTTTCTGAAGTACAAATATAACTATGCCACTCCTCTCAGTAAACTCTAGTAATTCTATATTATCTCAAGGATAAAAAAAAAAGTCCTCCCCAGGGCACTTGAGGGGCAGCAAGGTGACACAGTGGATAGAGTAGGAGGCCTGAAGTCAAGAAAATTCAGTAATGTGACCCTGGGCAAGTCACTTAACCCTATTTGCCTCGGTTTCCTCTTCTTCGAAAATGAACTGGAAGGAAATGACAAACCGCTCGAATGTCTTTGCCAAGAAAACTCCAAATGGTGTCATGAACACTCAAAAAGGACTTAAAAAAGACCAAACAACAGGGCATTTAATGGCCTTCATTGTCTGGCTCCCTCCTATATTCCCAGATTTGTGCAATACTGCTTCCTGTCATGATGGTCCAGACAAACCATGAAAGATGGTCCAGACAAACTAGGCTCCTCATTTTTAGGACTGAGTGTTCCATCTTAGGACTTCCCATAAGACATCCTAGGTTCCAGGAAAACATTTTTGCCTCAGCTTTGCCTTTTGAATACTAAACTACCTTCAAGGCTTCCCTCTGGCACCACCTCTCCTCTTAAATTGGGGTTTATTCCCTTCTTAAATTGCCAAGGTGGACTTTTTTGTTGTCATACCATGGTCTCAGATAGAATGTAAATGGCTCAAATACACTGGCTCTCTGTTTATGATCTCATTTTCCCAGGATCTTGGCTATGGTAGATGCTTAGTAAATGCTGGCTGTAGTCAATTGTCTCCAATATTGGAGTGAAAGTTTTAGAAATGAACAATTTATTCTTAAAGCTTCGTGGGATAGAAGAGAGGGCTAGATTAGGCAATATTAACCTGGGGACACTTGAACATAAATTAAATTCATTAACATTTAGCCATTGAGTCATGCCTCACTTTCATGAAACTGTGGACTATACTGTCCAAGGGGTTTTCTTAACAAAGATACTGGAGTGATTTGCCTTTTCCTTCTCCAGTGGATCAAGGCAAATGGGTTAAATGACTTGTCCAGAGTCATACTGCCAGTAAGTGTCTGAGCCTGGATATGAATTCAGTTTTCCTAACTCCAAGTCCAGTGTTCTATCCACTAAGCCACCTAGCTGCCTATCAATACATGTTCTGATAATTCTAAATCATTATAGTAGATTTCCTTTGTAATTATACACACACACACACACACATATACACAATTTTCTGAGGTTAAAGATAATATGTCAAGAAGGAGTCTATACTGTGAAAGAGGTTTCTGACTCAAAAGAGTTGAAGAACTCCTGGATCACATGATCATTAAGGTCTCTAAAATCTGAGCAGAGATAAGCTAATGACACATAATTAGCACATATTAATAGAGTCTGAGGTCATGAAAAATTAAATAAGCTCATTCTCTCTGTATGTATGTATATATATATTATACATATACATATAGAAGTCTATATATATACATTTATGTGTATATATACATATATACATTTATATATATACACATTATATATAAACACAAACATAAAAAATTGAATATCTGCAAATCACAAGCTTTACCTTTCCTAATTATTTTCTCAATGTCTATGGAAATTATTGGCTGAATTTTCAAAAGCTCAGTGTTTACAGGTATTAACGAAATATGTTTTGAATATTGAGTAGGACATGCCATTTCCTAAGTTTCTTGAGGTCTTTAGATGGAAAATTAAACCAACAACACCAACAACACACTATAATATACCAAGATGTGCTTACAGAGCCAAAATTAATCTATAGATACAAAAGTTTGTGTTTTCACTTGTTTGTATAAATAACATTCTAGTTCTTTCTACTTTACTCAAAATCCCTTTGCAAGGCCACATATAGTCATTATCTTCAAACTTCTATAGGCATTTAGCCATAAAATGATTTAGATATCTAAGCATCCATTTTTTCCTACTTACCCATTTGGTTTGTTCAGTCCCTGAAATAATGCCTATTTTTCATTATAGTGGTAAAGTGGGAAGGAATAAAATCAGAGTATATTTACCGGTGTTCTCAGTTCTGGGATGGCAGCTTGGTAGGTAAGAGGACGGCAGTCTCGAGTGTTGGGCACCAGGACACAAGGAAGAAACATTGGCCCCAGATCATCTCCATCAAGAACATCTATTGTGAGTGTGGTCGTACTTGTTCTCCGTTCATTAAGATTTTGAGCTCGGTCCTGGGAATGAGAAGTGAATTCATTGATGTTGGATTATGGTAAACTTCTGTGCCTGCCTTTGCTAAAAGATCGGGTCAAACTAATAAAACAGATTTTACCAGATGTTATACACATTAGTCTGTGGGCATAGGCAATAGAAAGGAAGACATTTATACTTGGAGGCAGACAGACATGGACTCATATCATTCCTCTTAGGCTGTGTGTCCATGAGTAAATCACTTGCCTTCTCTAGTGCTCAAGAAATGCTCTAAGATCACAAGTCAGAGACAGAGTAGATTTTGATTAACAAAAATACTCATTTAAATAAGTCAAAAAGAATTAATCTTATCCTATCAAATGGGCTAACCTGTGAACTTGTGCCTAAATTTAGTGAATTCTCTTTCCCAATAGTAGAAAGTCCCCATATGTCCTTCTCGACCTCATGCTTTCCTACATTCCTGGTCTTCATATTCTTTAAGCCCCTCCACAAAATCTAGGAAGGACTTTCTGTCTGTCTCTGACACAAGATACTCCATTGCCCAACATAATTTCTTTTCATTGGCTCTCCTTTATGCTGAGAATGTTCTCCCTCTTCAATTCTGCCTCCAGGCTGTTCTTAGGCCTTAACTCAGGTTCTGCTCTCCATGAGAAGACTTTCCTTGCCTGTCTTAATTTTAATGTCTTCCCCTCTGATGTTACCCCCAGTGTCTTCTGTATATATCTTGTATGTACATAGAAGTTTACATGTCTTCTCCCCGGTTAGTCTGGGAGAGCCCGGAGAGCAAAAGCTATTTTTGCCTTTCTTTCTGTCCCCAGTACTTAGTGCATTTCCTAGAATATAGTAACCATTAGATTTACTGTTATCTCATCTAAATTTTATATCCCACAGAGCCTAGAACAGTAAGTTTCATACAGTAGGTGCTTAACCAATTCTTCTGATTAGTTGAGCAGACCAAATCACATGGCTGCCTTATCATTCTGTATGTTTTAAAGGAATAGGTTCTGCCACGTGCAATCTTACCTGCTAGTCTGATTAGAAGCTAAAGTGTTTGTTAAATAGATCATACTGTGTCCCAAAGCCTAGTTAAGGCAGACCTGAGCTCACCAAAGATGGTTAAGCAGATGTGATTAGAGGTATAATGAGGGCTTCGGTGTTGGGCAGAGAATTCTTAAGCAGACACTTTACAGCCTGCATTGTTAAACCTAATGCAATGGATGGAAACACCACTGCCATTGTCTAAATTCCATCAGGATTAATGTCCCAAGCAGGATCCTTGAGTAGCAGATGCTTGGAAGACAAAAAAATCAAAAGCCCTTTTGATGAGCCAAGAAATTATTTGCTAGGTAGAAAAGGAGAACCAAATACCTTCAGCAAGGGAAAAAAAAAGAAAAAGAAAAAGGCAATGAAATAAAGATTCTTAATTGGTGAAAGAAAAAGCTTGCTGCCATTGGAACACATGCTACAAGGGAGAGAGAGACTTGGCATGGCTATATTATGAAAACCAATCCAAACCAAAAACAGAAATCTAATAGGTGAGCAAATGTTCCTTTTGTAAGAGTGCCAATATTTACCAGTCAGGATTTTACATGATATTAAAGAAAGCAGAAAGGATTAATTAAGGATCCTTTTGGGATACACAAGCTGTCCAATTCATTTTCTTTTCTTATTCAGTCTCTCCTCTCTCTCTCTCTCTCTCTCTCATCCGTTTCCATAGTTTGGTTTTTTTTGGTCTCCTACTTCCAACAATATATCCATTCCCTTGTCTCCTAGTACACACACGTGTGCACACACAAACACACACACACACATATACACACCCAGCAACCTCTTATAATGGAGCATAAATTAAAAGGGGGAATAATTCAGCAAAACACACCATCATAATGAAATAGTGAATTTATAAGCTTCTCTGAAGAGGTGGAGGATGTTGGTTGGAGAACACTGCATATAATGTGCAGTCCCTTTGCAATGAGCAGAAGTAACTATTAAGTCAGGAGCAGAAGAGTCACCTCCTGTCCTGGTCTATGAATTTTCAGAATGAGATGCTCAAAGGGAGAGAAAAGTCCACTAGAGTCTGTAGTCCTGCCTTGATGACAAGGATGCTTTCATCCTTCAAAGTTCCCTCAGTAGACAGGCTCTCTCACCCTTCAGTACATGGACTTCATGGACCCCAGGTTAAGAATATTGCTTAATTTAAAGAGCACAGAAATAGACTGAGGGGACCTTGGTTAAGTTCCCGTGTGATTATTAAAATGTCACTTAGCCACTCCAGGCCTGGAGGACTACACTTCATTATCTCCAAGGCTCTTCCTGTCTCAAAATCTATGATCTTCTCATGCATGCTAACGAAAGGCACACTGCAGTTTATAAACTCGGATGTGATGCTGCTGCCCATTCACTGATGACACAGGCCTTGATTCTAAGAGACACATGATCATTGCAATACTTTCTTCTGACTGATGCTTTGACTTTGGTGGAAAGAATTTAACTCTGGAGAGTAAAGGAACAAGTTCTTTGCCATGGCAGGCTTCTATCTGGCTTTGGGTATTCTTTGATCAGAGCCACCTTGAGCAAGTCACTTAACCTTGATCGGACTCAGTTTCCTCATCTATCAAATGAATTAACATACTTTCCAGAAAACACTGTTCGATCCTTAAAGAGCTATTTATATGTGAGCTATATAATCTATCAAATAAGGATACCCATAGCACCCACCACAAAGGGTTGTTGTAAGCATTAAATAATATATATATAAAGTGTTTTGTAAACCTCAAAGATCACTATAAAAGGCAAGTATTACTTATTACCATCATTACTGTAAAGGATAGCATTAAAGAAAATGGAGACTAGAATTAAGTTCAGGAATATTCCTTCAACATTGTACTAGGTATGTGGAGGTAAGAGATCCTGCCTGGAGTCCTAGTTGAATGAACACATACGACACCAGGCTTTATGAGGAGAATTGAAAGCTGCTAATGAGGATTACATGACCTCTCCCCTCCTCTCCTCTCCTCTCTCCTCCCCTCCACGTCTCTTCTCTTCTCTCCTCTCTCCTCTCCTCTCCTCTCCTCTCTTCTCCTCCCTCTCTTCTCTTTCCCATTTCTTCTTTCTTTCTTTTTCCCTTCTTTTCTTTCCTTCCTTCCTTCCTTCCTTCCTTCCTTCCTTCCTTCCTTCCTTCCTT
>CM053624.1:12148803-12172994 GCA_028646595.1 Phalanger gymnotis
AAAAAAAAATAATGTACAGTGAAGTACCACAAAGGATGAGGTCAGGATGGGTTAAAATTTGCATTGGTGGAAGGACCACCTCCAACATTGAGATATCAGATCCACTGAAGCAAACTTTATGTCACTTGAAAGAACCAGATATTCATGGGCCAAAAAGTTTGAAGTACAGTTAAGTCATTGGGATAGAGTTTATACCTGAGTTTTCATTGTTTTACGGAACTCGGGGATTAAGAAACTCACTCTACTGATGCAGATACCTAGTTTCTCTTCAGCTGACAGTTTTAAAGATTTGCCTAGAGCAATGAGAAGCAAAGTGACTTACTCAGGGTCACACAGTCAGTATGGTTCAGGGCTTGAACCTATGTTTTCCTGGCTCGGAGGATGGCTCTCTGTGTGTAATTCCAGGACGTAATGTGCGTTGTAATGTTTAAAGTGTTGTATAAACATCAGCTTTTCTAGCATTGGGGCTTGTGTCTCCTCTGACATTGTAATATAGTAGATCAGAATACCCTGATACAAAATTCTGGGCCCATAAACGATCTTTTTTTGGGGGGGGGTACAAATAATCACTATGCCATGCTTTGTCTCCTAAAATTATATTATACATTAAAAAATTTATGGAAACATTTATGTTAATGAGATACATTTCATGCTTTAATATAATAATTTTATTCAGGTGGGTGCTTCCCATCCCCAACATAGGTTGTAATCTTCTTTGACTTAGACAATATTTGTGAGATGTTTTAACCACTCCTTCCCTCAAAATTTACCACTTTTGTCCCTAGTGTTGATGGGTCTCCCTGAATTTAGCTAAACTTGATCTTAGACAATAGATACGCAACCTGTTGTTGGACCTCTATTCACTGACATTGTAGCTTTGCAGGACACGATTGGCTTACTCTATGTTTTCACAGGACATGAAGTCCCAAGGTTACCTCCATGGCACAATGAGGCATCTGTATAACTCCTTAACAGAGGATGGATTTCCTTTCAAATTACCAGGAATAATTGCTATAAGGGTTTATTTCAGAATTCTTTTGTTTTAGAGAAAGCCTTGTTATCTGTATCACTGGACGAAAATTTTAAATTCAGATTTAACTTGTAATGACTTGCATGGAATTAAGTTGGAAAGTAAGCAAGATTCTGGTAACTTCCTCCTATCTCCTGATTGGCTCATGTAAGTTCTCATGTACAAAGACAGCAATCCAACATCTGTTGGTTCTATAAGACCTAAGTTTAGAAAGAATGAAGGCAATCACAAATGGCTGCTTTTGTAAAAGAAAAATGAAGTGTCAAAGAAGAAATCTTTATGTTTCTTTAATCACAATCATCAAATTGTAACAAATGGAGCCTTGAAATTGAATCCCCCACTTTTGCCAGAATAGCCCATGAGATTAGACCTGCTTATGTGGTGAAGGGCCATATTTCATCATGGCTTTTCATTTAGATTTTCAATACAGTGGTTCTCCTAAAGACATTTCTGCAAACCTTGCCAGTTACAGGGAAAGCAATTGAATAAGCACTGTAATCAGATAGTGGTATGATTTTAGGTGTTTGTTTGTTTACCTTACAGTGCCTGGGAGACATCACTGCTAAAGCTGAAGCCACCCTCTCCACTTCTTAAATCACATTCATTAAACTCAACTGTTTGTTTGTTTGTTTGTTTGTTTGTTTGTTTTCTAGAGTGGGCTCTCTCAATTCCTTTAACAATAATTGTCTCTCTCTTTTTTTTTTTTTTGGAGGGGGGGGAGTGGGCAGAAGACTAATGTTTTAATCCAATCAAAAGTCACATTTTCTTTGATGATGCTATCTCTCAGGAGTGTACTCTGGCTCATTTTCTCCCCATTTCTCATTTATTCTCATCTGTTCCTCTCTTTTTGAAACCTGAACATATGCTAATTAAAAGCAAGTAGGACTAATTGAATATAGGCCTATGTACATTCCAGATTTCAATGTTTAAATGCTCTCTTGTGCATGTCTAAGATACTATCAGCATGTTGACTTGATGCATAGATAATAATAACAGATATCTCTATAGAGTTTTACACACATGATCTCCTGAAGGCCTAACTATGCTCCTTTAAGCCCTACCTCACAAATAATTTTAATTATACAAGGATAAGGCTCTCCATACCAGTGAATATTGCAATCTATTCTTTCTCATCTCCTAAGACTTTTGTTCAGGATATCCCAACAGTCTGTTTCAGGTACAGGGAATATTCTTCTTCGTCAGGAATTCTTAATCTGATGTCTGAAAAAACACACAAACACACACACGCACATACACACATATGTATAATCATATATATACATGTATGCACATATGCACACACATGTATATGTGTATGCATGTTTGTGTATGTCTATTTATATAGATATACACACATATACACATACATAACTCTATTTTGATAACGTTATTTTCCTTTGTAATCTTATACAATTTATTTTATGCTTTTAGAGATATCACTCTGAAAAGAGGTCCACAGGCTTTTCTGGACTACCCAATGAGTCCATAACACAAAACAGGTCCAGAGCCACTGATCTCACTCTTTTGATCTTCCATGGTTCTAGTAGATCAGATATTCACCTGTGATTTTAGCACTTCTGTCTCTAATGATCAGGGCACCTTCTTTGCCGGTTATACATTTTTCCCTGATGACAACCATCATCTCATTTGTTTTGTGCAATTTCCTCCTTGCCACTGCGCTACAGAGAATATGTGCCTCTATTGCCTTTTATGTCTATCAACTGATCAATAAAATGTTTAAATAATTGCTGTCCTCTAGGCACCAGAGCTAGGGCATACAAGGCAAAAGTAAAACTAAGCTTGTCTTCAAGACCCTGATGGTGTTCAATGACTCAAAGAGTTGGACATTACTGGAAAATTGAGAGGCAGAAGAAAATCCCTTATATTCTTTATTGTTCTTCAAGGTTCTGCTCATGGGCTGCCTCCTACAGAAAGCCCATTCTGATTTCCCCAGTTATTGAATTTCCTCCAACCAACATGGCACAGTATCTGGTGCATAAGTGCTTAGTAAATGTTTCTTAATTAATTTATTACATATTTGGGTATACTAATATGTGTATATGCTCTCTGTTCACCCCAATAAAATATACGATCAGAAAATAAAAGCCAGAAAGAGCCTTAAGAAACCATATAGTCTATCCTCCTGATGTTACAGGTAAGGACATTAAGATTCTGGGAGGTCACACAGGTAAATTAGGGTCTGATTCAGTATTTGAACCTTGGTCTTCTTGATTTATGTATAACCCTTGCTTCACTATGCAATGTTGCTTCTAAAGCACTTAAGGCCAGGAACAATTTCATTTTTTTTTGTCTTTCTATCACCAGCACCTAACACAATGTCTGGCTAGGACTCAACAAGCTCAAAAGGATCTCTGTGATTTTATCTTCAAAAGTCCTTCCTCTAGTGATTCAGATCAAGAACTCTTCACAACACAGCCTCTCATAACACATCTATGTCCTCCCATGATTTTGCTTCAGGGGCATCCGCACACCAGGCTAGCAGTGTACCTTCATTCATTCGTTAAAGTGTCTAGGATACCAGTAGAAAATATGGGACATATGTTACTCATTGAGCACCTTGTTTTACGATCATAGGCCTGTTAAAGCATCCTTTTCTCTTGTTTTTCATAGTTCCTAATTTTATGTGTTATAATCTGTTCCTAACCACCATGTACCTCTCTGTTACTCCTTGAGTGGAACTGATTTTCATTTCTTCACAGATGATATTGTATTATGATTGTTGCCTGTGCTTGTCAGTTTTATCCCTCCATTATCTCTCAAATTCTCCTTCTTCTCTCCTCTGTTACTGCCACCTCTCCAGCATAGATCTTCATCCATTCATCCCTTGATTATTGCTATAGCCTTTTGGTGAAGCTGCCTGAATCAAGTTTCTGCCCATTACAATATATTCTCTATTCAGCCACTGAAGTGATTTTCCTAAAACACAGGTCCAACTACATCACACACCCCACCACACTCACACAACACAGACACACATAGACACATGGACACCCACACACCCACACACACACACCCACCCACACACACACACCCCTTCAGTGGCTTCCTATTGCCTTCAAGAACAAATACAGCATGCTCTGCATGGTATCCAAAGCCCTTAATAAACTAATCTCTTTCTACCTTTCCAGGCTTCTTACACCTGACTTCAAGCCCCATGCTGTTCAGTCCAATGGCACTGGCCTCCTGGCTCTTCCATGAATAAGACACTCTGATTCTTAGCTCCACACATTCTATTGGGACCATTTCATGCCTGGAACACTCTCCCACCACAGCTCTGACCACTGACCTCACCAGATTCCTCTAAAACTCAACTAAAATCCTACCTTCTATATAGCAAGTCTTCCTAATCCCTCTTAATCCCAGTGTCTCCCCTCTGTTAATTATTTCCTATTTATCCTATAAATATCTTGCTTTGTATATATTGGTTTGCGAGTTTTCTCCCTTATTTGATTGTAAGCTCCTCCATAGCAGAGGCTGTGTTTTTGTATCCCCAGTGTTTTCAGCAGAGGACCTGGCATATACTATGTACTTAATAAAGGTTTATTGATTGCATTCAATAATTAGCATTGCAGGCATTTAACGAAGGGCATTCGAATTGCCTCACACTGAAAGTTTAATGTGAGAAAGAGCAGACAGGATAGCTCCCTTCAAGCATGTGCTTCTTCTAACAGGACAGGGAACTGAATTCCAGAGAGACAGAGATAAAGTTAGTCTTGATAGCAAGGAAAAAGAAATAAAATGATGTTTGCGAATATGTGGGTCTATCCCAAAGTGATCTGGACTGCCATAGAACTTGAAGAAAAAGTTGGGCAATCACTTTTGTTCTGGATGGGGATTAAGAAGCTGATTTATTTCATTTTTGCATATGGATTGGGGTGGATGGTCACTGAGGTCCACTTCACCACAGAAATCCTTTATTTCTCTGAAGGTTTAACTCCCAAATATTTGTGATATATTGGTCGGTTTAGTAGAGGGATAACACATAGATAGATGCCACATTCTGTGTATACCTTTCAAAGGCTTTTGAACAATTTTGGCATTTGGGGCCCAGTTTTATTTACTCTGTTTCCAACTTATTCCTACTGAAATATACTGTTAGGGCAAATGGTGTAAGTGAATAAAAATGCCAAAGTTATTACTATGTTTACTAATCCATAATCATGAGCATATTAGCCTCATATTCATTTCCTTGAGGAAATGGAACATGCATTTTCTGGAAGCTGCATTTGAACAGCACTGGATTTTCAGAAACATCTTTAGATGTACAAGAAGGAAAAAAAAAACCTGAGTTCCCCAAACTAGTCAGTGAAATGAGAAGCATCCATCACTGTATTAAACAGTACTTCGGAGTAGTTCTCGCCAAGGCCCTTAACTGTAGACTAAGAGCACACTTTCACTTCTATTTCCTGAGTAAATAAACTAACATTTCTGGAGTTACCTCTTCTTCTTTCTCTTTATATACAATTTGGGGCTTGGGTTAGGAGTAGGCAAGAGTAGTGGCCAGAACTCCTAGTGTGGAAAGGCCTTCCAGTAAGGCAGAATAGAAATATTTATGCAAATTATAAAGTCCCACGGGGCATGGAATACTAAGGGCTTTGCCCAGAGACAGTAAGCCAATATATGTATCAAAAGCAGAAATTGAGCCAAGGTGGTGCTAACTGCTCTATCTTTTCTACCTACCATTCCCACTTAGAGGGATAGATAATCCATATGAATAATTAACTCAGGATGTGCATGTATATATGTATAGATCCATGTATATATATATATATGTGTGTGTATAGATCCATGTATATATATATATATATATATGTATACACACATATATACCTATATACACATGTGTTTATATGTATAGCATAGTGGATTATGCAATGGACTTGGAGTTAGAAAGACATGAGATCAAATCTTACCTCAGACACTTGATGTGGGACTCTGGCTCTCACTTTCTTCTACTATAACATTAGCAGCTTGACCTCAGTTGCTTCTCAGGTCCTTTCTGACTCAAATCTATTTTCCTATGATCTAGTACGTGTATGTACGTGTGTAGATATGACGTGTGTATTCACATATATAGAAACCATATCTATACGTACATACACATGTATGTATATATACACGTATATGTATATGTATATCTTTGTAGAACAGATTTTTATTTTTGGATCACATAGTAGTCCTTTAAGTGCATTCATTTACTTAACCAAGAAGGTTTGTAAATAAAATTCATAGAATCATAGATTTTGAGCTGGAAAAGACATTAGAGGTCATCTCTCCCAGACCCCTCATTTTACAAGTGATGAAACAAAGGCCTTTGAAGGAGAAGTTACTTGACCAAAGTTTCACAGGGAATAAGGGAGGAAATGTGAAATGTTGGACAGAACATTAGCTCTGTAATGAGAGGGCTGGGGTGCAAATTTCACCATGGTTGGTTGTTAACTTGGCCTTGGGTAATTATTTTTTCTTCTCTGGGTCTCAGTCTCTTTATCTGTTAAAGGAATGGATTAGATCGGATGGCCTCAGAATTCTATTCCCAATTTAGATCTATGGATCATCCATTCCTTTATCCTTTAAGATTTTTATTTTCTCAGTCTCGTCCTTCTTCTTCCCTCCTGCTCCTGTGCCATTTTAATCGCTACCATCCCCATCATCATCATCATTTCACCTTCATGATAGCCATCACTACCACCATCAGCAGTAACATGAATCATTTCACAGAAGAATGAAGATATGATTTAGGTCTTTTCTCCTAATGTCCAAATGACCATGATCTTTTTCGTTTTCCTGAGGCATCATCTTCCTTCTTCTAGTTAAAATAAGGCCAAACCATTGGACTGATGCTTTGAAAGGTTAATAACCTATCATGGGGCATGTCTTCCCACTTAACATTCTTAAGCAGCATAACTAGAGAGTCTAAGTAAGCATAAAGACATCACCTTTCATTCCTCTTCTCTCTTCAACCTGCCTTCCGTCTAGCTGAAGACCGTTTTTTCCTAATTAGCTTTTTTTAAATAACCAGGAAATCTTGGGATCCTTAGGCTGGGACAGGAACAGAGTCTATGAAATGCATCTAAGTTGAAGATTGTTTCAGACTCCAAAGAGATCCTTCCCTTTTCTCTGTGCCTCAGGAAAAAACAAACAAACAAACAAACCAAAGAAAGACAGAAAACCTCATGGGATGGAACATTCCCTAAGATCAGAAATCAATCCCTCTGTAAATTAACTAGTTTCTAAAAGCTCTCTAAGGCAGGGATTTTCCAACCAAGGATGAGGTATCCCGGCAGAAGAACTGGTGAAGCAATATCCACTTACTGTTCTCTAAAATTGCAAACTCGAGCCTTCCTTCCTGCACCCTTCTTTGGACTAAAGATTGCTTATGAAATCATCCCTTCTCACTCTCTCCACAGATGCAAAAGTTCTATGATTTTCAAGGAGCTTTTCTTTAACCCACGTTTTGTAAGATTGAAAATAGATTTTTTTAAAAGAGAAATTGATTTGAATAAAACAAGTTTTAAAGAATATTTGGCAAAGGAAAAAATTGTCATTTCAAATTGGCCACATTTTATGGGAGACATTCTTATTTCAATTTCAAAAGGAAATAAGAAAGACAAATACTTCAATAGGAAATTGAAATACTATTTTTCTGGCATCAAGATTTTTTTGCAGCAGGAATTGCAGTACTTAAAAATAACCCACTGTAATATTTTTACAACTAGATCAAAACTACTTTAGAAACTGATCATGAGACAGTTGAATGGGAAAGGGATTGGTCATTTAAAGAATGTCTAAAAAACAAAATCGGTAAAATATTCTTGTACTTAGCTGTTTTCTATTTTACTCACCTTTAGACAAATTTCCATTTTGAGTAAATTCATCACAGTGCTATGAAAAAGAGATCAGAGGATCATAGGTTGTTGGGCTGAAGGGACTTTGTAGTTCCTAAGACCTCTTCATTTCCAAATGAGAAAACATAGACCCTCAGAGATGAAGTGACCTGCCAAAATCAGGAAAGTAATAAAGGCTAGAAGTGGGCTGAAGACCATCATCTAGTGAGGGACTACATCCTATAATGAGTGCATGGCTGGGCTTGAATGGCCAGATGCCTTCAGGATAGAAGTTTACTCCTCAGCCTTTTTTTCCTTAACCGCTTGCTTTGTCTTTGTGCTAGTCAGAAATTGCAGCTTAACGTGGCATCAGTTGGGTGCAGGCCAATCCGTCTTTAAAAGTTACCCCTGACACACAACAGGTGTGACCCTGGATAAGTAATTTATTATTCTTGTACCACAGACAACCCTCTAATGCAGTAAGCTATACACATTAGGTTAGGGAAGGGAGATTTGTATCCTGATGAAGTCACAGGTCTACCCTCAAAAATGTCAACTGCTTTTCTTGTTGGATAAAGCAACAAACTTTGGTTGTATTTTTATCAATTCGTTTGTCATAAAGCAGGTTGTAAAACTAATTTATTTTAGAAATAATCTTACTTCTTTTAATAGTGTCCAAGAACGATCTTGGTCATTCCTTTTATTAGTGTTGAAGATAATGATAAAAGCATATTATGTGTTTATATACAACTTTACAGTTACAAAATGCTGCTTAATCCATCTTCTTAGGTGAGCCTCTTTACAGTCTCTAAGGTAGCTAATATAATGATTAGTATCTCCATTTTACCTTTGATGTAAACAATGCTCAGAGATGCCAAGTGCCTTTCCTAGGATAATAAAGCTAACAAGAAATTTTTAAAAAATAGGCATTTAATAAGAATCTATTACATCCCTGTTCTTAAGAAGCTCAATTATTTTTTGGATGAGGAGTGTGGGGGACAAAGACCACTACTCAAATTAATCAAGACAAAGACTTGGATACCTTGAAAGCAGAAAAGAGTTTATTGTTTTCTCTTGAGAAAGAGTACAGCCCCACATAGCTCAGAGCATGACTGGACAGGAAGTACTATTTGGAAACCTCACCCTCAGCCTTTTATCCCTAATGCAAGGACCACCCCCCACACACACCCCTTCCCCTTTCATCCCATTGGCTGGGCTTCAGGGTGCACAGTCTTTGTCACAAAAATCAACCCAGTAGCAGAGGCTTCGCTGTTTGTTTACCATATAAGGGAATAAGGTACACGGGGTGGTAGGAAAAAAAATAACGCAGACAAGGGATGGGGGGATTTTTCAATAATTTGTTTCTGCTTCATGCTCAAAAACAGTGTCCAGATGACTGGAGGAGGGTTGAGTACAATACAGGATGTGCTGAAAAACGTGTTTTCGCAAAATTAAATGGTGTTTTTGTCCGAGAATATTTTAATAGAACAGAGGCCACAAGAAATTATTAACCCCCTGAGGAGCCTTCACTTTTTGAGAGATCATCTCTCACAGGAGGCATGCAAGTTACTCATTTTAACTGATGTTGAGAAGGCGAAAAAAGATATTAGCAGATTCGAGGGTTGTATTTCACAAATTAGAAAGGGTCTAAGACTTGAATAACTGTTGTAAATGAAAAGCCAATGAAAGCGCCAAAATCACAGGTGGCTTCAATATCTTTGTTACCACCCGCCCCACCCCCAGCTATTCATCCATAGAAAAAAGACAGAAATCCAGGAAGGATATCTTGAGAATGGGAATAACAAATAAAGGTGAGCTTTCCAACTAAGACTAGCCCCATCTTATGCAAAAACGACTATCTAGGAACAGTGGCTGAAGGATCTTATTTTGTTCCTGGTCAGAAACCTTCTATACTTACTGTGTCCTTGGAGGCCGCAAACCTCAAAGCTGAGGCTCTCAGAGAATCAAAGAGGTGCTTCTAGCAATCTTAGGCTAGAGGCCATGCTTTTGTTGAAGAGAGTGCTGTGACACTTAAGCTGAAAAGAACACTTGAGTACCCAGCCAAGCCAGAGACTGAAGGTAGTAAGGACTTCAGAGAGCAAACTCATCAAAGAGCAAATCTAGGAATTCCAGCAGATCAAGCCATTCAACAAAGGTGAAGTAGCCTCCTGGGTTCAATACAGAAGCATCAGTAGCCTAGCTGCTGAGAGACCTGCATCTGCTAAACCCAAAGCAAGCTGAGCCTGGTAGGGGTCCAGCTCTACAGCCAAGTGACCCGCTGGACTTAACCTCTAAGTGGGTTAATACCTCCACTTAAATGCGTGCCATGCCTGTGGCCATCCAACCTTGTTGAGCAGCTGAGCGATGACAGATTCATCATCAATTCCATGTCTCGTAGTTAACTCCATGAAAACCTTCTGGACATAATTATTAGTGGCAGTAGCAGCAGCAGCTAGCATTTATACAACACTTTAAGATTTGCAAAGCGCTTTGCAAACATCTCATTTTAACTATGCAACAGCCTTGGCAGGTAGAGGCTTCACATTTTATCCTTATTTTACATATCAAGAAACTGAGGCGAACAGTGGCTAAATGACTTTCCTAAGGTAAGGTCACATAGCTACAACGCCTCTGAAGCTGGATTCAAATTCAAATATTCTTGACTCTAGACCTAGTTCTCTACCCATTATGCCACCAAAAAGGGGGAGGGGGAGGGGGAGGAGATATCTAGGCCCTATTGTTCCAGGTTAGGAGTTGGCTGGACTGTATGTGTTTCTGATATGTATTCCACAGTATCATTATATGCCAGGTCTTTGCCCCTTATTCCTCCCTTGTATTCTTTATGTAGTTGACGGAGAATGTGCCCAGATTTTGGTCAGAAATGTTCTATAAATACTGTGTTTGTTTTGTTGTCTGAGTAAATGCCTTTCTAAGAGCTGAAACCACTGGCTAACTATTAAGTAGAAACACACTGGCGGGGGTTCATGAGCTACAGTGTTAGGAGACTGGCCAGTCATGGGTTTACCCCTACATATCTGTAATTATTATCTATAATTAAAATTATCCTCTCTGGAAATAGATTTTTTTTCCAATTTCTTTGTGAATTGGGGGAGTGAGCTGAAAGACAGTACTACACACACACACACACACACACACACACACACACACATACACACACACAAACACAAACAAACATACATATTTGTTATTCTTGAAAGTCATTTTCTATCACATTCAACTCTTCATGAGCACATTTGGGGTTTTCTTAGCAAAGGTTCTGAAGTAGATTGCCATTTCCTTCTCCAGCTCATTTTACCAATGAGAAAACTGAGGCAAACAAGGTTAAGTGACTTGCCCAGGGTCATACAACTAGTAAGTGACTGAGGCTGGATTTGAACTGAAGTCTTCCTGACTCTATGCCTGGCACTTTATTCACTGTACCACGTACTGCCCTTTCCTAGCATAATGGCAAAGGCAAAAGGATTATGAGTTAGAATATAGAATTGGTTATTTAAGTGTGAAAGATGAGAAACTACTCTGAATAGAACATAGAGTACATGAAGGAGATTAATTTATATAACAAACCCAAAAAGACAGATTAGAGACAGGTTTTGAAGGGCCTTCAATGCAAAAACAGGGGACTATAGGTCCCTAGGGTTTTTCAATGTCAAAATGAAGATTCATATATAGATCTCCTAATTGCAGGTTAAGCACACTTCTTCCCTTTCACAAGCTGTCTCTCATGAATGATTGTCTTGATATGACTCAGAGATTTGAGACTTTTTTTGGCTTAAATCTACAACCAAGTTAAGGCTACGCTCCTCAGTACAATGAATTCTATCTCTCCCAGAACTCTTCTCTCTCATTTTTGCTAGTCAAAGATTTATTGCCAGTCATACTTTCTCTGTTTGATAAAGGTAATACATTGTTTGGGTCTTTGTGTCTTTTACATAGTTTGGAAATGGAGGGGAAACTTAGTGTCTTGAGCACTGGTTTGGTAGGGAAGAATGTGGAGACTCAAATACTACTTCAGACACAATCTCCCATTAGAATGAAAACATCTTGAAGGCCAAAACTATTTTCTTTTTCTCTTTGTATTGCCAGAAGTTAGCCCAGTTCCTAGAAAAAAAGTAAGTGCTTATTAAATGTTTGTCAATCACTTAATTCATTGATTTCTAGTATTATAACTGAATACGTCACTTAAACTTTCTAAGCATCAGGATTGTTACTTCTGTTGTTGTTGTTGGAGGTGGTGTGTGTGTGTGTGTGTGTGTGTGTGTGTGTGTGTTTGTGTGTGTGTGTAAAATAAGAATAGTAATTGCACCTACCAGACGGGGACCCAAGATGGCAGGTTCAGAGCAGCCACCTAAAATTCCCTTTGAAACGTCTTTAAATAGCTCCTCAAATCAAAATTTGGAGCATCAAAGCCAACAAGTCATAGTGCCATAATTTTCCAGTCTCAGAAAATTTTAAAGGTAGGCAGAACAGTCAGTAACACCAGGGTGGAGGTCTAATAGAGGTCTGACCAGAGCCCACGCGCAGCAGCCTCAGGAGCTCTCAGCCTAGAGACAGTAAGGGGGTCTCGTGATTGGTCAGAAAGAGATTGCAGGGAGTCCTTTACTGGTGCTGTGTATAGCTGGCACTGATTGGCAGCTCTATTGCCCGTATGGAGTTCTGGATCATAGTCCCAAGGCAGAAAGGAACACTAGTGTTCATCACAAGGGAGTAACAACCCTAATTATGCTATAAAAGCACAGAAGAGTGCTAGCATTTGCAGCTGCAGGGAACCAGGAGCTCTCCTAGGTAAAGATCAGAGTGGAGAGTAGGAAAGCAGCACCCGCTCCTCTTCCAGGATCACACTATCTTGGAAGCACCAAAAAATTACAGACCACCAGAAACAGCTCTGAAAATAGCAGCATAGAAAATCCTTAAGCCTGGGAAAGTGCCTCCTCACCCCAAGAAAAGCTGAGCCCAACTTCGACATAAATTTCAGAATCGGAAAGTAGGCTGGGAAAATGAACAAAAATAAAGGACCACAAAAAGCTACGATGGTAGTAGGGAACATAAAACATAAGGATGATGTGAAACAACTACAAAAAACAATTTTAAAATGATAATTAAAAGAAATCCGGGAAGAAGTAAAAAGAAGAGATTAGAGTAGTAAAGGAAAAATGCAGAAGATAAATGAAAAAGATGCAAGAAAATTACAAAAGAATAATTGAGCTTGGTAAAAGAGGCACAAAAAATGCTAAAGAAAATAACCTTTAGAAACAGAATTGGACTAATAGTAAAAAAGCACAAAAATTAATGAAAGAAAAGAATGCTTTAAAAAGCATTATTGGCAAAATTTTAAAAAAAGGTACAAGATCTTATTGAATAAAATCATTCCTTAAAAATTGAAATCGAACAAGTAGAAGTTAATGACTCATTGAGACATTAAGAAATAATAAAAGATTAAAATGGGAGAAAATGTGAGATATCTCACTGGAAAAACAAGTGACCTAGAAAATAGATTGATGAGAGAAAATTTTAAAATTATTGGACTATCTGAAAGCCATGGTCAAAGAAAGAGGTTACACATATTTCAAGAAATGATATAGGAAAACTTCCCTGGTGTCTTAGATAAGAGGGTAAAATAGAAATTTAAAGAATCCATTGATCAGCTCTTTATAAAGATCCCAAAATGAAGCCTCCTAGGGATATGTTAGCCAAATTTCAGAGCATCCAGCTTAAAGAGAAAATACTTCAAGCAGTCGGAAAGAAACAATTCAAATATCAAGGAGCCAGATGATCATACATGATTTAGTGGCTTCCTCATTAAAGGAGCAGAGGGCTTGGAATATAATATTCTAGAAAGCAAAGGAGCTAGGATTATATCATGAATCATCTCTATGGTAAAACTGAGTATAGTCCTTCAGTGGAAAATATGGATATTTAATGAAACAGAGGAATTACAAGCGTTCCTGATGAAAAGACCAGAGCTGAATTTAAAAAAAAAATGACATTCAAACAATGCACAAGAGAAACAGAAAAAGGTAAATATAAAAGAGTAATTACAAGGGATTGAATAAAGTTAAATGTTTATGTTTATTATTATGCATACATACACATGCACTCAGTTGTGTATAGAAAATGTAAGTTATACAAGAGGGAAATAGGAGAGGAAGGGGATAAAAGAACGGGAGGCAGTGGTAAAAAGAAAAATAGACATAGACTTTTGAGGAGAGAAAGGATAAAAAAAGGAACACACAGAAGATAATGGGTTGGAGGGGAATACATAGTTTGTAATCATAACTGTGAATGTGAATGGGATGAGCTTATCCATAGAATGAAACCACATAACAGAATGGATTAGAAACCAGAATCCAGCAATATGTTGTTTACAAAGACACATTTAAAGCAGGAAGAGGTAAAATAAAGGGTTCGATCAGAATATAATGTGTTTCATCAGAAATAAAAAAAAGGCATGGATAGCAATCATGATGTCAGACAAAGCCAGAGCAAAAACTGGACCTAATTAAAAGATAACTCTATTTTGCTAAAAAGTAGCGCAGACATGAAGTAATATCAATGAATTTTAGACCAAATTTCTCTTATAAAGCCTTCATTTCTCAAATATACACTGAATATATAACTGAGACAAATTCATAAAATAGCCATTCCCCAATTGTTAAATGCCAAAGGCATTTAATGCCAGGCACTTTTCAGAAGAAGACATCAAAGTTATATGTAGCCATATAAAAATGCTCCAAATCATTATTGAGCAAAAATGCAAATTAAAATAATTCTAAGGTATTACCTCACACTTTTCAGAACTGACAAATGTGGGAGAGGATGAGGAGAAAATATGTACGCTAATAAACTGTTGGTGGAATTGGAGAATGGTCCAACCATTTTGGAAAACACTTTGGAACTATACCTAAAAGGCCATAAAACTGTATACTCTTTGATTTAGCCATGCTGATACTGTCCGTATCCCAAAGATAGCAAAGAGAAAGGAAAATGACCTACAAACAACATGATCTAAAACATTTATTGGGGGAACACTCATCAGTTAGGGAATGCCTGAGCAAACTGTGGCATGTGATTGTGATGGAGTACTATTGTGCTATAAGAAATGACAAGAGGGATTCAGAAAACAAAACAAAACAAACAAACAAAAACATGTTAAGACCTATATCAGGGCTGTCCAACATCCTGTATGCAGCCCACAGTGGGATTTATGTGGCTTGCCTACAGGCATAGAAATTTACATAAATGCTCTAGTAAAAGAAGTGGAGCTACCACAGAGCTCTCACTAAAATGGCAAATCAAAATATATTGTCTATTGCTTCAATAAAAACCTAAGGTTGAACACCCCTGACCTATATGAACTGATGAAAAGTGAAGCGAGAAGAAGCAGGAAATCTTTGTGCACAATAACAGCAATATTACAATGATGACCAACTGACGAAAAACTTAGATATTCTTAGTAATAAAATGATCTAAGATAATTCCAACAGACTTATGATGAAAAAAAAATGCTATACACCTCAAGAGAGAGAACTGATGAACTCTGAGTGCAAACTGAACTTTAATGTTTACTCTTTATTTTTTCTTTTTGTGAAATATGGCTAAAATGGAAATATATTTCTCATGATTTCACATGTATAAGTGAAATGCTATTGTTTGCCGTCTCAGTGGGCACAGAGAATAGTAAGAGGGAGAGAAAGAATATGGAACTCAAAATTTAAAAAGAAAAGAGTGTTATATAAATAATATTAAAAAGAAAACACTGTTCTGAGAAAGAATAAAAAAAATTAACATTACTACCTTAAAGGATTATTGTGAGGTTCAGATGTGATGATGCATGGAAGCACTTTGCAAAACTTGGTAATAAGTGAATGTTACTTGTCCATTTCTTTTTAGTTTCTGTTCCTTGGTAAATTTCTACCTAAAAACAGCAAAAATAAAAATTAGAAAAAAAAAACCTTACTCCCTTGTTTGGCCATATGTCCCTAATCTTTACTCAGTGAAACAAAGAAATGTTGTTTTCAAATAAGAACAATCAGATTTACTCTTTGACCTTCTGTCTGCCCTGATTCCTGTATCCAGGCAACCTCATTTAGAGTTTTCATTACTGGAAGAAATAGCTCAGGAACATTGAGTCAAATGTTGACTAAAAACAAAACAACAAAACCATAATACCCCCCCCCCCACAGAGTAGAGGGAGAGAGAAGAGAAAAACTATGCTGAATCTGGAGTTTACAGGTTATACTTTCCATATTAATCAGTTCAGATCTTTTTTTTTCTCCCACCTTTGAGTATAGTTCATAGGAAGAGCTTTCTAATACAGCGTGCAGAGACAGGGTTAAGTAAACCAGACAAGAGCCCAATAGTTGGACAAGCATAATGAAGTGGATTATCATAAAATATGAAGATATAAATTTGGTGTCCTCCTCATCCTAAATCAACATCAGTCAACAAACCTTCATTAAGCACCTTCTATGTGCCAAATACTGTGTGGTGATTAAGAAAGGCAAACACAACCTCTACCCTCAAAGATAATAAGTTTTGTCAACCATAGTGATTATATGAAAAGAAAAATAAAACAAAGTGTTTTATTTGTTTCCTCATCTGGAAAAAAATTACACCTGAAAGAAATCCACCAAAAAATTATTCAGTTATTTTAAGTTGTCTCTCACTCTTTATGACCTCAATGGGATTTTCTAAAACAGTTTGCCATTTCCTTCTCCAGATCATCTTACTGATGAGAAAACTGAGGCAAATGGGGTTAAGTGACTCACCCAGAGTCACACAATTAGTAAGTGTCAGAGGTCACATCTGAACTCAAGTCTTCCTGACTCCAGGACCGGCACTCTACCCACATTGCCACCTAGCTGCCTATCAAGCCATACACAGGAAAAATCAAGTACATTAAAATACTTGTTATTCAGATTATGTCCTGCAGTTGGATGGGCAACCCAGTGAATGTCATACAACTTTGAGTATGACAGCTATCTGCAGGGGGTGATGATCTACCAATTGAAATAGTGATTGCACTTGATCAGCTTGGCCACATTCAAGGGTAGGCGTAGAGAAAAGTAAGAGATGAAAATCTTGATGTGTGTGTGTGTGTGTGTGTGTGTGTGTGTGTGTGTGTGTGTGTGCGCGTGTGTGTGTGTGAGGAAGGGATCTTCCTAGAGCTGTCCAATAGAATCCGCTGGCTTAGGTCTTCTTTGGTTGAAATAGAGTATGCTATAATGTCATCCCCCATATGGATTAAGCTATAAATAGCATATTTGTCAAATTTACAACAAAATTGGCTGAGATAGTTAACACTGTATGGCTGGGTCAGGAGTAAAAGGATTTGTATATGCATTGGGTTAAATCTAAAAGATAAAATTCTAAAGGAATAAATGCAAATTCTTATGCTTGGGCCTAATAATTCAACATCAAAGTACAGAATCACAAAGGCAGGGTTAGGCAACATTTGTCTTAAAATGTACTTTGGGGCTTTAGTATATGGCAACGTGAATTTGGGTCTGATTTGGCAGCCCAAAGAAGTAATGCAATTTCTGGCTGTATTAAGATAGGAATGGCTTCTAAGAATAGAGAGAGGATAGTCCCCTTATATTAAATCTTGATCAGAGAATATCAAAAGATACTGTGTTACGTTCTCAGAATCATAATTTGAATGATTTCAGTAACCTAGAAAGTTACAGGTTTAAGATAGAAAGCCTTGATGCCATTTCATATGAGTACCCATTGAATTGGATGGAGAATTTTATTTAGGAGAAGAAAATATTCAGGTTGGGGGTAGATAGTTGTTTTCAAATATTTGTAGGATTCTCAAGTGGAAGGGCTATTAGATTTTTTTTTTTCTGTTTGGCCCCAAAGATCGGAATCAGGGGACATGAGTGGAAGTTCCAGAGAAGAATATTTAAATTTGACATAAGAACAAATAAACAAACAAAAACCCAATTAAAGTGATTTAAAAGTACAATGGAATGCCTTTAGAGTTGGTGGTTCTCCCTCACTGTAGGTCTTTGTTAAGATGTTTTATCTACCTATAGGATGTTTTAGAGTAGGAATTGCTTTTGTGTATGGCTTTTGATGGCTGTTGAGGTACCTCCTCTAAAATTTTATGGTTCTGTGAGAATACTTATTGGTACTGTCCTCTGAGAGTTTCCAAAATTATGGAATAAACATGTCATTGGTAGGTGAGAAAAATGGGGGATCATACTGGGGACTAGATCTAGCTCACCTCCATTGCTGCACTACCTCTCTCCCATCTCCTTCACCAGTGGGCCATGACAACATCATCACCATATGGAACATGGCATTGCAGTAAGGGAATAGGAAAGGGTATTGAGAAGGCATCAAACTCCAGGAAAATTTGTTACAATTTTAGCCATTTCTTCCAGTGATCTCATAGAGAAAGAACAAGAAAACATTTGAAAAAAAATTTCAAAGCATCTCAAGTTGCCCTGTACACATTTATATTGCTATTATCTCAATCATAATCCCATTTGTAGAGGGTTTTATGTGGTCCCCTAAGTGGTAAAAGGCATTTTTTTCAAAGAGAGAGATGAAGTAATTCAGCCTTGCCTAGACACAGAATATTGCTTCATTATTTTGAAGAATTCAAGGAAGAGACAAGGATGTGTGAATCTTCAGCTTTTGCTAGGTAGGAAGTTACCGATTCTATTGGTGACTCAGACTGAAGGAAGAAAGGAATTGACTGATGAATTCAAGGCAAGCTGTGCTACAAGCTCTTATTTAAAATGCACCCTAGAATGTTTCAGAGGTGCAGTGAAGCAGATACATTCCCACTCGGCCCAACTATCTCAAGAGACAGCTTGGTGTCTCTCTGCTCCTCCACTGGACAAAATATTTGAAACAAGCAATTCAGTAGATTGAAGGCCCAGGGAGCGTCAAGGCTCTCTTCTCTCAGGTTTCCTGGTTTGTGTCTTCTTTTTGTTTGTGTACTCTGGACTTTCTAGTCTTCAAGGGGAAGCATCGTGATCTCTCCCAGCCAGCCTCCTTCCTTCTCTTCTCAGTTGTTAATTATTGCTGAATCACTTTTCGGAGAGATCTTGGTTCTCTTTGTTTTGGGGAGACAGTAGTTCTTCCTACTTTGAAAATAATACTAATAATGGTTAACACATATATGTCTTTAAAGGTTGTAAACTGTTTTATATATATTATCTAATAGTAACACAGACCTTAAACTTCCAAGTATTTCAGAAGCAGTGAGGTCCAACCCACTTATTTGAGAGATTAGAAAACCCAGGGAATTTAAGGGTTTTATGAAAGGTCATGAAGCTAGTAGGTATTAGAGGTGGGATCTGAACTCAGATCTTTTGACTCCAGAGCCAATGATCTTACCACTGTACTACACTGCTTCCCTGATCTCATTTGATCACAGCAAAATGTAGCATTTTAGCCATAAAGCAAAGTAATCCAAAGCAAATACAAGACAAAGTTTTACTGCTGGAATCATTGCAATGCCTAGAGCATGAGAAAATGAGTAATTTACATATCTGTAATTAAGTAGGGGCACTAAGGATGTCTTTGAGGTTTCCAAAGGGCAAGGGATACACTTCCTCCCTTTTGTGATCTTCTGGAGGAACATCCCTGCATCTTAAAGTCTTCTGCTGATCACATGACAAGATTGCCTTCACTGCTTCACTCATTTCTGGGCCAACCCAAGACTTGACTCTGTGGCTCTAATCTCTCAGGATTTGGGAGATGAAGGATTGGAGATTATCAACCGTGTGTATTTATGGGGGAGAGGGAGATAGTGGCCAAAGGAGAATAAGTGACTTACAAAAATATCCCATAGGTAGCAGCATCAGAAGCAAAACCAAGGTTATAGAATCCTAGGGCCGCAGATTTAGAGCTCTAAGGGACCTCTGAGGTCATCAGTTTAGTCCATTCTTTCAAAAATTGAGGTTTTGAACTTGAAAACATGAACATTTCTATATATAAGGAATGGAGGAAGTAAATTACCTACATAACTACATATTTCTAATGCACACAATGGCTTTTTTATGTTTTTTTTTTGGCAGGGCAATTGGGGTTAAGTGACTTGCCCAAGGTCACACAGTTAGTACATGCGTCAAGTGTCTGAGGCCAGATTTGAATTCAGGTCCTCCTGACTCCAGGGCTGGTGCTTTACTTACTGCACCACCTAGCTGCCCCAATACAGTGGCTTTTTAGAAATTATGCAATATGTCCAACATTTCAGTTGCAAACATGTCCTCTTCCTCTTTTGATTTAACCTCCTTCTATTGTCTTCTCTGCATTAAAAATATTTCGAAGTCACTCATTTATCTTTATTTTTAAGAGAGTGGGGTTATCAAGTACTACTACACTCCTTTTGAGCTCCCAATGCTTGCTACTGCTTCAAAAAACAGTTTCATATGGGGCAATGAAATGACTTGGGGAAAGAACATGAGGCCTTGAATCAGAAAGACATGAGATCAAACACAGCTTCAAATATTTCTTAGTTGTGTGGCCCTGGGCAAGTCACTTAATTTTTGTTTGCCTCAGTTTTCTCTTCAATAAAATGATGCTAATAATAGCACCTACTCCCCCAGAGTTGCTGTGAGGATCAAATAATCTGCTGTTTGTAAAACATTTGACATGGTGTCTGGCATACACTATACATTGTGTAAATGCTTATAACAATAACAGTACCAATAAGTATTATTATTACTATTATTACTATTATAACAAATTAGTTCCACATATGAGCCATGACTTAAAAATGTATGTCTTATTGTACAGTTTTTAAGTCTTTAGAAGTTGTTTTTTGTTTCTTTATTTTAAAAAAAATCTATTTATTGTAATCATTGCTCTCCTGGTTCTCATTTCACTGTTTATAAGTACATAAGTCTTTACAGATTTCTCTATCTCTTTCATCACTTTTTATGATGGCATAATATTCCATTATATTCCCAGAACAAAATGTGTTCAACCATTTTCTAATTTGTAGGCACCCCCTAGTTTCTACTTCTTTTCTAAAAATAACAGAAAGCGATGCTATCAGCATTTTTTTTATGTTAGCTCTTCCCATCCTCTATTTTTTTGAGGTGTAAGTTTATCAATGCTATCACCATTCAGATTCTCTCTCTTCTACTTGCTTTAGTATTTTATGAAATTATAGTACTCCTAGGCTTCCACCATTCCATTTTCTAGAGTTTTCAAATAAATGTGTATTTTTCATTTAGCAAAGTGGGAGGACATATTCAGACAGTTTCTGAAAACTTTCTGTCTTATTGTATTGACTGTTTTGCATTTATAAAATTTTGATACCGGCAATGTCTTCCCTTTTGTCTGTTTCCCATTTCCTATATGTCATAGTCAACATCTTGTGTTAATAGGTTGATTAGAGCAGTTATAAGTGGATACAAAAGACGTCTCTATCATTTCATCTGGTCTGTTGTTTTGTTTGATACTTGCTTGAAATAGTTTATGACATAACAGCATAGAGGAAACTAATTCTGAAATGATAGAATTATCTGTCATCAAGAATTTCTTTTCTGTGAAGAGGCAATATCTCTCTTCCTGATTAAAAGATCCATGGTACACAAGCCAAAAGCTTTTGAGGAGTGTATAATACTAGGGAGTTGACAAGTAGTACCCATCTCTAGATGGATTGCTTAATTCTGAACCATGTTTTCCAACACAGATTTTGCTACCTTCATCTCTGCCCACTTTCCTAATGAAGATGCAAAGGAAAAAAAAAGTAATTTGGTTTCTTTTGGAGGTGATTTTTAGAAGTTTTTTTCTTTTTTGTGGAGTTCCTTTAATTCTTTATTCTTTGAAATAGATATGGAAAGAAAGAATAAATCATTTTACAAATAGAAGTGACTTGAGAAATTATCTAGTTCGATCCTATTGTACAGTTAAGGAAACTGAGGTAATAAAAGACAAATGATTTGCCCAAGATCATATAGTTAACTATCTAAAATGACAACTGATGAAATTGGGGACTTTAAAGTAGCTACTGTCTGAATTTTGTTTAAAGTATAAGTAAAATTTCCTTTCTCTTTCCCCCACATAATTGATTTAAATTGATCTCCAGATAAAGACTTACTCAAGTGCAGATAGCCTTGGGGTTCCAAAGGCTATGCCAGTGGAATTCAGGCTCTGGTAGATCTTATCAATTGGGAAAGACTTTAAATCCAGGTCTGGTGATGGATTGTAGTCTTTTTATGTGATTACCAGCCTAAATTCAGAGAGGCTCATCATTAAATGGTTTGACAACCAGCTAATTCTCCTACATTAATGATGACACAATATATTAAATTATAAAGGGGTCACAATTTAGTGAGGGAGAGTCAGTCAGTTAACAAGCATTTATTAAATGCTTATTATGTACCAGGCATTTTAGTTAGTACTGAGACTATAAAGAAAGGCAAAATGTTGTCCCTGACCTCAAAAAGCTCAGTCTAATGGAGAGGACAAGAAGCAAATGATGTGGACAATGAATGTATATTCTAATCAGGATAAATTGGAGATGAGACCAGAGGGATGGCACTAAGAGTAAGATCGACTAAAAAAGGCTTTATATGAAGGTAGAACTTAAGCTGATACTTGAAGGAAGCCAGTGTACACAGAGTTTCAGGCATGGAGGACAGGCAGTGAGAGGCCTTGTCAACATCAATGAAAGGAAGCCAGGAATACAGAAATAAAATGCTTCTGATTCTCCAAAAAAGAATCTTTCAGGACCATGACTTTTATAAATAAAATGAAATGCACTATTTAGGTGACTATTAAACTGATAGATGATCTTTAAATTATATATATATATATATATATGTATATATATATGTACATATATAAGTGGCAGCAGTAAAAAAGATTTCTATTCAGATTTCATATTTGAAGCTCAATTTCAAGGAAAACATTGTTATTAGATATTCCCATTGTATTAGCTCAAACATTTTATCAGTTATGAAATTCTAAATACATGCTTCCATGTTTATATTCCTTTTATATTGTTAGGAAGGAAAGAAAAGGTTCTAGATATAGAATTGTTTGCACTTCCAGTTAGAAATATCAAGATTTCTCTTTCTGTATATGACATAGAATTTTTCTTAGTCAGCAACCTTTAATTTGGTGAAGTTTGGCATCAACATTTTTATTTTCCTTACATTCCAATTTGCCACACTGGGACATTTTTAGTCAAGTCCCATGAATGTGTGAATAGGTTCCTTGTTCATTATTTCCTCATCAAGCACAGGTTACATAGTGTTACATGTGTCCCTGATGCCATTCCTAGCTTGGAAATGTATGGCTTGAATTTATAGTAGATTCAAAAACAAAGCTTAACAATTTCACTGAATATGTGTTTTCTTAGTTCATTTTCAATGATATGAAGGAATACTGTATCGATCATTCCTTTATATTTCTCAATTCTGTTTTTCAAAAATTCTCTTTGGTGTGTAAGAAGATTTCATATTTGTTGCCTATTCCAGTTTCTGTAAATATTTGGCTGGTAAACATCTTTCTGCAAACCTTGTGATGTTTGCCTTTCCTAACCCTGTCTAGGAAAGGTTCAATCATTATATTATATATCTATATTATTTATCTATCTCTACAGATTTATATCTATGTAGTTTATAAAGCACTTATATATGCACACTTAGCATTTTATATATATATATATTTTTTAGAAAATATATTATTTATACATATACATACATATATACTTTTACAACTCCCAACATTGCATGTATGCATGTGGATGTATATGTATGTATGTGTGAATATATGTATGCAAATACATATGTATGTATGGGTGCACATGTATATGCAGACATCTATGCACACACACATATATGGCAACACCCATATATAGCATGGATGCATAATTTCATTACATATGCATATATATTTGCATACACATATACATACATGCACACAGATATAGATAGAAATGAAACACTTGGAAAAGCATGTCACAATCTAAGTAGTTTATTGGTAAGAAAACTGAGACCAGTGAAGTGACTTGTGTAGCTTCACAAACCTTGTAGGTGGCATGGTTAAGATTTTAACTCTTTTTTTTTTTGACATATTGAATAACTCCTAGGGAGTTGAATAGGTTCAGATAGATTTATTCAAGATTTCACAGATAATGAAGGTCAAATAAGATTTGAAGCCAGATCTGCCTGGCTCTGATTCTAACACTCTTTAATTATTATGCCTTATCATAAAACTAGGGAAGGGAAGAAGTTCATCTGCTTTCTGTTCATTAGGAGAGTGTCCTCACAGCTCTCAAGTCTTAGCTTCTTATCCCTTTTTACTTTAAGGAGAGTAAAGTT
>CM053624.1:12173494-12200788 GCA_028646595.1 Phalanger gymnotis
TTTGTGGATTCTGTAGTTCTAGAATTGGTTCAGAGCCATTTTTTCATAGGTTTTTGGAGGGACTTGGAGGGGAGCTCACGCCAGTTACTGCTTTCCAGTAGCCATCTTGGCTCCGCCCCTCCCGGAAATCTATGGATTTAATGTGCTTCCCCCACTGTCCCCCACCCCAGCCCTCATCTTGGATTACAGTTTATGCAAAGCTACTGAGATTGAAAATAGCTGGCTTTGGATGAAGTTGACCTAAATCAATACCAAGGTTAACTCTCTGTGACAGCTTCGAAGAAGAAAGTTCATTCCTGATGCCCACCCACTTCACTTGTAGAAAGAATCTGGGTATTTCAACCCTGAACATTTTGGAATCTGGAAGGGCTTGACACAAGCCTTCCTCTGACTTACCAAAGTATGTGCTTGAATTTTGAAAGTTGGGGGAAAGGTTTAGTGCATTTTTGTGAGCAAAAACAGATAGCTGACTGAATTTTATTTGGGAGATTTTTTTTAATTATCGCTCCTTATGAACAGTAAAAAATGGAATTTAAGACTATTGAATTCATTTCAACTCAATACAGTTAGCATGGATTAATAAGCACTTGTTATGTGGAAGGCATCATCTTGTATACAATAGGGATTTAATAAATCCATGTGGGATAAATGATTCTACAAAGAAAAAGGAGTATTGGCAATTGAATGCCTTAAAAACTTAGATTTCATCTTTTCCTATAAAATTCAGTCATGAATTATTAAACACCAAGTATGTGTACTCCGCTAGCCCTTTACAGAAGGATTTGAACTTCTACTGGAGAAATACTACATTTGCAAGATAAAATTGCCAAGAGATGTAACAACTTGTTGGCAGGGGTGGGTTGAAGACAGGATGAGGAAAGAATTCCTATAGGAAGAGACAGTTGAGCTGGGCCTTAAAGAAAACTAGAGATTCAATGGAATACCCATAAATGAGGAATTTATTGTAGCTCATGTACTGTGGCCTACTTGAGGTATTATGTTGGTCTGCTTGTGGTTATTCAGTTGTTTTTCAGTCATCTCTCCCTCTCCATGACCCCATTTTATGTTTTCTTGGCAAAGATATTGGAGTGGTTGGCCATTTCCTTCTCCAGCCCCTTTCATAGATGAGCAAACTGAGGCAAACAGGGTTGAGTGCCTTCCCAAGGGTCATATAGCTAGGAAGTGTCTGAAGACTGGTTTGAACTGACAAAGATGGACGTTCCTGATGCCAGACCCAGAACTCTATCCACTGTACCCTCCAGCTGTTACTAATAATCCAAAACAAAAGTCCTTTTCAAAACCAAGGCCTTACACATATTGTTGAGCTCATGGGTAGATGATGATTTTTTTTTTCTGTTTAAAGATCATGTATTTAAAGCTGGAAAGGAAATTAGATTCGAGGTCATTGAGTCTAATCCTCTCATACAACGGATGAGAAACCTGAGGCTCAGAGCCTTGCCCAGGAGTTCACAGATAATGAAACATAGGTCTTGTACTTCCCAATAGTGGACGTGGTCCATTGGATCATAATACCTTGCATACCTTGCAATATAATCTTCAGTGTGTGTGTGTGTGTGTGTGTGTGTGTGTGTGTGTGTGTGTGTGTGTTTTAAGTGATTATTCTGAAATTCATGCAACAGGAAAAAGACTATTATAATAATGCTATGATGTGAAGCATGTCAGATATTGAAAATTGCCAAAAGATGGCATTTATATTTTTTTTTAATCAAAATCATCACTGATAGAAAGATTAGTGCTGAATTTGGTGACTTTTAAAGACAATCACATTGTAAATCATGACAGACTCAGGAAAAGTAGAGCATAACAAGATGTCGATGATGAATTATGAGACAAGAGAAGATAACTAGATCTATTGTATAAAATATAACTATAAAGTACCTTTCACTTGAATATAATTCATTTGCATTAAAATATTTTGTATAAATGGTGGTTTAAGATAGAAAGATTATAATACTTGTATTGTTATAAATCATTCCAACAATCAGATAGAAAGTTTATTTTGTAAAGCAACAGAATTTTTATGCCCACTGTTTAATTTCCATGGGAAATATAACAATTTTATTAAATGTTTTTTCTTTCTTTCTTTGCATTCATTATGAAGTCAGATAGCCTACGAAGTATGGTATGGTATTGCGAGAAAGAATACTGAATCTAAAGTCAAGAAAGGTGGTGGTTCAAATCCTGGTTATAACATTTAATTCAAGTGACCCTTGTCCCATAATGTAACACTTATGGCATCCCGCTCATGTATGAGGTCCCCCAAAAGGCTGACCCAGGTTCAAGGAACTTTGTGGATATTCATATATTCAGAACTCATAGTTCAATTGTCTCAACAAAAGTGTTTAATTTTGCTAATCAGAGAGAAGACACAATTAATTTAAAACAAAGCCATTTAATGAAAGAGTATAGTGATAAAAGATCAGCACCACTATGAAACCTGGGTGCACTACCACAAATACACATGAAATTAATGGAAAGGGTAGATACTTGTAGAGATCAGAAGTAAGAAGCATACATATAAGGTGCACTAGTCACAAGGCTTAGACCTAGGAAACATAGGAAACCTTGCCACACTTCTTTTAGTTTCATTTTTTTTTATTTTTAAAATGGAATAATACTATTTGTACTATTTATCACATTGAATTCTTAAGCTCTCAAGAATGAAACTATGTATATATTAATCCATTTAATAAGTATTTATAAAATATTTTCTATGTGTTAAGTGCTAAGCTGTCTTCTCTTCCTGGAACAAGGTAGATATGGGGCATGGTATTAAAACTGGAAATCAGAACTGGGACTGGGGAATGAGGATGAAGGTCAGCCTTGGCCTCTCCATAAAATAGATGCTGCTAGAGGAACTCACCAATAACATCAGAGGGATGTATTTCAGATATTATTATTATTATTATTATTATTACTATTTGATTAGAAAAGAAACCAACTTATCCAGGATCATAACGCATAAATATGTGGTGGAGGTGGGATTTCAACCTGCCTTCTTGACTCCAGGCTAACAGGCTCTCTCCAATAATGCCTGAACTTCCATAGAATCAGAAGATTTTCTTAAAATTAAGCATTGATGTATATTAGTTATAAAGAGTAAAATATCTGTGCTCTTAATCTCTTTCACATCCATTATGTCCCATATCAAAAATATAATTTCCATGGTGTGGGAATCTCTTTCTAACTTAGTAGATAACTCTTAGAGAGTATCTGAGGATTGAAGGAGCTAAGTTATTTGTCCACAGTCACACAGATAGTAACTATCAAAGGAGAGGCTTGAACCCAGGATTTCCTGACTGCTTGTTCAGTACCTAAGATGCTGATTTGTTTTATGAATCACCTGAACTAACCTTTCTGAATTTCATTTTAGGAAGAACTGAACCCCATCATTGTCACTCCCCCAATCCAAGCTATTGATCAGGACCGGGACATCCAGCCACCTTCTGATCGCCCTGGGATCCTCTATTCCATCCTCGTGGGTTTGTATCTGTAGTCCTTTGTCACATTTCCAACAGTGTGTGGTTAGAATCAGGCAGTCGTAATATAACATAAGGTCTTGAAGAAGAAGAAGCCATTTGGGCAATGGAGGGGAGAGGGTTGTTGAATTGAAATTAAATTTTATTTCAACAATCTGGCTAGCAGCTGTTATGGGGTGAAAGACCAACACAAGTCCAACAACAAGAACGCTGAAAAAGCCCAGGTTCTTTTGATCTGCTTTACTAAGGAAAGCAACATTAAGGGGTTGACAAGTTTACTTTAATCCGGCATACAAATACCATTCACTTAGTTCAGGAGAAAAAGCCATCACCCTGAACTTCAGAGCAAAATAAAAACATCGACAGACAGACCAAATACAATTCATAGTTACCAACATCTAAGTTCAGCCAGGGAGCTCATAACAAGGGCTGGCCCAGAGTCACTCATGCCACCATGGCTGTGGGTAGGAGCTCCGAAAAAGAGAAAGCCAAACCCTGGTTTTATATCTTTTTCAGGGTCAAGGGTGAGTCACACATGCGACTCACCCACATGACCTGAAATCATCACAAAGAGGAGACAAACCCACATGGTCTAAAAGTCTCTGATGTCCCAAACATGTCACTTAAACCCATGTGTAAACTAGGCCCTCCCCTGAGGCAAGGAGGTCACCAAAGACTCCCGATCTAATCAAGGAAACAAAGGCCAAACTCTTCAAGGGCACTTGGTTGAACTAAGTGCTAAGAGCCCATTTTGTTTGCCAACACAAATATTTGGGAAATTCTTATCATTTCTGAATATTTCTAGACCGTTTCTGACATTTATGCCTGTATCAAAAATTCTCTAGCTTCAAAATTGCATTTGAGATCAAGTTCAGAACAGTACTGTTGTAGTTATATAGAGCAGGGACTATGGATAAAGGGAAACAAAAAATGGAGGTGAGATAACAGTATAAAAGGGAGATAGAATTTTTTTTTAAATAAGTGCCTTTCCTACACGTGACCTATTTTAGTGTTATTAGAATATTTACTTCATTTGCAAAGTGATAGACCTCAATTTCAAGAGTATCCTTTGATTGCCATAACAAAATAAACTGTTTATTTCTAACGATGGAGACATAAAAGATAAAATGATAAAATAATACCTACAGGCCTCATATATAGTGCATTAATCAGTTTAAAAACTAAAAGATCCTTGGCCTTCTTGGGGATTAGGTCTAGATAACCCTTCTAAAAACTGTTAAAGGACATAATTAAATTAACTCAGATTTCAACAAAGCTCATGCTGTTTTATTATGCACTTCAGCTGTCCTTTTCTCTGTATCCTAGGATAGAATGTTGGTAAATCTCTCTCTCTCTTTCTCTCTCTCTCTCTCTCTCTCTCTCTCTCTCTCTCTCTCTCTCTCTCTTTCTCTCTCTCTCTCTGTCTCCATCTTTCTGTCTCCTCTCTATCTCTGTCTTTCTCTCTGTCTGTCTCTGTCTCTCTCTCTGTCTCTCTTCTCTCTCTCTCTTCTCTGTCTTTCTCTGTCTGTCTCTCTCTGTCTCTGTCTCTCTCTGTCTCTGTCTCCCTTCCTTTTTCCTTCTCTTCCTCGCTTTATCTCTGAGCACCACAAGCATTCAAGTGTTAAGAAACATATCAGATCTGTGCACTTTCCTAGAAGAGTTTAATGCATGGTATAACTCTTGATTTCACTGCAAAGAACATACCTCCCAAGAGGAGCCACAAAACATGTTAACCCTTAGCTACTGTCTACCGGATCTTATGAGAGCCTTCTTCATGTCTATGTAAAGACAAGGCTCATCCTGTCAAAGGCATACCTGATTATTAGATTATGTTGCTTTTTTTGAAATGTTCTTCCATCAGAGCCAAGACTAAAGGGAAATAACTGGGACTTTTCCCCAGGTAATGATATTTGGAAGACACAGGAAATACGTGTACTCCTTAAGCAAGTAGAAACACCACAGATTAACACCTAATTTGGGTTTTGTTTTGTTTTCCTAATTGAAAACACAAACCCCATTATCCAGCGTTTAGCTGAGCAGATGAATAAGATGAAAGAGAACAGCTGGGTGGCTCATTGGATAAAGTGCCCACCTAGAGTTAGGAAGAACTGATTTCAAATTTTGCCTCAGATACATACTAGCTGTGTGACCTTGGGCAAGTCACTTAACCTGGTTTGCCTCAATTTCCTCATCTATAAAATAAGATGAAGAAGGAAATGGCAAGACACTCCAGAATCTTTGTCAAGAAACGCCAAATAGGATCACAAAGAGTAGAACATGACTGAAAAAAATGACTCAAAAACAATATATAAGCCCATTTTCTACTAGGCTAAGATTTATTCTTTACCTGGTATGCAGTTCAACTGTGTTGTGACTTTAGGGACAACAATTTATGTTTTTGAGGATCAGTTTCTCAGCTAAATAGTGAGATTGGTATTATTAAAGTGTTCCCAATACCTGTTCTGGAGTTTAACTAGCTACAAATTCTCAAATTATATATAGCGATTTGGATGTTGCTTAGCTAGGTATAGAAGATGTTCTTATCTTAATTTATTATTATTGTCTACCACTGAGTACTTACTCAGTTTAAATGCAGTCTGGGCTCACTATTAACATCATTAATTAGAATAAATAATGTCAAATGAACATTGTTTGTTTTTTCTATTATAGACCATTCATGTTTTCAGAATAATCTAAAAAAATAGAAAATTGAGTGAAGAAAAAAGACATTTCTTCCCCCCAAAAAATCAAAGAAAAGTTCGTATCGATTTGTGCTACTGTAGTTTTTTTTTTGGTAATATTTGGCCTTTGGGGTGCTGAATTCTTGGCATTGTACTTTCTGGATGCCAGATATGGCTTGAGGATTTTTATTTTTTGAGCGTTTTTATTTCTAAGTCTATATTTTCCAAAAGAAGCGTAACCTGAGCTGTTATCACTAAAGTTCTTTGTTCATTGTCCACATTGTTTATAATTTCCAGGAAATAGAGCTTCTTCTTCAATGTGTTATTCTAAATTGGATTTAAAATCAGTTGTTGTATGAAGTGGGGTACAGGCTGATTTTACAGTTTGGCCTCGGTGAAACGAAGGTCCAAACCAAGTTCTCTCTATTAGAGAACAGGAGGATTTGAGGGAACTTCCTTTGCTATGAATCTCTTGGTCACAAACAAGGATGCTATTTTTTTTTTCCTGAGCTATACTAATGAATCCATTCCAAAGAAATACTCAGCCAACAGCCTCTTTCTGTTTGCCCTAAGGGGTAAAATTCTTTTATACTAAGATGTATTCTTGCTTAGACACTTCTTGGTGACATATACTAAATTATTCACATATGAGATATTCAATCATGAAAATGGTGCAGAAAATATTTACTTTATCTTGTTGGCTTCTCTGCACCTATAGCTTTCCTTTCTGGAGGTAATTATGAACCCTATAGATAAAAGATGAGATGCCTTGTAGTATTTGAATGTATGGTAGAGATCGTAATAGATTCTCAATTAAATTACTAATATAAAGAAGGGGCAACTAGTTTAAAGGATGATCTCTCCATTATGTAACCATCATTCTACTTCAAGCCTTTATTTCTTCTTAGATGGATACTTGCGGCAGCCTCCTCATTGGCTTTCTTTACTCCAGCCTCTCTTCCATTACCCCCTTTAAAAGGTCCCAATTGGTATGCCTAAAACACAGGTTTGAGCACATCATTTCCCAGCTCAAATGATTCCTGTGGCTTGCTACTACCTGTACAAATTTCTCACCTTGTCGTTGAAAACCCGTCCCAGTACGGCTCTACACTGATTTCATGTTACTCCCCCTCAAACTCTACATTTCATTCAGCCTAGCCTATTTTCCTCTTCCTGGTATACAACAATTTATCACCATATATCTCCACTGCTATGCCTTTGAATAGATGGTCCCCTCTGCATGGGATATGGTCCCTCTCACCTTCCTCTATTCTCATATCGAGTTCTTTCAGGGTTTATGTCATATCCTACTTGCTACACTACTACTTGCTTCCTCATTTCCATCCTACCCAGTCATTAGTGTTCCTTCAATTAGTTTGTGTTTGGCAATCATCTGCATGGAGATGACAATTGTACGCATGGACCCAGATGTAAACTCCAAGGGAGAAAATGTAGAGGGTACACAATTGAACCTTTAAGAGTAACCATCCTTGGGAGAAATGTTGAAACAATGGAGGCTGAGAGGAAATAGTCAGGCATATAGGAGACACAGGAGAGAAATGCCACAGAAGCTAAGGGGACATCCAGGACAAAAGGATAATCAATGATGTGAAAACACTCAGGCATCATGGAGGATTTAGCAAAATAGATAAGTGACAAAGAATGTATTAAGTAATTACTATGTGCCCAGAAATGTGCTAAATCCTGAAGATCCAAATATGTGGTTCAGACTTAAAATATTTGTTCAGGATTCATCTCAGCATCTAGGAGAATACTAGCTTGAGACTCTGGTCTATAAGTTTGGAGGTGGCAAAAACAAAACTTCTTGCTTCCTACTTTGAGAGAGGACATATGCACACCTACGTTCTCTCCAGAGAGAGATCCCTGGAGAGAGAGGAAAAAATTTGGGGGGCACCAGACATATAAAGGAGACAGCATCTCTACATACCCCTGACTTCTCAACTGATTTTTTAAAGACTTCAGAAAATATGCCCTGGGGTGAGATCAGAGACATTCCTTCTCTGATGAACAGAGATATCTCTCTGCAGTGGATAAACTCATGAAATCTGGGTGTTGTTTTGGTTCATTCAAATTTGTATGACTCCTCTGATATCCATTTGGTGTTTGGATTAATGGTTTTACTCACTGTTCACTATTCATGATGATCCTTTGTGTAACTAGCATTTGGTGAGAAGAGGTCAAACCTTTGGATATAAGCTTAGAGTGCCTGCTCCTTTTTAAGGAATAGTTGCCAGGAAAGAAGTTTGAAACTAAGGTGGGGAGTGAATTCTTCTAGTCTAGCAATATTTGGTGGAGAAGGGGACAGAGAGAGTAGGAACAGATTGACATAATTCTAGTTCATTATCCCTCCTTAGAAGAGCATTGTTAGGTCTCAGTATCTGGCTTCCCTCTAGTCAGAAATCAAAGTTTCCCTTAGAGAGTTGTGAAATAGATTATAGAGATTCCTATTCATGCCTTTCTATGATACTTATTTAGGCAAATCCACGTGGGCAACTCATACATTCATGTGTGCATACGCACACAATCCACACATTAGACAAATAGGAAAGCAAGAACAGTCCCTGCCCTTAAGGAGTGTACATCTTAATAGAGAAATAGAAACACATTAGAGCTTGTTTTCTAGGGAAGAGCTATTTGTTCTGAAAGTTACAGCGATATTGATTTGAACTGTTGTGGAACAGATGAACACAACCCTTCCAGGAAGGATGACAGATTTAATCTGACTATGGTTCCTCATGAGAGCTCTGAGAAAAGTTTGTTAGATTAAGCCCTGGATAGTGATGATTCAGAAATCTGTGCACTGAAAAACCTGATTCCAAAGAGTTGAGAAGGGAAAGGGGTAGAAGTGAGTGGAGGTAGGGAGGTGTTTGGAAGTGAAAGTCAGAGGAGATATAAAGTGATAGCTTAAGGGGCCAATGGAAGGCTTTGTAAAGATAGATAAGCTGTGAGAATTTTTAGAGAGAGCAGAGAAGAAGCTATCAACCGGGGAAAGTCAGAAGATGAGAGACAACAAAAGGAATAATGGATGGGGCTAGTCAGAGGAGAACACAGGGGATGAGATGTAGAGCACAAATAGAAGGAAAAATCATGGCAAGGACAAGGTCATCCCTCCTTACCTTATAGACTGGGAAAATGGAAAGATGGATGGGGATCATTAGAGGGATGTTCAAGTGTGGGATGGAGAGGTGAGGAAACTCAAGGGAAATAACCTCAACTCTCTCAGTAAAATAGAAGATGAAGACTTTTGTGCAGGACAAGGGGAAAGAGTGGTGGAAGAAGTATTGTGGGAAGTGTGAGAATCAGCCAGGGAAGGAAAAAGATTGCTTTGCAGCAGATTAGATAATCTGAATTTGTAATGGACCAAATCACGACATTTCTTTACTTTCTCGAGCAATGGTCAGAACCTCAGAAAGAGTAGAAGAAAAAGAGGATGGTGGGCAGTTTGGGGGGACCAGAGGTAGTAGGTAGTAGTAGTAGTAGTAGTAGTAGTAGTAGTGGTGGTGGTGGTGGTGGTGGTGGTGGTAGCAATAGTAATTGTAGTGGTAGTAGTGGTGGTAGTAGTAGTAGTGGTAGTAGTTGTGGTAGTAGTAGTAGTAATAGCAGTAGTAATAATAGTAGTAGTAGTAACAATAAACTCATCAACAGACCCCATATAGAACTTTACAATTTATTCAGCACTTATCATGTAGACCTTGTGAGACTGATACTAGTTTATGCCTATTCTACAGGTGAGGAAACTGATGCCAAGAGCTTGTTAGGGCAAAGAAAGCTTTAGGTAGAATGAAGCCAGGGAGGATGTGAAACACAGAAGCTTTTGAACAGAGGGAGAGTTTCAAGGTTTGGGAGCATGGACACAGTGCCCTTCAATGTAGGGGACTTCTTCAAGCCCCAGTGAATGCAACTGCTCTCTAATTGATTCTGTATGGCATCATTATAAAATGGGATCCTAATTCCAACAGATCTTGATGGTTACCACGAGGTACTTGAGTAGCCTCTGTCTCTACACATCCCCTACCTTTCATCAATTTATAAAGAATATGGAGTGTGCCTACCTAAAGTGGGTTTGGACCTTCTATGACAAGAGGAGATTTGAATCCTGATAACCAGTCTTTGGATATTTACATGGGTCACTAAAATGTCCTTTGGCCTTGGATACATTTTTTTCCTTAGAAGCCTTTTCATCTGCCTTTCTTTAGTGTTCTAAGGAGTACATTAAATTCACGTGTATTTTTCATCCTGTTGGTAATACTGAGTGCCATCCCCTGCAATATAATGGGCAATCCATCAATGTTCCCTAGTGATTGAATGCACTTCTGCAAATGTGTATTAGTCATTGGTTGCAATTGATAAGAGGTGAGAGGGTCAATGCAAATCTGCACTTGAATTTAGCACTCTTGCTAAAAATATTGTGCCATGGGACCCATTCTGCCCAGATGAAAACTAACAATAATGTATTATAAAGTATATACTCATGAGAAATGGGCACAGATCGCAGAGTTGGAAGAGGCCTTAGACACCATGAAGACCACCTTATACCTGGAAAAGAATCTCGTCTGTAACAAACCTGACCAGTGGCCAGGCATCTAAGAGATTCCGGGGAATGGAGATCCCACTCCCATCTGAGGCAGTTGATTTGACTATGTAATAACACAAATTGGTAGGAAGGATTTCCTTAAATCAAGCCTGTCATGGTCCATTTTCAATAGCCTGTTGTTCCTAGATATGCCTCCTCCAGCCATGCAGAACAAGAGGAATCCCCCCTCTTCTATGAGGCAGCCCTTCGTGTACTCAAAGGCCATTCTCAGCCAAATTAATTTCTTCTCGAATTTAAATATTCTCAAGTACTTCAACCTATTTTGTTGCAAAGCATGAACACAAGGCCCCTGCATCACCCTGGCTGTCCTCTTCTGGATCCTCACCAGTTAATCCATATCCTAAAATGAAATAGAGGTCCTTTCCTATAGCTTCCCCCTGCCCTTCTCCATTTGTAGAACCCCAGGCTTGAAAGAGCCTTGATTCATTGAATCGTTTGGTTCATCAAAGTGTGATGGATCCTTATTCCTCCAGGAGCCTTTGGGATCTGTGTATTTAAAGCAACAGTCACACTTAGATGTGAGAACATGACAGTAGCAATGGAGAGGGAAGTCTATGTATCCTAGGACTTAGTTTGTAACATAGGAATGTGGGGCAGGATCCTGATCTCTTGAGGAAGACTTTTTTCTTTTTTACCAGAGTCCTCACTCAAGGGTTTGTGTGAATTACTTTTGGTCAGAAATTACAAGCAAGAAAATTAAACCATTTGTATAACACATATGTGCCATGAGGCATTATTTATGAGAGTATAGCTGTGGGAAAATTCTCAGTAGACATGCATAAAATAGGAACACAAATTCCTTCTTTGTGACTAGAGGTAACAACTTTACAACAATGTATGCAAAATCTGTCCATCAATCTGTCCATTTGTCCATCCATCCACCCATCCATCCATCCATCCATCCATCCATCCATCCATCCATCCACCCATGTATTAATCCAGTTACCAAGTCCCGTCCATCTTTCCAGTATGGCAATATCCCCTTATTCCTCCTATTTTTTGCTCATTAAATACTGAATGCATGAAGCAATCTTATAAACACAAATGTGACACATTTTTCAGTTATATTCTACTAGAAAACTCAGCTTTTCAAATAAACAAGAAGCTTTGTAGCTATGTAATAATAGAAAAAGTATAAAAATAATAAAAAAATAATTTAAAAAATTAAAAATATTTTCATGTACTTTAAGACAGTATGCAAAGTCTTGCCCATGGCAGGCACTTAATGTTGATTTAAATGAGGAAAATAATCATCTCATACTTTATAAAAATCCTTTTTTTTTAATTTATAGGAATCTCAATTGTAGGATCCACATTCATATTTTGGGGACACAAACATTTCACAAAGGTTTTAGAATTTATCCGAGATAGATTTGGTCTGTCTGTCTGTCTTTCTGCCTCTCTCTCCATATCTATCTATCTATCTATCTATCTATCTATCTATCTATCTATCTATCTATCTATCTATCTATCTACCTGTCTATCTATACACATATATACACACACATATTACGATATAGAAATTTCCTTGACATTATTGATAGAGCAAGGAGGAGCAGTGATAAATAGATTACATACCATATAATCTATTGCTTCCCAAATAATTTTCTAGATTCAAGTCCCTCTGTGTGTGCTGAGAGTGGCCCAAGGACACATAGAGACACATAGTCCTGTCCCTGAGGAGCTTATTACGTACAATGGAAAGATTGGGCATGTTTGTAGGCAGAACGGAATAAGCCAAAGATGGTTTCATTTCTATCTTCATTTTATCTTCATTTATCTGAACACATAGTAGTTGTCCTTTAAATAATTGTTGATTGGAATCAAATACCAATGTCAGAGAAGGTTAATTTTTATTATACCCATTTTACAGATAAGGAAATAGAAGCTGAGAAAGGTTCAAAGACTTGTCCAGTGTTATATGAATATGAATATGTTATATGAATAGTCAATGTCTGAAACACAATTAAACTCACTTCTTTCAGACTCCTGTGCCACCAAGCTTATTATGTCCTATGACTACCTCTGTCTCCCACCAGGTTCCTCTTGAATTTTGGCTCACCATTTCCACAATTATTGTCCTAGAATACAGCCAAAAAAGAAAAAGTGCTGAGCATTTCTTATTTATTTGTAAACTGTGTGTCCAGTGGGGATCTCTATCGATCCACATAAGATCAAAATAAGCTGATTACATCTGGCATTAATCGTGTGTCTCTTACAAGTTAATACATTAGAAACGCACAGCTAATAAACTTCCTGAGAAAAGCCACTCAGACAAAGAGAGGCAGCAAATTCTTGTCCTCCTTCAGGAGGAGTCTAAGTTCCACTCCTGAAATATTTGATTACAAACTGGCTTTACTCCATAAGGCTAGAAAACCCTCTATCCTGGTTACCTAGGAAACAGGTTAATTTATTCCTGTTCTCTGCCTTTGGACATGGTGGACATGCAAGAAGACAGAATCTGTCTTAGTCAAATGCTGTTAATGACTTCAGCAAGAAATAATTTTTTGGTGGTGCAAAAGCAATTTCTTATTTGTGGCATCATGCCAGTTTAGTTCTCAAGGAAGAGAAGTCCAAACTGGCTTTCCTGTGAGTGTCCAGAAAAATGTGGGTGTCTTGGTAATCAGGGTGGCAGGAAGGCTGTCACCAGGCTTGACTTGCCTGAAATTCAGACATCTTGGCCCATTTTATAAAATTATTTGTCTTTTATTTACCTAAGATGCAGGAAATGGATATTAGACACTTATCCTTTGATTTCAATTAATTTGTATCACTAATACTACCAGTAGCGTTGGTCAGCACCTTTGTTGTAACTTACAATCTTAGAGAATTGCTGAGGGTGCAAAGAGGTTGTAACTTGACCAAGATCACACAGTCTGCATCCTCTCACAAGGAGAGATTGAAATGGAGAGAGAAAGGGAGAGAGAGAGAGAGAGAGAGAGAGAGAGAGAGAGAGAGAGAGAGAGAGAGAGAGAGAGAGACAGAGACAGAGAAACAGAGAGAGACAAAGAGAAAGAGACAGAGAGAAATATATAACGTATTTTAAGGACTTCCTGACTGACACACTGAGACCAGTTTTTTAGCCAATACATACCACACTGACTCTAATTAGGATGTATCATCCCTTACAATACTCCTTTGCTGTATCGTTTTGGCATGAATGCGTGTGTGCTTGCGTGCATGCGTGAGTGTGTGTGTGTGCGTGTGTGTGTGCGTGCGTGTGTGTGTGTGTGTGTAGTGGGGTGATGTTAAACTTCTGATCTCATTTGCGAATGAAAATTCTTATAGCTGATGATGCTTAACATGTCTTTTGCACTATGCTGTCCTTCCTGGGAGCACTGAGAATTTCCAGGACTTACCCAGGATCACACTGCTAAAAGATGGCAGAGATAGGACTTGATCCCAGGTGGTCCTGACAAGGACAGATCTTTTATCTACCAGTCCACAATACCTTGTTGTCTCTCCTAGTAAGCTATGAAGATTTTAAGTAGCATTCTAACCGCATATTCAACTAGTGAAGAGTCAGAGAACCTGGGTTCAAATCCTGTCTCTGAAACCTACTTAGTACCTCCTACTCTTTGGACAAGCCACTTAAGCTCCCTATGCCTTGGTTTCCTTCTGCACACGATGAGAGGATTGGAATCAGGGGCATGTGACGTCCCTTCCAAATCTAGACTTATGATCCTATGGTGATAGATGATAGATAGATAGATAGATAGGGGAAAGAGATATGTAAGAGATAAAGAGATAGAGAAAAATAGAAGACACAGAAAGAGATACGAGATAGAGAAAGATTGAAACATAGAGGACATAAACAGATATAGTTAGACGGAGGATGGTTAGATAGCAGTTCATTCTTTATCCATACCGAGGTACAGTCGGAATGGCACAGATGAGCTCGGTAAGATTTCAGCATCGACTCGTGGCTCTCCACCTGGAATAGACCTCACGAGCCATTTACTCCAGCTCCCTCATTTTACATATGAGGAAACTGAGGCTCTAGGATCTTAACTGACCCTGAAGTTCACACAGATAATAAATATTGGAAGGAGGGTTTGAACCCAGGTCATCTGACTCCAGAGACGGGATGATTCTCACTTTACCATGCAGCACTATTCTATTAGAGTTCAACAAGGCTTATCTGCCCTCTTACTGCTTCATTCTTATGGTGAATATCACTGTCCAGGATCTGAATCTTCAGATTCATGTGAGAACATGTATAAATTCTTATTTTCAACTCTGGACAAGAAGAATGATAACAGTAACAAAGACCAAAACAAACAGCAGCCAAAGCATTTCCCTCCTGTCTTTAGTGCCTAAGGTGATGAGCTACACACGGGTCTCTGTTTTCCCCAGGCAGCCTTGTTTTTCTCAGCTTGATTTACTAAGGCCATCTTGATTTTCCCCTTCCGGTAGCTAATGAATGAAGTAAATAGATAAATCTGACGGTCATATTATCGTTTCGATCAATTACATGTTTACCCCTCAATGTCTTTCTGCAGGGACTCCTGAAGATTATCCCCAGTACTTCCACATGCATCTGAGGACTGCAGAGCTCAGCCTCCTGCAGCCCGTAAACAGGGATTTCTACCAGAAATTTGATTTGGTGATTAAGGTAATTTCCATTCCAGTCTCATTTCCTTTTGCTTGCAATGTGTTTAGAAATAGATTCTCTGGGGAGGTGGGAAGATATGTCTACCTTAAAAATATCATTTGGGGAGTCAAGTCAATAACTTCAGGGAAAGAAAACAATGTGGAGTCTAAGAACCTTAATTGTGTCATATTCCATTAAAATAATATATGCTATATGAAGAAAAAACATTTGCCAAACTATTTATGCCTAATGAAAATATCTGAATATAAATTCCTTATGTAAATATAATGAGGGCTATAACAGGTATCATATATCCTGTCTTTTACCATCCCGAACAAATTACTTCTCAGATGATGATGAATAACTTGAAGACCACAAGAGGCTAATTATGTGCAATGCAAGAATGTATATGACTTTATACTGTACTGGTCTCTGTGATTTATATATCATACTTTCCATCTTTGTTTTTATTATATTTTTCTCCAGGAAGCTAAAAGCATTTGTCTATTTAGAAACTTACTTGATTTATTCCTGATGATTTGTCTCGTGTTGAAAGATATTCATGGACATGAAAGCCTTTTAGAACTATGGCGGATCACATTTATTATTGTAACTTTCTCTTGGAATTACTTTTAATATACATTTCAATTGGAAAATTCATATTTAACTTGGAAACGCAATCACTCTAGTAATTGTTTGAGGTTCAGTGGAAACATCCCCTTCTTCTTTGTCTTTATAATTGGATTCAACTGCACATTTATTAAATACCTACTGTTGACTTAATAAATCTTGGAGTGATGCCTACCCACACATATTTTACCTGCTTTGTCATCAATGGTCTGGTTTTTAGGGCTGGGTGAATATCTAGCCAAATGTCACTTTAATTGCAGATGTGTAAACTGAGCATTTTGCTCAAATCCAGCCTCAGATGCTATGCTAGCTATGCTGACCCCCAGGAAGTCACTTAACATGCGCTCACCTCAATTGTGTCTTCCATGACTGAGGAGAAAATGAATCAGTATTTGTAAAATTCTTTGTACACCTTAAATTGTTATATAAATGCTAGGTATTGAGCAAATAAATACCTATGCCATTGAGAAAACTCAATAAGAAAAAAGTTTAAATCCCAAGGGAAAGTAAGAGACATTTATTGAATGAATAAAGTATGCACGATGGAAAAATATTATTTAATCACACAATCTTAGTGCTAGGAGGGATTTCAGACTCCACATCATTCCTGAGAGTAAGAAAAATATGACTTTTACAATGTGGCCATCTGTCCTTTGCCTAATGACCTCTAGGGAGGAGAATCTGTTGCCTCTTAAGGAATTCCATCATTTTGAAGAGTGCTAATTACTAAAACATTTCTCTTTATAGTTAAATATAATCTACTTCCCTCTACTTCTATCCTGTATTACTAGTCTTGCGCTCTGGAGACAAGCAAAACAAGGGTAATCACTCTTTCAGGGGATACCCTTTATCTACTTCAAGACACCTGCTCTTCTCCATCTATATCTTCTCTTATTAAAGCAAAATACCCTGAGTTCTTTTACATCATGCTCATGTTACATTCATTCAAGGCTCTTCACCATCCTGATTGCTATCCTCCTGACACTCTCCAGCTTACCAAAATCCTTCCTAAAATATGGCACCTAGAACTACAGAATCCAATAATTGATATGTGGAGCAATTTGTGATGCTATATCTATCTATCTATCTATCTATCTATCTATCTATCTACTCATTTATTTATATATTTATTTATCATTTATTTATTTATCTACCCACTCATCCATCCATTCATCTACCTATTTATTAGCTTATATATTTGTGTTTTTATTCATTCATTTACTTATTTATCTATCAATTTGTTTGATATTTCTTCATTCATTTGTCTTCTCGTTTGTTTTCATCTGGGGCTTTTGGATTTTCTCAAACACCAAGTGAGTATTGATTTTACGAAATTTCTCTTAGGATATCCACATTGCTTATAAATTCTGTTTGTACTTAGCAGAGTGTAAAATGTGGAGAAAAGTCAAAAGCAGTCCTTTTATCAGGAACTTCTGACCTAAGCTATTGAAGCAAATATTTTTGCCAACTAAGGAGATGTAGTTAAACAAGAATCCAGATGGTCACTCCTTTCTTCTTTGAGCATTCACAGTCTATGAAAATTATTTAATACTCGGTCACTTAAAAACAATTAACAAATGCCTAATATGTGCCAAATGTTGAGATCCAAAGAGGAAAAGGAAAGAGTCCTTGTCCTCTGGAACTTACATGATTGTGGAAGAACAAACAAACAAGCTTCATGACCATTTTCTTGATGTATTCTTAATTTTGCTCATGGAAATGCGCAGAAGTGTTCTGATGTACCTTGTTAATGTCATGTCTAAAGAGAATTTCCTCACATAGGATCTTAAGTTTAGACCCAAAAGCCTCCTTATTGTATATGTGCTAGAGAGAAAATTGAATGATGATTATAAAGGGAAATGAGTAATCTAAAATCACAAAGCAGAATAAGAAGGAATCAAGCCCACATCTTTTGATGCCAGATGTGCTACTCTTTGTACACTGTCTTCATTATGGACATCAGAACATAGAACTATTGTTTTAGACGTAGAATGGACTCTAGGCGTTATGGAGTTCAGCCTCCTCAATCTATACAATGAGGACTCAAGGCCAGGGATGGTGGACTGATGACCCAAGTCACATGGGCACGTAGGCAGCACAAGCAAGACAGGACAGGAGGCTCACAAACCTAGTAATCTTTTGCCTTCACAATACACGGGTTAGATTGCCAGTTCACATGACATAGGGGAAAGAATATTGACTACAGTCAGAGATCCTGGATTCAAATCTTACTCATAATACCAACCACTCAGTCACTTAGGTACCGGGACCGCTTTTTCCTCATCTACTAAATCAAGAACTGGAACCAGATGGCCTCTGAGGTCCTGGTTTCAAATTCTAGGCCTGTGAACCTAATGCAGATGTGGATGTAGGGGTTACTAGATCAGTTCCTTTTAGACGAAACTTATTGTTTCAGCTGTGTTCAACTCTTCATGACCCCATTTGGGATTTTCTTGGCAAAGATACTAGAGTTGTTTGTCATTTCCTTCTCCACGTTACATATGAGGAAACTGAGGCAACAGGGTTAAATGACTTGCCCATTATCAGACATCTAATAAGGGTTTGAGGCTAGATTTGAACTCAGGAAGATAAATCTTCCTTACTCCAAGCCCAGCACTTTATTCGCTGCGTCACCTAGCTATTATTCCAAATAGAACTGTTCATAATAGTTTGCATAAACTACCCCACCGTGTGAGACCTCTCGTTTTCTTGCAAAATATTAGACCTTCATTGCTGTTACATGATAAGGCCCCAAATCTGCCTCTTTTTATCGATTGCCATTCTCTTTGTAGTCTTAGTGTCTCTTGTGCCAGGGGAGTCAAGTACTTTTGACAAATCATTTCCCAACCCTGACAATTAAGATATGAAACCTTTATTTTTCTCAACGACCAGAGGCAAGTGTACTGGTGTACCTGAGAACGGTAACTCAGTTTATCAATTATGAAAAATCCATTGTCACAGGCCACAGATAACATAGTTTAATGATTTGATAACAATTTTTGTTATTAATGGAAGTTTTTACAGGCATTATTAGATTCAAATTACTGTGTTTTGTGTGCAGTCAAGGAGATAATAAGCAGAGGTATCAATCTGTAAGAATAATAATGTGCCACCTGCTTGAATAATAGCTGTGCAGCTCACTATTGTTCAGGGGTCCATTCAGCCTCTACAATTTGGAACTTCTTCTCTGGAGGGTCTTTATTATTTTCTTACTCTCTTTTTAAATTTAATAATGCTGAGGAGGGCATCCATTGGTTTTAAAAATTTTTTTTTAATTGGACTTGATCCCAGTTTCTCGATGGGGAAAATTATAATGAAGTGTTTGCTTCGCAACTTTGAAGAAGCCCTCCTTGAAGGATTATGTTGTCCTCTTAACAGCTGGAACACATCACCCATTCGAATTGTCTTATTTTCATTTTTCACTTTTGCCAGTGGGTTCTTCTGCAATCTGCCACATGGAAATGGAAAGACAATTCCAAGAAACAACTCTAGTGGCCCAACTTAAGGATTTCTTTTTAAGAAGTAAAAATAATGCAAATAACTGAAACATAGTTTTATTCTGTTTTACCTTCATTTGAGCACAGGAAAAATAAAACAGCCCAACCTTAGACTAAGTGATGTAGCAAAGACAAATAAATAAAAGTATGTTCGAAATGAGTCTTGTTTTAAAATGGAATACTGGAACACACATGTTTTGGGTAAACAGACATGTCCTGCTAACATAAAGAAGGTAACTGAATATAGCAGAAAAGAACACTAGACTAGATCAAATCCCAGCTCTGATCATTAGTGTCAATGTGATGGTTAGCAAGTCATTTAGACTATGTGCACCTCAATTTCCTCATCTGTAAAGTAGGGATTATAATAATATGCATCTCACAGGGTTGTTAGAAAGATCAAATGAAATGACACGTTATGGGCTTCGTAAACCACAACATACACAAGCATATATGTGTATATACATATCAGTAAACATTTATTAAGAACACACTATGTATATATTATTCATATGTATATTAGATGATGAGGGTAGTGATGATAATAAAATGTGTAAGAAAACAAAGACCATTTTTAGAACTAAATCATAATGAATTAGTTCCTCTAGCCTTTACATCAAAATGCAAGCAGCTATGAACTTCAGTATTTTAAGCACGTTTTGTTTATCATCAATGGAGATGTGGTTTGCTTTTTGTCTTTGGATACAAACGAGCTAAAATACTAATTTCCAAAATAAATTGAAATGGGCAGTTTTTTTTTCAAATCCACCATGTCTATCCTGTAGCTTTGAGTGTAATTGTATTTTTAATCTTAAGCCCCTTAGATCTTTCACTAATAATCAGGGTCTCGGTGAAATCACGAACGCGAAAGAATCACCATTATTCTAATTTTTCATGGTAATACAGAATGACCTTATTAACACATAGAACATGAAATCCATTGTCCACTTTTACCTAATCATGAAAACATTGATTATGGAGAACACCCCTGAATTGAATATTTATCTTCTCACTGATTTAAGCTATAAGGAGTCAACAAGTCAAATGAAATTAAGTATGCCTTCCAAATAATTTATTTCAGAAAGCTGAAGATAGACAATACCCTGGATTCAACAGGAAAAGTACAGATTAGACTGCACTTGAGAAACTACACATTTATTTTAATTATTTATTATTTAATATATTATGTATATAGGATATGCTGTTATTATTTCAATTATTAATTAAAAAAATCCCATTTTAGCACCAATATTTTTTCCTATGGTATTATGTATCTGCAAGTCTTGAACAATACATTCTCTGAAGAATTGAAGTTGAATATAACTCCAAGGCTACTAGCGAGGTTCAATGGGTTACCAATAGGCTAAAACACATTATAAACTAGGAATTATGTAAGAAAAAAATAAGATACATAGACTGTCATTAAAAAAATGTATGTTGGAGTTGCTGGAAAGATGGATCCCTGACAGTGAGAGTAAGGAACAACGAATGAACTATATACAGCACCTGCTCTGGCGGTATGTACTTAAAATAAAGAGTGAATGAAGAAGGCCCCATCGTACTGGGTAGATCTCTGGTGGCACACTCATAGGAGGGCGTGGATAACATGCATTCTCAGTGCGTTAGTAGTGACCAGTTGCGACTTTTGTAATTGAGAGAATACTCACATTGATAAGATCCCAGATCCATTAATATATCGGAGTCAAAGCTTAGAATCCGTCATATATTTCTTCCTAAATCCCTCGAATTGAATTTTCCTTCATCCTTCGTAGTTGTGTAATCTACAAAATGATTCCGCCCTGGGATCTGAAATTGAACATCTTCTTAGTTGCATTTCTACCACTGGCAAGTTGCTTTAAGTGCATCAATATTGTGTATAAAGTAAATGTAAATAAGTTTTAAAAAGCATCTCTTAATTTAAAAAGGTTGTACTTTTATGACTGATATAGGCATATTAAGGCATGGGCACTACCCATTTCTTGGGAGCAGGGACTGTATTTTCCTTCATTTTGAATCTCTAGATCTTGGCACAGTGCTAAGTATGTGGGAAGTACTTAATAAATGTTTGATGACTGATGGCTAACTACCGCCCTCTTTAACAATCTCTGATCCAAGGTGAGTTTGTTGACTCGGGTCTGTTTTAGGCTGTCGAGGATGATCTGTAATTTGTGGACACATATTTTACTTTTTGAGATTGATTACATATGTACTCACACCCTCCCTTACAAAATTACTCGTTTCCAGTTGGCATTAGGAAAAAGGATACTGGCCTATATATACCATTATTCATCAGACTCATGAGGACACTGGTTGCTTTCTCGATATCTTAAGATTAACAATCATGACATAACAGCTCTTGCTGGACTATTCCTCAGCTTGTATTCCCATGCAGAGTGTGGATTCACGCTTGGCATTGTTAACTTAGATTCTAGGGTAAAAGTGTGAGTGGCTGCTTTTCTTACTATTATTCATGGACCCTCATTGATGAGCTATGTGTTAACAATCAGTTGGTAGACCTATTAGTTGTGATTAAATTCTGGACCTATATCAAATGAGATGGTGGGTGGCTCCCTCCGTACAATAAGAACAACCAATATCAATATATCGCTTCAAAGCTTGCATAGCACTTTACACACATTCTTCCGTTATTATTTTCACTTCTTATTTTGCTGCTGAAGAAAGGGCGGTCGAGAGTTTATCCTGCAATTATTTTATGCTACGGAATCTCAAAATTATCAACATTGTAAAGAAACAAAACAAAGAAAAATAATATTATTCCAACAGTGTAAATAAAGTAAAATAAAGTTCTAGATGCTAGATCTGGAGTTCAGGAAGGGTCTTTAGAGGCCGTGGAACCCCAACCCTTCATTTTACAGATGACAAAACTAAGGTTCTTAGAAGTGAAGTGACTTATAGACAGGTAAAGGCAGGATCTGAAGCCTTTACTTTAAGATTCCCCTAACTTCAGAATCATACTGCCTCCCTGCTCACCATTCCGGATGGTCCTTAGCATAACATTTGATTTGGACAATACCGCGCTTCAGTACTTTGGATTTCTCATTTTACCAGTATAGCTTTTTATCAACTGGAGCGCACGGCAAATACAACACGGCTTCAGATCCTTCCATCTGTTCGCCAGAGATCTGCCCCAAATCCTGTGACTTCTAGACTTTTTCACATTTTATGGACACGTATAATACTCGTGCTCTCGTTCGTCATCACTTGGTCTTCTTTCATGACGTCATTGTCTAGCTTGTTTTTGTTCCAGTGATCCAGATCTGTGATTTCGCTGGCTAAGGGAACTCCTAGTGAAGAAGGCCCAGCTAACAAAGCCCTTAAGTAACATTTTGGGCAGGTTTTCATCTTATATAGTTTCTTTAAACACTGAGAGTTTAAGTCATAAGATTCTAGTCATAAATGCCTTTTAAATAAGTGAACAAGAATTTTTTTAAAGTTTTTATAATGGACTCATCACTGGGCTACTGAAGACATAAAGACAGAATTGAACAATCAGTACCGTTAAGGGGTTCACATTTGACTAAGGGAAGACAATGAGTATAAATAAATACAAGACAAACACAAAGGCATTTCTGAGATTTGGTTTTGCTTTGTTTTCATGGAGAAGACCAGAAGATGAGGGGAATCTTGAAAGACTTCCTGCAGGAGGTGGCAAATGAGCATAGCTTTGAAAAAGGCCAAGGGGGTCCAAAGGTCTTTTATAATATTTCTTGTGGGCAAGTTTCCTCAGGTAATATGCCCAAATCTCCCTATACCCATGTGGTGATTCTACATCACCTTGGAGACAAGAGTCCAGCATTCGGTGATGGATAGACTTATAGCAATGTGGGGAGAAGTTTAGTTTAGAAAAGTTAGGCTCTAGAGCCAGGGGTCAGCTCAGAATCATTGATAATCTGGCTGAATCTTCCCAGAACAACACAATCCCCTTCCTACTTTCCATTCAAAAACCCTGTTATTATCTTCAAGGTCTATCTAAGATATCCATACTAATGGAACAAAGTAGGGGAAGGAAATAAGCTTTTTATTTTTATAAAAATCATCAGATCTGTTAAATAACCATGGGGTATCCAACAGATATTTGCCTTGTTTCATTATTTCCACCAAATTTGACAGATTTCAGAGAATTCGAAGGTTTTTCTGAGGGTAGCCCAACTCCTGTAGTTGCTTGAGAGGCTATTTGATCAATAAGAGAAAAAGAAAATACCATCCTGACCTTCACTGGTACTTTATTATGATCTATTACTAAGTGCATTCTCACCATAAGCTCATTGGTACTTTGTAGAAAATCAGAAATAAAATTTTTAAAAATAATCATGATAGAGACAGTGAGTTGCAGGGCCCTGCCTACTTGTTAAGGCTGAACTTATTTATGAAGAGTTATATAAAGAAACAAATGATTTGGGAATAGGGAATTTTTTGAATGTAAGACCTGCAGTTTCATAATATTGCACTAGTACCTGACCAACCCCAGAAATTCCATGAGAATTGATTCAACCCTATGAATTTTTAAAGCCATCTTGGAATTAAAAAGCACCCCTTAAATGCAATTATTTCTGAAAGGGTGCCTCTTTAAGCTGATTCTCATCTGATACCTTAGTCTCCTTTTTCTAATTAGTTAAGGGCCAAGCATTGGAACTATTGAGCACAGGGTATAGGATTGAGATGGGAAGAGCCCAGGAAGTAGGAGAGGTATTTAAAAGGGAAGAGAGAGAATTCATTTATTCATTCAGCAAATACTTCTTAAAAATTGAATATTTGCAGTTGTGGAAGTATCCCAGCATGTTAGGTAGGGTAGCTCCTCTGTGGCAAATTTGTGATATGATAAACATAAGAATTCGTTAGAATAGGTAACTAAGAATGGGTTGAGATTTGCATCATTGGAAGAAACACATATCCAGGAGGTCACAGAAAAAAAAATTGCCCCTAACCTCAACATGTTTATGTTCTATTGGAATGGAATGCCACGGGAAGGTTCCAACTACCTTACAACTCTGCTTGGTAGCAGCCCTCTGGCTTACTGCAGGGCTAGATTTGTGAGCTCAGTATCTCAGGTAAATAAAATAGTACATCGCTGATTGCCTGGGACTGTCTGAATCATCTCACTGCCCTAAGAGAGATTGTTTATTTTCTTCTTTAAATCACTCCAAATTGCGTTAGAGATTCTAGTGTCAGTTCATATCTCAAACACTGAGGAAAAAAGAGATTTTTATTATTGGAGAGCAGACAGAGATCCTAAGGATTATGTTTTCATTGCAATGCATTGCCAGAAATATTGGTACTGAAGTCCCATTCTCACTATGATGTAGAGATGAAATATCTTTGTTTGCCACAGTTTTCTAAACATATTCCCTAGAAAGCTCACGTGTCAATATCACAACATTGTCATAACATTGTTTGATGGTAGATCTCTTCTCGCCTTAGAGGGTGAGGTTAGGCTTGACTCCTTGCCAGGTCACAAAGTGCCAATTTTGCCATCTCTTCCCTGAACCGTGTCTTCTGTAATATAAAGCAATCTATTGCACAACATACAAACCATTTTTTTTACATGGACAGAATAGTCACTTTCAAAGAAATTTTGGTCAGTCATGCATATTAAAGACAGAAGCAAGGACTCTGAGGGACTAGATCGTTGTCTCAAGTGTATAAAGGATTGTCACGAGGAAGTATTAGAATTGTTCTGTTTTGTCCCAAGCAACAAAGTAGATTTTGGGAACAAGCAAATTAAATCTTGGTATAAGGAATATTTCTTAATCATCATGTCTCCCCAAAGGGAAAAGGGCTGCCTCGGGAATGAATTCCCCTACCCCATTCACTGGAAGTCTTCAAGTAATTATTAGATAACCATTCACCTCATGTATATATATATATATATATATATATATGTATATGTATATATATGTATGTATATATGTATATATATATGTATATATATACATATATATTTTAGAGGAGATGATTTTTCAAAGGGGATTGACATATCGCATCCAAGTCTTGTGTTAACTCAAGATCCTCTAATCTAATCTCCATGTTTTGTTTTGTTTTCTGCATTCTTTGCCTTTCTTGGGCTTTTGTTTTACAGTTTTAGGGCAATTGTAATAGATCCACCCCCCAAAAAAAGACAAGCTAAGAAGCATAATCATGATTTAATAATCACCAGGTAGTATCATGCATCACAGATTGACAGCTTTCTGTGATTAGCCAAGCCACATATGTGAAGTTTGGTTGAAACCAGCTGAGGACACATAATTTATTGCAAACACTTTAAATAGTGTTTCCTTAAAACAAATATGCTAATTAATCAATAAGTAATTGGCTGTGAAATATCTAGCTGAGAAAACAATATTAAAACAATTATTTAATAATGATATTGTCTCTTTTAAAACAAATTTACATATGTTATGTGTCTGCATATCTACAACTATATTCATAGTACTAATGACAGCTAACATTTTATAGCAACTGAAGGGTTGCAAACCTCTACATGTCATCTCATTTTCACAATAACAGTATGAGGGGCAGCAAGGTGGCACAGTGGCTAGAGTGCCAGATAAGAACTCAGATCTCATCTCAGACATTTACTAGTTGTATGACACTGGGCAAGTTATTAACCCTATTTGCCTTAGTTTCCTCATCTGCAAAATGAGCTGGAGAAGGGAACAGAAAACTACTGCAGTATCTTTGACAAGAAAAACGCGAATTGAGTCATGAAGAGTCAGACACCACTGAAAATACTGAACAACAAAAATAACAAAGTGAGGTAAATGCTATGATTATCCTCACTTTAGAGATGTGGAAACCGGAGCTGAGAAAGGTTAAGTGACTTATCCAGGGTTCCACACCTAAAGCCTTGACATTTACTAACTGTATAACCGTAGATAATTCGCTCAGCTATTCTCAGGAACTACATCCAGGTAGTTAGTACCTGTGGTACTATTCAAACTCACTTTTTCTTGACTCTTAAGTCAGTGCTCTGTTCACTGTGACATCTGGCTGTCTCTATTTATATATGTACATGCATATCCATATCTAATATCAACACATATATCTATTTTGCTTTGAACAGGATAACAAAGAAAACTGATTCAGTCAACTCAGTTCTTTTCAACAAGTATTTATTAAATACATCCTACGTGCCAATAACTAACAATGCTTGACCCTGGAGGGATAAAGACAAAAAAGAAACATTTCTTTCCCTAAAGGAGCTTACATTTTACTGTTGTTGTTGGACCATTTTAGTTGTGTCTGACACTTTGTGACCCCATTTGGGATTTTCTTGGCAAAGAGTGGTTTGTCATTTCTGTATCCAGCTCATTTTACAGATGGGGAAACTGAGACCCAGGGTTACACAAGTGTCTGAGGCCAGATTTGAACTCAGAAAGATGTATCTTCCTTATTTCAGGGCCAATTCTCTGTGCACTGTGTCAACTAGTTGCGCCACACATTCGAATGGCACCCAGGCACTAACACCTTCTCTCTTTTCTTCTCGGTCCTTTATCAGGCTTCTAAAATTTAGATCCACTACTGTCCTGCTGTTCTTTTTCAACCTAGAGATGGGTTCTTTGCCTTGGCTCAGATTTCTAAATCCTTCCTCAAGATAATTAGCCTCTAGTCTGGGAGTTTTTAACTTTTTTGAGCCACGACCAATTTGCCAATCATAGAGGTATACAGACTTTTTTTCAGAATGTTTTTAAATATATAAAATACATACGATCACAACAGAAAATAATTACATTGAAAGTGAGATGTCAAATATTTTTAA
>CM053624.1:12208613-12219058 GCA_028646595.1 Phalanger gymnotis
TGCCTGGAGAATTATGCTCAGTTTTGCTGGGTAGCTGATCCTTGGTTGTAGTCCAAGCTCCTTTGCCTTTCAGAATATCATATTCCAATTTCTTCTGTCATTTAAGGTAGAAGCTGAAAGATCCTGTGTGATCTTGACTGTAGTTCTGTGATATTTGAATTGTTTCTTTCTAGCTGCTTTCAGTATTTTCTCCTTCTGGAATTTAGATATAATTTTTTCTTGGAGTTTTCAATTTGGGATCTTTTTCCCTGTGTGATTTACTTGGATTATTTTGATGACGATTTTACCCTCTGGTTCTGGGACCACTGGGCAATTTTCCTTAAGGATTTCATGGAAGATACTGTCCAGGCTAATTTTTTCATCATAGCTTTCAGGTAGACCAGTAATTATTAGATTGTCTCCCCTGGATCTATTTTCCAGGTCGGTTGTTTTTCCAATCAAATATTTCATCTTTTTTTCTATTTTTTTTCATTTTTTAGATTTTGTTTGACTTATGCTTGATGTCTCATAGAGTCATTTGCTGCTACTTGCCCAATTCTAATTTTTAATGTTTTATTTTCTTCCTTTATCTTCTCTATCTCATTTTCCATTTGATTTTACTTTTCAATGAGACATTTTCTCCATTTGTATTCCGATTTTCCTTAACATTTCACCAATTATACCTTTTAAAGATTTGTTTTCCTCAATGATTTTTTTTTTTGCATTTTTCCCATTTTTTCTTTTACCTCCCTAATTTGGTTTTTAAAGTCCTCGAGTTCTTCCAGGAATGCTTTTTGTTCTGGAGACCAGGTCAGTTTCCCTTTTGAGGTTTCAGATGTGGGTGTAGTGTCCATGCTGTCCTCTTCTGAGCTGGTATTTTGATCTTCCCTGTCTCCATAATACGAATCAATCATCTTTGGCTTTTTCACGTGTTTTTTTCATGATTTTTCCCCCTCCTGGCTTCTAAAGTGGATCTCTGCTTCTAGGGCTCAGGGGGCTGTGTACCAAGTTTCTTGTGTTGGGCTCTAGCTATATGTTCTATGGCCTCTGCTTTCATGAAGTGTGGGAGAGGGGTGGTCTGGCTGCTGGGGGTCTCCTCTTCCCTAGGACTATCCTACAGAATGGATGGTCTCAGCTCTTGTCTCTGCTGGTGTCTGCTACTTCCTCTGGCTGTGCAAAGCCAAATCTGGGGTCCTGGCATTGACATTTGTTAGCTCCACCCCCTGGACCTCAGTTACTCTCGTTGTTCTGCTGTGTTGAGTTTGCTGGGACACCTCTCTTCCAGCAATAGTCTCCTTCCACCACCAGTCTCCTTCCACCACCACAGAAAGGGCCCTGTCCTCCAGTTCTCTTGCTACTGAAGCCCCACCTTCTGGCTCCTCTGTTTCTCCTGAGGTATTATTCTCTGGGTTTATTCAAGGGAGGTTATAAGAGCCATTTTACCTGTACATCATGGCTCCCAGAAGTTGAAGAAGAGGAGTTTCAAACATTTAGACTGTGGATTGGAGGCCTCCAGGCTAGATGATCCCATACCCACAGGCTTTGCACTCTGACAGACTCCTGTCCTGGGCTGAGAGGCCTGGAGCTCTATTGGGGCTGTACCCTTTACTTCCTCCCTGGGCCTGTTCCTGCTCCAGCGTTTTGCTCACCCAGCGCTCTTCCAGAGCCACAGGCTGGCTGGATTCCTCTTCTCTTCCTGGTTGGTTCGGTCTGGTGCCATTCCATCTGCTGGGCATTTCTATCCCTCTCAGTCTACTAGTGGCTTCTAACTCTCTTGAATATGCTCAGATTCACTTTTTTAGACATATCTGACAGAATTTGTGAGAGAGCTCCAGTAGTTCCTGCCTTGCACAGCACCATCTTGGCACCACCCTCCCCAAATTGGTTTAAATAGGATAGTTATGGTACATTTTCTTTTTAAATGAGAGAGAAATGAAAAAAAAAATCTCATCTGAGACATTTCCTTTTTATTATTGTGGTATCACTTTTACTCTTTGGTGGCTTATTAAAGATGTGCTATCAAACCTGGCCTTTCTACCTCCTTCTTAATGCCTACAAAGATATAGATAGATAGATAGATAGATAGATAGATAGATAGATAGATAGATAGATAGATAGATAGATATAGATAGATAAGTAGATGATAGATGCATCTATAGTTACAGATATTATATATATAATATATATCTATATAAATATAATTATACCTATCTATATGCATATTTATCCCTCTAGCTATCACATGTTCAGTAAGATACTTCTTGGGACCCCATCAATGATTTCTCTCCCCAAATGATTGCCTTTGCTTTTGTTAGCCTATGTGTAAGATAGGCTTGGAGCCTGATCAGTCTTTCAGCCAGAATCTACTCAGATTAGGTCTAGCCTTGTGCTCGCCTGACTTTTTAACATAACATGCAACATAACAACGTGTGTGTGCGGACACTTATGAATGAAAATCTCCTTGCCTTTCTCAACATTGCTGATTGTGAATCTGACAGCTCACACATTATTCATGGTCATTTCAAATCAGTATGTCTGTATTTGAATGGGTTTTTCTTATGTAACAAGAGAAACATAAAAATAAATCAAACAGAGAAATGGGCAGGCATTTTTTGCTTCCTAAGGATCAATAATTATTTATTGAAAGAAATATGTTTACTTTGTCTGAAATAAACATTAAAATCATGCTGGAAATAGTTCCCTGACTCTCCTGACCCCAGGCTGTCTATTATCTCACCTTGATAGTGGCAGGAGTAGGGCTCAAAGACAGTCAGAATCAAGCTTCCCCTCTAGCTTTCTTAATTGCCTCCTGGTGGTTTATTGAAGCTTCAAGATCATTAATATATTTCCAGTGTTTTCTACTTGGGGAGCCATGGGAGATGATAAGGGAAATTAAAATAAAAGATTACATTTGTCCCTGTTCAGATTCAGAAAGATTCAATGGAATGGGTTGACCACATGGAAAACCATGACTATACACAGTGATGAGAAAAAGATAAATGCATCTACATATCCTAGCACATTTAGATGTGAGGGTAAGGGAGAGAAGGTTATAACAGATAGCAGGATAAGCAAAATTTTGGAGACTAGCTAAGTTATCTTTCCAGAAGGATGATTGGTAATGATCCCTGGATATGACATTTTCTTTTTATCCTAAATTTAGAAATCATCAAGAAAGAAAACACTACAATAACTTTCACACTAGGTGGGGTGGTAGAAAGAGCACTAGCCCTGGAGTGAGAAGGTCCTGAGTTCAATATGACCTCAGATACATCTTAGCTTTGTGACCCTGGGCAAGTCATTTAACCTTATTTGCCTCAGTTTCCTCATCTGTAAAATGAGCTGGAGAAGGAAATGACAGGCCACTCCAATATCTTGCCCCAAATGGAGTCACAAAGAGTCAGACATAACTGAAATGGCTCAAAAACATTTGCTCTACTATATAGTAAAGTAAGTGAACATAGGGAACAAGTTTGCTTTATTTTTATTTATCCTCCTGTAATAAATCTAGTTTTTTGCATTTAGTAGCAGCTTTGCCATTTTTAGTTGGATTTTTTTGTTGAATGATAACAAGTAAGTAGTAACTATGAGACTGGATGTATTTAAATTAGATAGAGATGTATGATTATGCAGCCTATGAAATTTGGGGGGGACAGGGTTTAAAACATACATATCATAAAATAGCTCACATTTATATAACAGTTCAAGTTTTTCAAAGCATTTTACAAATATTATTGCTTTTTATTATCACAACAGCCCTGAGAAGTAGGTGACATTGTCTCCATTTTACACTGAAGGAAGCTGAAGTAAACAAGGATTAAGTGAATTGTTGGGGGTCATACTAGTCAAATTTCAGACTCGAGAATTGAACCCAGGCATCCTAACTCTTAAGGGCTACTCTTTCTGTCCAACATACTACACTGCCTTTTCTTTTCTAATGATTCAGAATATCTTTAAAAAAGCACTTGGCTGTGATGATCATGTATAAAGGAGAATCCAAAGGTCTTGGGAATCCAAAGGCCTAATGCTTAGTCCTATCCCTGCTATCAAGTTTCTATGTGACATTCTGTAAATCATTTATTTTCTCTGGGCTTCAGGTTTCTTATTTGGGAAATGAGAGTATTGAAGTTCCTTTTATCTCTACATATCTGATTCAAGGTTCAAAGATATAATTAAAAAAATAACTTTCCATGTATTAGATTGGGAGTCCCCTCCACTCACACTCAAGCTATATAATAGCATATCTTCTCTCTCTTTTTTATGTTTGCCAGGCAGAACAAGATAATGGTCATCCTCTCCCTGCATTTGCCAGCCTTCATATTGAAATTCTGGATGAAAACAACCAGAGCCCTTACTTCACAATGCCCAGTTATCAAGGCTATATCCTGGAGTCTGCCCCTGTTGGTGCAACCATCTCAGACAGTCTCAACTTGACCACCCCTCTCAGAATTGTTGTCTTGGACAAGGATGTAGAGGATGTGAGTTGTGGTTTTCTTTTTTGTTTGTTTAAATGCAAAGTCAAACTAATAGATTTGTTCATATTTTAAAAGTTGATGTCAAGAAGGTTTTTGAGTTTTACGACAGGATATAAACACTAGTAATCATTGTAAATGAAGTATCTGTAAGAAACTCATCTGATATTTGTATTATGGTGGCCTGATATAGAGGGTATTGGAGGTAGAGTCAGAAAGACCTAGTTTCAAATCTTGCCTCAGAGACTTGGCTAAAATATAGAGTTGTAAATTAAAATTAAAAAAGCTATGAGAGGATATCTAGCCTTACCTTTCATTTCCCAGATGAGGGGTTTGTGACACACTGACTTGTCCAAGGTTTTACTTAAAGTAAGTGGTAGAGCCAGGATTCAAGTCCAGGCCCTTTGGTTCTCAGTCTAGTGCCCTCTCTGTTCTACCAAATTGACTCCCCAAGTCAGAGAAGATCTGTGAGCTTCAGACTTCTCCCTAAAATTTACCTAAGCAGTTTTAGGTCTCAATCTGCATTGGTAGGATTCTAGATTCAGTACTACATACTAGGATCTATTAAAATCTGATGGTGTTTGACCATCTCTTAAATGGGGCTAAGTTAATTTGACAGCATTGATAGCTAAGATGTCAATTGCTGGTTTCCACTGTTTTGTTTTGTTTTTTTTCACTGAGGTAGACGAACGGTGGTGCTGAGTAGCACCAATGATGGTTTGTTATCAGTTGCATTCTACCACTGTTATTAAATTGTTTTTCAGCTGTGTCTGACTTTTCATGACCACTCCCCCCCTTTTTGGCAAAGATATTGCCAAATGGAGTGGTTTGACATTTTCTTCTCCATCTCATTTTACAGACGAGAAAACTGAGGCAAACAGGGTTAAGTGACTTTCCCAGTGTCGCACAGAAAATAAATATCTGAGGCCAGATTTGAACTAAGCAAGATGAGTCTTTCCAACTCCAGGCCTGGCGCTCTGTGCACTATGGCTCCACCGAGTTGCCCCCTAGATATTAATATCCCATTCTTATAAATGAAGAAACTGAGACACTGAATTAGCCATTGGATTGTCCATGATCGCAAGCTAGTTAGCTTCTCAAAGCAGTAACTTCCTCAGGCCAAGCCCAGTATTGTATCCTCTAGAATAAAGCTATTGACACTCATTTGACAGAAAATGATTAAAATTATTTAAATGTCTGCTGTTTTCAACATACTTGGGTGCACACAAGAGACAATGTGGTAAGCAGAGAATTAGATTCAAGCCAGGAAGCTCTGAGTTCAAGTTCTTGTGCATACTGTCTATATGGCCTTGGGTATGGTATTTACCCTCTCAGAACTCTAGGAAACTCTTTAGGCTTGTACATTTTAGAGAAGATGCTGACTTATACTAACGAAAGGAGTTCCTTCCTCCAGGAGTTCCTTTATCAATGAAATCACCAGTCCAATCACTTCCTGCCAGAGTTTACATTTGCAAGAATTGTTACATGAATCTAATGCCCAGCAGAGATAAAGTTAATATTTGTTGATAGAATGTCTAAGGCTATGTTTTGTTGATATTTGTGCTGTGTCTGATTTGCTCACAGGTTCCACCAGGTGGCATTCCAGTAGGTAGTATTTAATGCTGAGTGTGTGATTTTGTGGTTTGCAGTTCCATGGGTGTGGGAGGGCAGGGATTTGGTGTGCTCACTGATGTGGTTTCTTCTACTTTTCATTTTCCCTGGAAAGGTCAGATTACACCCCCCAACTATTAGATATAATTTTAAAACTACAAATATTTTAAATTGCATTTTAGCCTGTGTTGCCTAATACTATTCCAAAGTTTCTGAGATAACAACTTTGTAAATTAACTAAATATTCTGCTATCTTTGACTGACCTAATGATAATGTAACATGTTTTGCATGTCTTCATATATATATATATATATATGATATTCATGTGTTTTGCAGCTATAATAAATAGCACACATGACAGGAAAATAATTTATGCAATTTATCTTCCAACCCTCCAAATGATCTGTGATTGCATCAGTTTGGGAATTCCCTCCAATAGTTAAGATCCCAACTGATCGCTACCTAAACATCTCCTCCAATAGCTTCCCATATGATCCCAAACAATCTATAATTTGACTTCACACTTAGGAGACCAGAGTTCAGTTAAAGAATCCTTTAGGCTCCTCTAGTTCTAAATACAGGTGCTTAACTGATTGGAAGTTTTCTAGAATGTCTTATTTCTTTTCTTGTTCTGCATGCATTTGCTACATCTGTGTAGCTGTGTTTCTCTCTGTGTGAGCCAGGATGCAAATTAATCTCAGCATAAATAGTATTAAAATTAATGAGACAGCATTCGAGCCCTTTGTCTCCCAGGCAGAGTGGAATCTGTGACATCTGCTTACTCAATTTGTTAGGTTAAAGACCAAACACCAGCTAAGGTCAAGCAGTGGGGGGAAAAATAGAGAATTTGTAAATTGCCTTTGATACACTTCAATTCAGTGAGTTAATTTGTAGTTAGAATAAACTCTTATGTGGTCTTGAGGACTGTGTCTGAGAGTCGGCCTAGCTTGGCATCTGACAAGGACCTGGTGATGCAAGGACAGGGGAATTTATTAATGGCCTCATGAAAACATAGCGCAACAAAGGGACTGATAACTTTGGGGTGTGGAAATATAAAGAGAAAAACAATGAAGTTGTTTATGAAGAATTCTTTGCTATGATATTAGCTTACATTTGTTGCTCTCCAGCTGAATATATACATATATACATATATATACATATATACATATATATATGTGCATTGATTTGTTTTTCTTCTCAAATAAACTCTCAAATTATAGCTGGTAAAAATAAGTCAGTAATTGCTAGCACTAGATAATTCACTTAAATTTGTCATTCACAAGTAACATAAAGGAAAGCAACAACTTACCCTACAAATTAGACTCAGACATTTGGGGCTTAGGCAGTTTTCAACTGTTTATGCTGAAAATATCTTTGGAATAGAAGTGGCCCTAGTAGATGCTTTAAAATATTTGCCAATTGTGTCTTGATTAATGTTTACCTGAAATACTGCCGTGTGTTTGTGTGGGTGCCTTCAAATGTCAATATATTCAGTTAACATATCAACATATGATAGATTCATGTGAAGATGTTACAATTTAGAAAATGCATTCTCTGTAAGAAAAAATATTTTAAAATCAGAAAATGGTCAAGATAATTCAGTACTCTGGTCTATGTGATATATATATATATATATATGTGTGTGTGTGTGTGTAAGTGTATATATATATACACATACATACATACATACATATACACACATACATACACACATCTGCACATGTGCACATGCATATACATATATACATATACATACATACACATACATATGTGTGTATGTTTGTGTGTATTTCATAGGATTCATAATTGGAAAACAAGAGAATCCCATTATAAAATCTTATTATGTTTGGTGAGTGGAAGGTATATTGCTAGCAGTAAGGATGGAAGTACTCTATATTAAAGATGAACACTCTAGTTTTCTTTAAATTAATGAAAGCTTATATCCTCTTTGCCATATTCTTCATTACTATGCATAGCCATCAATTAATGAATAAGCATATATTAAATGTCTTCTTTGTAAAAGACATTGTGTTAAGAGTACATACACAAAATTATAAAAATGCTTGCAAAATAAATACAAAGTATTTGCTTGGAAAGAGTACTAGTATGTAGATGGTTTGAGAAAGATCTCATGTGGTAGAAGGTAAACGATCTAAGATTTAAATGAAATCTTCTTTGAATAACATTTTTTTTTTATTTTTCTCAATTACATATGAGAACAGCTTTACTTTTTTTGAGTTCTAAAGCCTTTCTCTCCCTCCTCCCCCCACCATTGAGAAAACAAGTAATGTGATATAGGTTATATATGTGCAGTCATGTAAAATATATTTATATATTAGTTGTATTATGAAAGAAAACACAGACCAAAACAAAAAAAAATGAAAATGAGGTGAAAAATAGCATGCTTCAATCTGTATTGCAACACTAGCACTTCTTTCTCTAGAGGTGGATAGCATTTTTCATCATGAGTCCTTTGAAATTGTCTTGGATCATTATATTACTGAGAATAGCTATCATTCAGAGTTGATCATCATACAATATTGCTGTTTCTGTATACAGTGTTCTCCTGGTTCTACTCCTTCACTTTGCATCAGTTCATATAATGCTTTCCAGATTTTTCTGAAATAATTTATTACTTATTATTAATAAATTATTATCCTACAATAGTATTCCATTACAAGCATCTACCACAACTTGTTCAATCACTCCCCAATTGATGGACATCACCTCAAATTCTAATTCTTTGACACAACAACAAGAGCTGTTATGAATATATTTTGTACAAATAGGTCTGTCTCTCCTTCTTCATCTTTTTTTGGGGGATATAAACCCAGTAGGAATATTGCTGGATCACAAGGTATGTGTAGTTTTATAGCTCTTTGGGCATAGTTCCCAAGTGTTCTCCAGAATCATTGAATCAGTTTAGAGTTCCAGGACTAGTGCATTCGTGTCCCAATTTTCCCACATCCCCTCTAAAATTTATTATATTCTTTCTCTGTCATATTAGCCAGTATGATAGATGTGAGGTGGTACTTCAAAATTGTTTTAACTTTCATTTCTCTAATCAAAAGTCATTGAGAGTATTTTTCCATGTGACTTTGATTTCTCCATCTGAGATATAAAGGAAATGGGTAATTCTAAAAGGCAGAGGTAAGCAGTGAATGCATTCCACACATGAGAGATAGCCTAAGGAAAATCACAGAGATGATAGATGAAATGTTGAATACTGGGAATAAGATAGATACATAACTTGATAGATGAACAGATGGATGAATAGATGATAATTTAGATTGCCATATAGATAGATGATAATACGTAAGATAGGTTGGTTGATAGATGGATGGATTGATGGATGGATGATGGATGGATGGACAGATGGACAGACAGACAGATAGCCAGATGGATGGATGAAATGGATAGATAGATATGTAATTCATTAAGTGCTTACTATAAAGCAGGTGCTGTAGAAATATAAGAATGCCAGGGAGTCACTGACCAGAAGGAAGTTATATCACAATAAAGAAAGGTGACACTTAAAAAGGAACTAGAAAACAGGAAGGTTTTCAGCCAAATGAGCATGGTTTGGTATTGGAGGCTAGGAAGTGAGGTCCAGGCTTGGATCCAAGCAAGACAAGATGAAAGCTTCACTTTCACAGCCCATGTTGATACCAAGGATAGAGTCTAAGTGTCTGGTAGGAAGAATGGTGGCATAGTTTCAAGCTGGCACCAATTTGGCTGAACCACAAAAGGCAATAATAATTAGTAGGCTGGAAAGGTAGGCTGGAATCAGGTTGTGAAGGACCAAATATCTAGCAGAAATTAGAATGCAGTGAAAGAAAGACATTGAAAGACAGGATATGAAAATCAGAGAAGAAAGAGTAAAGTTAAGTACAAGAAAGAGACGAATTGGGTCTTGTCCACTTGGAGTCTCCCTTGTCCTGGAGATTTGAGTAAAAAAATAAAAAAAAAGGAGTAATGTCATTGCTCTTAGGCATAATTAGCTGTCCTGAGAACTGGATTCCTATAAGGAACAGGATGATGGGCTTTCCTTTGGAGTAAAGCTCTTCCTAATTGAGTATTCAATAAGAATCTTGAAATGTGTCAAGATCAAGTCTTTAAAAAAAGAGCAAGAGAGGAAAATCTAGATAGGGAGGCACTTAGCTGGTTTTCTTTAACTGTAATTCTCTTTAATCTAGTTTATTGGGATATTTAATTGATTTTCATAAAGATAACCCTTAGGTATTGTGAGATCTAGAAGATCCATATGAATCATTAAAAATAACAAAATTGTATCCAGCATAAAACACATATATGTGTATATCAGTGAAATATATTGAAAATTTGTAAATATATACATACATACATATATACATATTCATGTA
>CM053624.1:12219558-12241376 GCA_028646595.1 Phalanger gymnotis
ACAAATTATCATTTGCTTATGTAAATTTATATTTAATGTATGTTTTCCCTAGAAATGTAAAGTTTAAACATAATCACATGTATAAGTTCATGTTCAGTTTCTTTGCTCTTATTAAAAAGAGCAAAGGAAAAAATCATTTACTATGAATATTATATTTTTAGGTTTATGAAATGTTCATTACTTTCAGAAGTTGCTAATGTGGATCGTGGATATAATTTTAAGATAATGGAATATTATCAACACATCATAATATTAATAACATAATTAAATAATACATTATAAATAACATCTGAATAATAATTAATGATACAGCTTTATTTATTAATAATAGCTAGCAGTTATATAGCACTTAAAGTTTTGGAAATTACCTTATATCATGGAATTTTATTCGATCCTCTCAATAATTCTGTGGGATGAGTGCAGTTATTATCCCCTATTTTGCAGATGAAGAAACTGAGACAAATGAAAGTTTCAGTGACTTGCTCAGGGTCACAAAGCTAATTAAGTGTCTGTGGCAGCACTGAACTTAGGTCTTCCTGACTCGAAATTCAGTCCTCAGTGCACTATATTTCCTAGCTACCTTTGAAATGCAAGGTTTTTAATAGTATTTTATTTTTGTCCAATTACATGTAGAGAAAGTTTTTAACATTCATGAAAAAAACCTTCAAATTCCAAAATGTTCTTCCTCTCTCCCCTTTCCTAAAATGGTAAGTCATTTGATTTAGGTTATAATATGTGCAGTCAAGTAAAGCATATTCCTGTGTTAGTCATGTTGTAAAAGAAGAAACAGACCAAAAGGGGGAAAATACATGAAAAATAATAAAATGAAAATAGTATACTTCAATCTGCATTTGGACTAAATCAGCTCTTTTTCTGAGCATGGATAGCTTTTTCCATCATGAGTCTTTTGGAATTGTCTTGGATCATTGTATTGCTGAGAAGAACTAAGTCATTTTAGGTGATTATTGAGAGTGTTGCTATGTACAATGTTCTCCTGGTTCTGCTCATTTCACCTTGCATCAGTTCATGTAAATTGTTCTAGGTTTTTCTGAAATATATCTGCTCATTGTTTCTTATAACACAATATTATAACAATAGAATACAAAAGTATTCTATTACACTGAAATACAAATTGTTTTCAAATACAATCTGTTCATCCATTCCCCAATTGATGGTCATCCCCTCAATTTCCAGTTATTTTTGCATCACAAAAATAGTGACTATAAACATTTTTGTACATGTAGGTCCTATTCCTTTTTTAATGATGATAATACGATAATTTGAAATATAGACCTAGCAGTGGTAGTACTGGCTCAAAGGTCTGCACGATTTAATTGCCCACTGTGTATAGTGTCAAACTGCTGTCCAGAATGGTTGGATCAGTTCACAACTCCATAGTGCAGTACTATCCCATGTCCCCCACATCTTCTACAATGTGTATCATTTTCCTTTTCTGTCATATTAGACAGTCTGATAGGTACAAGGTGGTACTTCAGAATTATTTTAATTTGAGATGTAAAGTTCTAAGATTTTTTTAATCCAGTTTGGATAGTTTTAAAAAGCACCACAAAGAAACAAAAAGTAAGCTCAGTTATACTTACAGCTTTATAAAAATTAATGCTACATTATATCCTGAATGCTCAGAAATCTGGGCTCTTTTATAGAATAAGAAAGAAAAATAGGAGGACTAGAACAAAAAAAGGAGATGAGGAGAAACAGAAGAGGAAGAAGAAAGAAGAGGAGAAGGAGGAAAGAAGGAAGAAACAGAAGAAATGATGACTCCTTGCACAGTATTCTCATCTATAAATAGAGGTAGACTAAGTGCCCCCTGAGACTCCTTTCATCTACAGATCAATAACCCTAAGACCCAAAGAGGAAAAGGAAGGATTCCAGGAGATCATCTTGTCCGCTGCTAACCTGACATTTCAGTTTGGAAGCCATTAATGAAGTTTCCACATTGATTTTAGTTTTTATTTCCTGTGTGTTCATAGTATTTTCACAGTAATACAAATATAAATAGCTTTCATTGTTTTATATTTTGGAAGCAATGAGTATAGTTCATAGCCCCTAGGAAATTAACAAGCACTTCATGGTGGTGAATGGGGCGATGACACCATGGCTTCTAATTGTACTTTCAATAGCGACATTGTTCCCCTTGTAGCAGTGAAAGAACACAATGCACAAACATTCCTATCCTTAGTCCCAGTTTCATTTGCTGATGCTGACCAGGCTGTATGTCCATAAAAAGCCAAACTCAAAAAGGTAGAGATGCTTCTATATTTGTTCCTTCCTATCTCCCATCATGAGCCACTTTAGTGCCCCATGAGGTATGCTCTCTTCTGGGTCTTTGTAACCACAAACTAACACGTGGAAATCATCTTGGAGTTTACTATCTCAGTTTCCCACTTAACAGTACTGTTGTTAGATTCTTTTAAAATTTTCTTTTCTTTTTCTTTTTTTTTTAATTTTGAGTTCCAAATTCTCTTGCTCCCTCCTAATTATCTCCCACCCATTGAGAAGTCAATCAATATGATATCCATTGTACATGTGAAGTCACGTAAAATATTTATTCCACATTAGCCAAGTTGCAAAAAAAAAAAAAACCAAAGAAAATAAAGAAAGTAAAAAAATGCCTCAATCCACTTTCAGAATTCCTCAGTTCTCTCTTTAGGAGGTGGGTAAATTTTTCATCATGAGTCCTTTGGAATTACCTTTGACCCTCATATTGATCAGAGTAACTAAGTTTTTTTCACAGTTGTTCTTCATTACAATATTGCTATTATTTTGTGCAATGTTTTCCTGGTTCTGCTCACTTTACTTTGCATCAATAGATATAAGTCTTCCCAGCTTTTTCTAAACCCGTCCCCCTCATCAATTCCTATTTCATAATAGCATTCCATCACAATCGTATACCAAAACATGTTCAGCCATTCCCTATTCGATATACATCTTCTCAATCACCAATTTTTTGCTCCCACAGAAAAGCGCCACCGTGAATGTCTTTGTACATGTTGACATATGTCTTTTACTGGAGGAGTAGGAGAGAATTTCTTCAATGGAGTTCTTTTTATAGACAATTAGTTACATCAAAAGGTTTCCTAAATTGTGGCGTAGAATGAAACCAAGTGTTTATAGAAGCAAAACTTTTTAGAAACCCTGATGGTGGTTTCTTAAACAGCAGTGCTCACCTATCAATCAATCGATTACCAAACAGTTATTACTTGCTTACAATATGCTAGCCACTATAGTAGGAATGTCTGTGACTAAAGATATGACAAAAAATTAATTCCTTCTCTCAGAGAAGCTAATTAAATCCTCCATAACTCAAAGGTATAATCAATCATCCCAATATTCTTGAGAGAACGGCACAAATGTAATTCGATAAAGTATATCAGGGAAGACCAGGATATGAATCCTACCTTTGACACTTACCTTTGTGTCCTATTGATTTGAGCTTTCTGTATCTGTTTCCTCATGTATAAAAATGAGGGTGATAATAGTACCTATTTAATGGGGCTTTGTGAGGATAAAACAATATAGTGTATGTAAAGTGCTTTGTAGCACTCTTCTCTATTGGTTCTCCATCTACCTATCTGAACATTCCTCTTAAGTCTTATTTGCTGACCCATCATCCATAAAACATCACCTAATTTTACATGTTCTCCAAAGATATAATTTAGTCCCCATCTTCATCTCTCTCTACAATCTCCCAAAACGTAACCTCACAAACATGCCTGGGTTTAATTAGCTAATGCTAATTATAATAAAACCATAGTATTAATATTATAACATAGAATTAAAATTGCATTATGTTATAATATTGTAGTACTTTATAACAAGGTATAATACTATAACAATATTATAATATTATATATAATATAATTATATGTATATGTCTATATAATAAGTTATGCTTATCATATACTATAATGTCCACCTCTATTCCTTCTCCTCATCTCTGGTCTTACATCACTAACTATGTTGCAGATGTTTTGATTTTGTTGTCCTATATGCTTTTTAAACTCATGATGTCCAAAACAGAACTCATTATCTTTCCCCCTAAACTTACTCTTCTTCTGAACTTCCACTATCCTATACCTATCTCTCTCACTTACTCCACTGATATCTGGTTGCCAAACACCTCCTAAATATCTCTCTCATCTGTAACTTTTTTTTTTCTCTCTTTCCTCTCTACCTTTTTCAGATCCTTGTTACCTTTCACTTGCATTGTTTTGGTAGCCTCCTAACACACCTCCACGCCTTAAGTATCTCTGTACTTCAGTCTATCCTCCGCACAGCTTCAATATCCCTGTTTGAGGAATAATGATGTTTGAAAAATACAGGTCAAACTATATCACTCTTTGCCAGCAAACTCTGATGGTTCCCTGTTGCCTCAAAACTGCTCATGTTCACATTCAAAGTACTTTAAAATATGGCCCCAAGCTACCTTTTCAGTCATGTTAAAAATTAGTTCTCTTCGTGTTCCCTATAGTTCAGGCAAACTTCCCTTCATAATGTTCCTCATACAGGTTCCATTTTTTGTTTTCATTCCTTTGCACTGATACTCCTCCCTACCTAAAATGTATTATTTCCTCACTTTCAGTTTTAGAATCTCTATATCGCTTTAAGACTCAGCTCAAACTCGATCTTCTGCAGGAAAAACAATCCTGATTACACCAGCTGCTATTCCCATTACTCCCCACCCCAATCACTTTGTATCTACTTTGTGAATAGTTTGTACATACCTATAGATATACATGTTGTCTCCCCTGATAGATACATGGTGCTGCAGGGCAGGAAATACATCACCTTTGTCTTATATCCCCAATGCTTTGCACTGGGCCTGGCATAGAATGTATTTTTGTTGATTAATTATGTGGTTGGTTGATGTTGTTTATGAAATTGTCATTCTCAGTATTACAATTATCACCTGCAGATCTGGTAGAATCAGAACATGTAAAGACAGAGTGGGACATGAGCTCACATGCACTGTCTCTCTCAGGTGTGTGAATTTCACTTTCCTTGCTTAGGTTCTTTGCAATCAGTCAGTGAGTCAGCATAGGGCTGGCTTACTACTCATAATTCCCAAAAGGTAAGGTCCTCTTCTCATACCTCTTTGATTTAACTGTGCTGGTGGTTCTCTTGGGAGGCAAGCTATGTTAAGAGAACCACCTATTCTAGAACTGAGTTTTATGATGAGATTTTTTATCCTAGACATGTATAAAACAGAATAACTTGACAGAATAACAGAATAATAATAAGAAGAACACTTGCCCTTTGCATGATACAATAGATTACCAAAGAAGTAGGCAATCATGACTACAGTATCTTTATATACCTCCCCCTCCTAGAGTTACTCTTTTAGTAAATCTTACTGGGGTGAGGGAGCTTTTCCTTCCTTTACTAGATCACCAAGTCTGAGAGTTATGTCTCTAGGGAACAAAGATCTACGATGATGAGTTTATGTATTACCTTAACAAGCTGATTAAAAAACCACCTAAGTGGCATAGAAAGTGTTAAATATCTCAAGCCATCATTTTCAGATGTGGCACCAGAGAAAGTTTTTAGTAAAGGAATCATAGCAACATGTTTCATGGTGTAGAGAGAAAATTATAGATGTTAATAATCTCAACTCTACTGCACGATGACATTCATTTAAGATGTCGACAAATTGTATCCAAAGTCAGAATTAGCCAGACCTTTGTACTAATGGAAAACATGGCAGTTCTCTGAATTTTCATTAATGGTCCATTACCCTTTCTGAAGATAAAAGAACTTCAAAGGTAGCCATTGTCTAAGGAAAATGGGAACATTGCTGATTAGTTAATGTGGAAATTATTCTGCAACCTGCTTTACAAAGTCTTCTTGAGCTTAGCTTGTCTCCCAAGAAAATAAATGCGTGTCCTCCTCCTGTCCTCTCCTGACCTGTCCTCCAGTCCTGATTGCTTGCTTTCTCTCTTTCTCTTTTCTATTCTTCTCTCTGTATCTTCCTTCATATATATATATATATATACATATATATATATATATGTATATATATATACATATCTATTCTTACATGTGTAAATGTACAAATATATGTATATATATACATATATGTCTGTGTGTATCTGTATATTTGTATATACAAATATATAGATATCTATGAGATCATGATCTTTATAGTTATATATCTCCAGGAAGATATGACAAAATAGACTATAGCAAACGAAGAAAATATTATATTCAAGGAAATAGAAGCAAAACATAAATAAAGATCGAAATCAAGCATAAAGATCTCCATACTATTCCCTTTCCTGCATTCTACTCTCTGGCCAAACCAGCCTTCTTGTTTTTGTTTCCGTAGGACACTTCTCCTATTTCCACGTCATTGTAAAAGCTGGCCCCCATGTGTAGCAAACTCTCCAGCCCAAAATCTGCCTCTTAGAAAAGTATTGTCCAACTGAAATATAAACAAGAGACACTAGACCATGCAAGGAGCCTTGAAAGATGCACAATGACTTTAAATATTAACATTATTTTCTACAGTATTTATTTTGCTAAATATTTCCAATTATACTTTAATTTAATTTTGACCACACTCAGAAGTATTGCTGGCCTCAATGTAATCTCATGCTTAATACCTCTCTCACAGAAAATCCTGGCTTCTTTGAAGTCTCAATTCAGATGCCATTTCCTACAGGAAGCTTTTTCTGGTCTCCCCTCTACCCCTATTACCTCCATCCCAATAACTAATGAGAGATATCATGGAATGCCTAAGAGAGTTTTCTCTTCTCATATGTTCAATCATTTTGTCATGCCTGACTCTTCTTGGCAAAAGTATGGGAGTGGTTTGCCAGTTTCCTCTCCAGCTCATTTTAAAGATGAGGAAACTGAGGGAAACAGGCCTAAGTGACTTGCCTGAGGTGACACAGCTAATAGCTTTCTGAGGCTGCATTTGAACACAGGTCTTCCTGACTCCAAGTCTGGTAAACTATCCACTGTGCAACCTAGCTGCCCTTTCCTTATCATTTTTTCAGTAATGGGTTCTTAATGTATTGTATGTGTATCATACATTTATGTTCTTGGACTAGTCACTCCGTTGAACTTCTGGACTTCAGTTTTTCTCACTGTAAAATGACAGGAATAGGCTAGAAGATGGCTTAGGGACTCAACCAAGAGTGCTTGTGAAACCCAAGGTTTTCCGGGCCATCTCCACCAAATGTTGAGCCCCATGGAAGGGACAAAGAGACACAGAGGGTTTTGATATTATTGAATATGTCCAGGAGATGGAGGGCAATATTTCAAAGGTTTTCATTGTTCTTCATCTCTCTACAGGAATGTACAGCATGATCCATTATTCTTATGGGAAATGCTCTTTATTTGGTAAAGTGATTGAGAGCACACGAGGGCACAGAATACCTTCTAGTTATCCTATTGGACAAACACTTATTAGGCACCTGCTAGAAACTGTGATGTGTGCTAAATGCTGGGAAGTGAAGATAAACAATGACACTGATGAATCTTTCAGGGGCATGTACCCTTTAGGCAGTCTGCTCAAGGCTCTGGATCCCTTCTTGAAATTTTTTTAAATGTATACAGGAAAATATAGAAGATTGCAAAGAAAATCAAATGGCAATTATCATTTTTTAAAGCCAAGTTCACAGACCCCAGGTTAAGAATTCTTTTTCTAATCTAAAATTAACATTTTACAGTCAGAAAACTGAGGCCAAAAATAAATCAAGAGACTTGGCTAAGGTCACCAAGTAGCCCAAACAAAATTTGACCTTATCTTCTTCCAGTTCTAAATATTATGTTCTCTCCACTACATTCCATTTCCCTAAATCTTTCTCAGCCTCCTTACTTGCCAAATATTTCTGCACTGTTTGTGAATAGATATATGAATTTGTATATGTTTATGCTGTTTTAGGGCTCCGTTTCTATCCTTTCTGTTCATTAATAGATTATTTTAATTCTTAGTTGTGTCTTTTGTCATTTAAAAAAACTTGTTCAAAAAAAAAAAGAGGGGCAGCTAGGTGGGACAGTGAATAGAGCACTGGCCCTGGAGTCAGGAGGACCTGAGTTCAAATTTGGCTTCAGACACTTGACACATGTACTAGCTGTGTGACCTTGGGCAAGTCACTTAACCCCAATTACCCTGCCAAAAAACAAAATAATATAAAATAAAATAAAAAAAAAATTGGTCTAGATTTTTAACTTCATTCATGTGGGTAAGTGGCTGATGGGAAATTCTCATTATACATACATCAGTTGCTACTCTATAACTTACAGACTTGCAGAAATGCCCAGGGTACCATGGGACCTGCACATAAGTGCTCTACTAGTCGATCTGAGGCAGAGATTTGGACCAAGTCCTCCTCATTCTAATTGCTTTTCCTCTCTGTGTCTTTTTTTCATTTTTTATGACTCTTGTCAAACACATGGCTGCCTTGAATTCAATTATGCGTTTGCTTCTCCTGCTTACAAAGTACTTATTAAAAAAATTAAGCCAGACTAGTCCTAACACCTATCTCTGCCACATACCTCTTGACACTTCTTCTTATCTTGATACGTTGGCATTAATCACAAAATTTCATTAACTAATTTAAATCCCAGGAAGAATGTTAAAATGTAATCCATTAGAACTAAATTTTAATTAGGATTTCCTGAGACATTGTGCTAAGTGCTTTATGAAAGTTAAAATAGATTATATAGCCTGTATTACCTGCATCCACTCTTTTCCCAATTTCATCCACCCATAAAGGAAAACAAGTTTACCTGGCATGAATGGTTCCCTTGTTCAAAAATACATCATTCATTTTGACTGTCTCTATAAACAGCTTCTGCTTCTTCCTTCAGGACAAGGCCTGCCATTTCTATTCTACTTCCATGATCCTTTTATGTGATGCTTTTCTTCCCAACAACCACATCTGTCCACCTCCAAACACGCTTTGGCTCCTAAGTGTTCAGTTCTACTCTGAAATTCCCTTCTATGTCTTTAGTAAATTATTTCTATTACTATAATCTTTATATGTGTGTATCATAATCAAAATTTAAATGGAAAACCAGGGATATAGTCATTTATGTCCATAATATGGACACAAAAATGGATACATGTAAAGTATTTGAAATTTGAACCTTAAAAGGTAACTTACAATGAAGTTCCTTAGTACAAAACTTTGAAAATATTATTTTAAAATGGGAATAATTTCAACTAAAATTGGGAATATTTTCGATAAACTCATCATTGGAGTGAGTCATAGGAAATTAGTACTGGAACATGTGTGCGTATATGTGTACACATATGTGTGTGTTTGCAGGCATACACACATCCGCACTCTTTTCTGGTTTAGCTAATTTAACACAAACTAATTAGTCAGGCTCCTGCATACCCTCCTCTTGTGAACTACAATTGCTGTTTACTTTGTTCTGACTGATACTGCCTCGAATTTCATATCACCTTTGTTGCCTGTCAGTAAGAAACAAAAAAATCAAATTCATAATTAAATATGTGCCGGGAACCAAGAAAGTTGTCATAGAATACAAAGTGCCGGACTTAAAGAAAGGCTGAGGCTTGAATCTTGGGTCGGACAATTGTCTGCCATTTCCTTTTTACCAAGTCCCTCTCTAAGCCTGTTTCCTTATCTTCAGAAATGACACAGGGATATCTCTAGTCCCCATGCCACAATTTGGTATGAAGTTCAGTGGAGGTGATGTCTGCAAAGCACGTTGCAGACTTTTAAAATTCATATAAATGTTCATTGGGGTTATGATTTATAACATTCCTCAGTCTTTCTTCCCTTACAGAATCCACTTTCTGAAGCTGACCAATGAACGTCCTTCATTAGTGAACTCAAATCAGACCTCTCTCTGATAGCTGCAAACAGCTGCCCACTTGCAAGGCTTAGCATTTGATAGAGATGACCACATTACCAATGCAGGAAGAGCTTTAGGCAGTTATATTAAGCACAAAGTTAAAATGATATTTCAGAGCTCCTAAGTCCTCCAAATATCGCTTTTGTTGGCCGGCTGAAGTAAATCAATCCAGTTAAAGATTCATTCCCAAGTCTTACAGAGTTCCAGTAAAATTCAAATATTTCTGGGCAAAGCAATTCATAAGGATAGATAATTCATTTTTAGTGCAAATGAATTTTATCATACGCTTCCTTTTTTATAAATAAGGAAGATTCCAGGGAAGGAGATAATAAGGAATCTAAAAAAAAAACTAATGAGAAAGCTAGAAAAAACTAGAGGAATTAAGGGATGAAAAGGAAAGGATTTGCAATTTTTGGTAAAGATGGTCTTTGTGTGTGTGTGTGTGTGTGTGTGTGTGTGTGCTGGAAAATGGTAGCTGGGAAGGGAAGAGAGAGAGAGTAAATGAGAAAATGAGTTCCTATAAATGTAATGCTACATGATCCTAGATTAAGTCCTAGATATTAATTTTTAGCTCACTTAGAGCATTTTTCTTCATTTTATATGAAGGCACTTAAGGCCAGAAAACTTAAATGATTTACAGAGGGTCACATAGGTATTAGCAGACACATAGTAGAAAGAAAATTTGGTATCAGCTCAGCCAACTCCTTAGAATCACACTATGAGTTTCCTTCTTCTGTACCTTTAGTATTATAGGAAAGATAAACCTCAAGAAGTAGGAAGTTCCTTCCTTCTTTATCTCCCCCAAAAAGAAATATTTTGCCAATTGTGATTTTCTCAGTTCCATAAGAGGTGAAAACTTTCCTCTTATCTGTGATCGTTGCTTTTCTCTGAAAGTTCCTTAGGTAAGGGTGGTGGGGATGACAATTTGGTGACAGGTTGATTCCTGAGGGATTTATGTGTGATTTTTAATTCCAGCTCACTGCAGTAGATGCAGACGAAGGGTCAAATGGGGAGATCTCATACCAGATACTCGTTGGGGATCAGGGAGACTTCGTCATCAATAAAACCACGGGTCTTATTACCATCGCACCAGGAGTGGAATTGACAGTGGGGCGGACTTATGCCCTCACCGTGCAAGCAGCTGACAATGCCCCACCTGCAGAGAGAAGGTAATTTATATTATAGTACACATAAACAGAGTCTCTTCTTCAGGACCTATATTTGGCCTTATAATTAAATCGAGCCATAGCATGTGCGTGTTTTTTTTTCCCCTCCTAAAAATCTTAATTAGATCAGGAAGGCCCAGTAACTGGATTCCTGGGAACTGCCTGTACCACTATTTAATTTGCTGAAAAAAATCAGTAATAGGAGAAATTATTGAGCCACAAAGGAAGTGGAAGTTAAATGAACTCCATGAAATTTATATGTTCAGTTGGATACAGGACTCTGTAATGTATGGGAGTTCTGAAGCAACCGAGGCACGTGTCCGCATTATTACTGAAAAGCAATAGACAGGCTTCTCCTACACATCAGAGCTCCCAGAGCACAGTCTCTCATCATTTTAGACATTGCATTTCTTCTTTATTTTATTGTCAAGGAGTCATAGAGGTTGAAAATATAAATAGGCTAAGAAAAATTTTAAACACATTAATGAATAATAGTCGTATGAGGTTAACATGAAGAAATTTGCCTGTACACATAATGGTTTATATAAAATAAATTTGAAACTATTGATTTTGGTGGGAAAAGTGCTAATATTTGGGGGCATCAGGAAGTCTTTCATGGAAGGGGTGATGCATTCACTAAGTCTTAAAGGAGATGAGGAATTATATTAGGAGAGGCAGAAATGAGGAGAGAGGGAATATTAGAAGCAGGAGCCAGCCAGTGTGAAGGCCCAGAGATCAGGCATAGAGTGTTGTGTATAAGGAGTAGCAGAAAGACCAGCTTGGCTAGAAAATAGAAAAAAAAGAGATATAACTTAAAACAAGTGTAGGAAGGGCATGTCCCCAATGGCCTAGCACAGTGATTTTGGAAGACCTAGTATATACTTAAACAGGACTTGTATTGAATCTTTTATGAAAGAATCTATTTGCTTAGTCTGATGAAGGTAATGAGTTAAGACAAACAGGAAAGCAGGGTTTTCTGTTTGTTTGTTTGTTAAAAACAGATCTTATAATGTGCTGCCCACTGCACTAAATTCTGGGAATACTAATATAAGCAACTGGAGGACAAGGCCATGGGTTCCAGGGCCTCTGATTAGAGATGGTGGTGTGCAACACAGTTTTTTTTTCTGCCTATTTGCCATCAGCTATACCGTTTGGGACTTCTCTGGGACTCTCCAACATACCTTGTACCTCTTTCTATCCCCTCTAACTCTCACTTGCTTTTCCACTTCTTTTTGTGTGTCGTCTTCCTATTAGATTGCATGTTCCTTGAGGGCAGGGCCTGTCTTTGTTTTTAATTATATTTGTATGCCCAGCATTTAGCACAGTGTCTGTTATGTAGTAGATGCCTTATAAATGTTTAATGACTGACTGACAAAAAGGAAGAGAGCCCCTGTCTTCAAGGAATTAGTATTCTAATAGGAGAAGGCAGTACATAAAAAGAAGATGAAAACTAGGATGAGGAGGTATATAGCCACATAGTGACATAGTGTCAGATTCATGAAAATTAAAATTAGACTTGGGAGAAGGATGAGCTAAGGATGGCTTGGGGCTAGCCCTATGTGGAGGCCTCAGGAGAAACTAACCAACCTTAGAAGGAGCCAGAGGGCAAACAGATGTCCCAGGGACATAATGGTACATCCAGGTTGGAAGGGCAGCTGAAATATGAATACCAGAGAGTCAGAAGCAAACTTAGGAGAGAAAAGCTTACTTGAATACTCTTGATGGGTGTTCTCTTATAAAATTATGGTATGAAAATCCTGCTTATTAGAACTGTGACCAAATATGGTATGAATATGTGAAATTCCAGCCTCCTATTACTCATGCCCAATATCTGTTGCCCTTTAGAACACATTTCACCCTGGAAACTTAAAAACAGGTTAAATATGGTGGCTGATCCTTTGCTGGTCTTGAATGGGATGCTTCCATTGAAAAACATTAAATTATTTTCTATTATCAGATATGAAATATGGATATCATATAAGTCTTCAAAGTTCAGAATAGTAACTCTCTCCTCATTCTGTGGGCAAGCCAAGATGAATTTGAATTTGGATATCATTCTATACTTTAAAGCCCACAGAGATGTCACCTGAAAGGTTTTGACTTTAGAAATAAAATAGGGAAGGAGTATTTTATGTTTGGAATTGAGAAAACCTTTTATAACTTAGCACTAATCATGATATCAATATTTCAATTGGACTCTAGGGTGGAAATACAAGGTTAGAGAATAGTTGAGTGAGAATAGTTGAGTTGGCCTCAGAGACTCTGTAGAATTTTCCACATCGTTAACGTATGCATGTCAGGTAACTCCTCTGTTCTTCATTCTCCTTGTATATATTTTAAATGTCATTGACCTCTAAAAATATTATAGATCTTGATTTAAATACTTTGACCTCACAAGTTAGAGTGTAGTGTTTACCCTGTCCAGTTCTGCATTCATTTAGAGATACTGAGAAGTTATCACTGCCAGCACAGAGTTCATTTCCTCCTTTATTAAGTGGATGTTTAATCTAGATTCCTTGGTTATTAGATTGTCCAAGAGCTGTAGATGTTGAAAATAGAGAAATAAATTAGTTAAAGAGAAGCCTAAATGATATTCATTAATGATGAAGCTGTATCAGTCCTGCATGGAGAAATTAGGACTGCTTGGAAGGTCATGTGTTATAAGTGGACAGTCATTGGAAGTACTTTTCTTCGGGTGGTAGAATTCAAATCTCCAGCCAAATCAGAGCTTTAAAAAGTTATAAATAAGTAGCTATCAGAGAAGAGAAAGATAAGAAATATCTGCAAGATAAGCATAAAAAAACAGAACAATAATGATGTCAACAAAAGAGGGTAATCTATTGGTACAAAGCTCCTCTTGTAATCCATATACACAGTGGTTGCTTTGTATCCTGGGGTCAGTGATTGCATATAATCATTACTGAGTTAAAAACAAAAGTTAGAGGCACTCTACTAGTGGCAAAGTCAATCATCAGCTGCTTTCACTGGCCTCTATTTGCGGAGTCACTTCTCAACTGTGATCCATCCAGCATCTTCCACAGCCCTGCAGGGAAAGTTTCAAGGGCTATATTCACACTAGAAAAAGCTCAGGTAAAGGGAGTAGAGAGATTTAGAAATAACCAAGCAATGGGAAATCCCTAATGATACCAATTTAAAATTGTGGGATATCAGAATTCTAGGAGAAAATTACGGAGGAAAATAATTCTGAAATAACCCTAGAAAAAGGAATGGCCATAAGAACTCCGAGGGAGAATGGAAAGCCTCATTAAAAATAAATAAATAAAGGAAAACATATGGAATGGAACAGGTGGCCTAGAAAAGATGACAGGAAAAGCAATGGATTCCTTGAAGAAACATGGAAGAATAAATCAAAAATTCAATGGCACAATAAAAATATCATTGCAAAATAGAGACAATAATGGAAAAAAATAAGGTATCTGTTATCAAAAACATCTCACCCAGAAAACAGGGAATGGAGAGATGATTCAAGTCTCACAGGATTGGCAGGAGAACATGATAAAGATCAAAACAAGAATACCTTTGTTGAAGAAACCATGATAGAAAATTTCCCAGAAGTATTAAAACTGGAGGGAAAATTGTAGATTAATTGAACATGTCAAGGATTGAGAGTAACCCTTGATATATGTAAGCCAGAAATGTGATTTTCAAGATCCCAATTTCTCAGGTCAAAGATAAAATACCCTGGGATAGTAAAATATTAATAACATGTGGATCTCAACATCATCCTTTCTATAATGTGAAGATTATAATAAATGACTTTTAGGGCCCTGTTTGCATCTATTACATATTGATGAACCTATGAATCCATAGAACTTCAGTCAGAATCAGGTCAGCTTTTGTATAGACTATAATGAAAAAAATAATGTATTAGCACATTAGATACCAGAAAGTAAAGAATATGACTTTTAAGCAAGAATATGTTATTTTTAGAGTGGAACATAATTCAACCTGGGAAATAAAAATAGTTGTTTAGCACATCTGATATATTCCATATTTTCCTGTTGAGAAAAACAGAAGTGGGTAGAGGCCGTGAAGGACAAATACAAAGGACAAAGGAAATATAAAAGCAATTAACAAGTTTGAATAAGTAGAAAGGGGAAAAGGCTGCTCTTCAGAAACCCCTAGTGGTCAATGTGGGGAGAAAAGAGAAGAGGAGGAAGTTTTTATGGGGATCTAGGTTTAAATTAGATGATAATCAAAGGACAACTCGTGCTATACTGTTATCTTTGGGATGTTAAGAGAACTCAAGGAAAACCATTAACATGTTAGATGAACCTCCTGTGGTGAATGCAGGGGAATATACAGCAGAAGGTTAAATAGGATAGAAGGGCCTAGATAAATTGTCATTGCTGGAAGGAAGAACCATGTTGATGACAGCATTAGAGTATTTACGTATTACTTCCAAACTATATGTTAATATCCTCTTAATGTAGAATGGTTATGGTTCCTAGATTCTAATCATTCTAATAGTGATTAAAATAATATCATACTAATAATACTATTTTGAAATTGTAGAATTTTTTTTCAAATAATTTCATGCATGTTATTTTATTAGCAAATGATAGTTACTTTCAACATTTTACAGAAAATGAAGGATGATACAGTTAATTAGCATTACTCCAGATGGTAATTATTAGATAGCTAGGTGGCTAAGAACTCCGAACCTGGAGTCAGGCAGACCTGAGATCAAGTTTACCCTTAGGTACTTAATATCTATAGTGCACTGAGCAACTCATTTAATCTCTACCTCAATTTCCTTATCTGTAAAATATGAATGATAATACCGCCAACTTCCTGGGGTTGTTATTGTGAGAATCAAATGAGATAATGCCGGAAAAGTCCATTGCAAACCCTAAAGAGTGATATAAATGATAGTCTGATGATAATGATGATGATTCATTGTAGTTATTTGTTGATAGACTAGTGAGTAAAATAATATACGTTATTGGTACCATCCACATGTATTATTTCATTGCAACCAACTCACTATAGTGATAGACATTAGGATAAAAAAAGAAGTACCTGCCTAAGAGTAACTACCTCAGTTGAAAAGTCTTCTTCCCCATGAGTTATGGGATTACATGAAGTATACATAAAGCAGAGAAATAACTAGAAATGGCTTGGTTTTTGACCTGGGGAGCGGGGGTGCCGAGAACACCCGACTCCATTCATGTTAAACTCTTTGGAGAGAATCGCAGCTACAGGAGGAGGAGGTGACAAAGGATAAGGTGGTGGGGATGCCAGGGTCCTGGTTTTCTGGGAAGAACTCAGCAATCCAGATGCTTGCTGATGAGCTAGACTGCAAGAGTTCAAGTGGTCGGCTGCTGCCCAAGAAAAAGGACCCAGTAGAGCAGTGCACAGATCATGTTATAATTCCTTTCCCTTCTTGCTTTGATATGTGGTCAATGTAGTTGCTATGAGAGGGGGAGTTGCCTACCCACTTCCCTCTTCTCTCCAGGTTTTAGACCCCACTCCTTCACCTAGTTCCTACATTTTCCAAATCCCTATTACCACCATCACAGTACCTTGTGGAGGAGCATCAGGCTTATGGGCTAGGTACCATGGTCTGCAGATGAGCAGAGGTCAGAAATGGATCCTTTCCCAAATTCAGAGGCCATCCTGCCTCTTTTGTCCCTCCTCCCCCATTCCAGTTATTCCTCCACTAAGCTTCTAAAGAAATTTTCCTAAAGCACAGCTCTGAACACATCACCACCACCTCTACACAATAGATGCCAGGGGCTCCCTATTACCTCCAAGACGACATACAAAATCCTTCATTTTGAATTTAAAGTCCTTCACAACCAGGTCCCTTCCTACATTTCTAGTCTTCTTACTTATGGACTATTTGTGCCTGACCTGTGGTAAAGCCTTCCAAGCTTGTATAGGCCTGATCAGCCACATTTGGACATGCAGTACCTTAATCCCAACATACTGATGTCTTTGTGGTCTTCTTAAAGAATGAAGGATGGCAATCAACCAAGTCTTCTTTTCCTTTCCTCCTCTCCCAACTCCACACCTTTGCACTACCTGGTCCTCTCTCCTGGAACTTTCTCCCTCTTCACCTCTGCCTCTTGGTTTCCTGGCTTCCTTTAAGACTCAACTCATATCCTACCTCATGTAGGAGACTTTTCATGGTGTCTCACTTCTACCCTCGTGCATACTAAAGCTACCCCTCTGAAGTTAACTTGCATTTACACTATATCTATCTTGTATGTACATTTTGTTGTTTTTGTTCAGGTGTTTCAGTTGCATCTGACTCTTTATAATACCATTTGTAATGTTCTTGGCAAAGATGCTGGAGTGTTTTGCCATGTCCTTCTCCAGATCATTTTACAGATGAGGAAACTGAGGCAAACCAGGGTTAACTGACTTGCCGAGGCTCACAAAACTAGTCAATGTCTGAGGCCAGATTTGGACTCAGGAAGATGAAGGCTTCCAGAATTCAGTCTCAGCATTCTACCCACTTTGCAACCTGGTAGCCTATATCTAGCTTTTCTATGTACATTCATAAAGAACTGCATATTGTCTCTCTCTATAGATGTGAGCTCCTTGAGGCCAGGTACCAAATTTGCCCTTTATTTGTAATTTCTTTAGTTAGCAAAATGCCTGGCCCATAGTATATTCATTGACAGATTGTCTTAGTTGAGATGATCAGGACCACTGATAATATGTTATTGTCAATGATTTCTGTACTTCACTAGATCTGTGATTTCATCAACGTTGAGTATTGCCTCCAGCTTTGCCACTTGACCCCCATCCTATATGACTCCTGTTCTTGTCTTCCCATAAATCAGCCAATTGTCCAGAATTAACTTTTAAGCCTCAACAGTTTTCTTGGTCTCCCAGTAAGATGTCAAGTCAGTCAGTAGGTGAGCACTTATTAAGTACTTACTAAGTGCTAAGCGCCGTGTTCAACATTGGGAGATACAAAGACTGACCATGTGGATGACGTCTTTCTCCTGGTTTCTGTGACCTCTAAGAGACACAGAGACTATTTAGACGCATCTTATGGGGAGACCAAGAAAGCTGCTGGGACTTAAATATTGATTCTGGACAACTGAAAAATCAAAATATTACTAAAAATAATAGAAAAATATGTGAGCTGTCTGGCAGACATTTTACTTTAGTTTCTTCCTCTGTAAAATAATAGGAACTTGATTATACTTGATTTTTATAACAATGCATATCCCCACCACCAACACCACCATTTTTGCTGTTTTTATTTTTCCCATTAACTGAAGATTGAATGAACATTCCAGGTGACCTAGTCCAAAATTCTTCATTTGACCAAGAAGGAAACAGTTCAGAAAAGTTATCACTTGCTTATGGTCACACGGCATGTAAACGAGAAGCTCAGGTCTTTGGATATCAAATCCAAAGTGTTAATGAAAGATTTTTCTGGCAGACACTGTTCTGTAGCTTTATTGTATATAGGTATCTAGATGGCTTGGAGTCAGGAAGACCTGAGTTCAAATGCAGCCTCAGATACTTATTAACTGTATGACCCTGGGTAAGTCACTTACTTCTGTTGGCCTCAGTTTCCTCACTTGTAAAATGGAGATAACGATAGCACCTACCTTCTAAGGTGGTTGTGAATATCAAGTGAGATAACAACCAATATGCATACAGTACTCACTCTCCACAGCGCCTTGTGGAGATTGAGTACTGTATGCATATTGGTTGTTTTATCATCATCATCATTAATTTTATAGTAATGGTAACTAACATTTACATAACACTTTAAAAATTTCCCAGTGCATTATACTGAGCCACAGAACCTGAGTTTGAATCTCAATTCTGCCATTTAGTTGGTGTGATCTTGGGCAAGCTACCTTACCTCTCTGGGCCTCAGTGGCCTTACCTGGAGAACAAATGGATTGGACTAGGTTACCTCTAAGTACCTTTCCAATTTCCTATCAAGGATTTTATGATTTTTACCCCCAAAGCTAAAGGTATTAGGTATGATTATGCCCATTTTATAGATAAGAAAATTAAGATCAATGAGGTTAAATTATTTGCCTACAGTTATATTTGGACTAAGTGTATAAGTATCTGTTCAAAATCACAGAATGTAAGAGTAGAGAAGAACTGAAATAGCAAATATGTGTTGTTTAGTTGTTTCAGTTGTTATTGAGTCTGACTCTTTGTGACCCCATAGGGGGTTTTCTTGGAAAAGATACTGAAAGGGTTTGTCATTTTCTTTTCCAGCTTATTTGACAGATGAGAAACTGAGGGAAATAGGGTTGAGTGACTTGCCCGGGGTCACATAGGTAGTAAGTGTCTGAGGTCAGATTTGAACTGGGGAAGATGGGTATTCCTGACTCTGGGCCTGGCCTCTCTGCACTATGGCACCATCTAGCTGCCATCTAGTATAATCTATATGTGGAAGATATCCTCAACATAACATGTAAAAACTGTTCATCCAACTTTTGCTGAAGAATTCCAAGGAGGAGGAGCTCACTTTGGAAATACTCCAAGCTATTTGAGGACAACTCAATATGAGTTCCAAACACAGCTGTCAGATACATCATGTTCTCGGATTGTCTATAAAAATAAATAATTTAAATTATGTATTTGTGTAATAATACAAGCAATAATAATCAATTATATTATATAATGTAATAAGAAAGAAGCAAAAGAAGCAATAAAAAGACAATCATTTGGCTTCTAAATTTGAGACCCGGAAATATCTCATTTCTTTTGGCATATGCTGGTGCCCATGTCTCCCCTATCCTGAGGAAAGGAAAAAAAACAACCTTCATTTGATCTTTCCATCCCCACTGTCATCTCATATCTCTTCTACCTTTTGTGGCTACACTCCTTGAAAAGTTCATATACAATAGGTACCTCTACTTCCTCTCTTCTCAGTCTCTTCTTACCCCCTCATATCTGGTTTCTGACTTTCATCACTCTACCAAACCTGCTCTTTCAAAAGTAGTCAGTGATCTCTTAGTTGCCAAATTAAATGGCCTTTTCTCAGTCTTCTTCCTCTTTGATCTCTCAGTAGCCTTTGACGTTGTTGATCACTCTCTCCCCCTTAATACTCACTTATCTCTAGACCTTGGGGCACCCATCCTGTCTGGTCCTCCTCCTACCTAGCTGACCAGTCCTCAGTCTCCTTTACTGGATCCTCATCCTGGTCATACCTAGTAATCATAGATCTCCCTTCGGTTTGCTTCTTGGACCCTCTTCTCTTCTCCCTGTATACTACTTCACTTGGTGATCTCATCAACTCCCATGGATTTAATTACTCTTTCTATGCTGATTATCGAATTTAACACCTGCCCCCCCTCACCAAGTCCGAAATTGAACTGATTTTCTTTCCATTTACCACTAATCACTACTTGCCCCTGCCCCTTTACCTTCCCTATTCATGTAGTGGGCAGCACTATCATCTCACCTAGTCCTGAAACCTGGGTGTCATCCTGGATTCCTCACAACTTTCTCCCCTCACATCCAAGCCGTCACCAAGGCCTTGCACTTTCACCTTTATAACATCTCTTGAACATGGCCTCTTCTCTCCTCTGACACTGCCCCCACACTGCTGCAGGCCTTCATCACATTGCACTTGGACTACTGCAATAGTCTGCAATAGTCTGCCTGCCTCAAGTCTCTACCCGCTTTGATCCATTCAGCCATTAAAATGATTTTTCTAAAGGAGAGCTTTGACCATGTCACCCAATGCCCAACTCAATAAACTCCAGTTTCTGGCTGTCATATTCAGGACTGATACAAAATCCTCTGTTCAAAGGCCTTCATAAGCTAGCTCCACCCTACCTTTCCAATCTTATTACACATTGCTCCTTATCACATGGTCTTTGATCCAGTGACACTGGTCTCCTGGTAGTTCCAGGAATAAATCACTCCATTCTTTGACTTTGGTCATCTCTAGCTGTCCCTCATGCCTGGATACATGCATACAAACACACACACATATACCCATACACACATATGCATATATCTATTTGTATATGAGGAGAGAGAGAGAGAGAGAGAGAGAGAGAGAGAGAGAGAGAGAGAGAAGAGATGGAGAGAGCAAGAAAGAGAGAGAGAGCTTCTTTTAAGTCCCAATCAAAATTCCATCTGCTATAGGAAGTCCCTCTTAATTCTAGTTCCTTCTGTTAATTATTTACTATTTAAACTTTATATAGAGTGTTTGTATACATTGTTTGCTTATTGTCTCCCCTATTCAATTGTTATTTACTTGAAGGAAAGAATGTTTTGCCTCTTAAAAAAAACTTTTATAGTCAACATGGGGGTAAAAAAACTAAATAAAATTGTTCTAGCACTTTTTAATCATAAAATGATGACAACAAAAAGAAATAATAGATTAAAATATGTTTAAACTATCTGGGTTTAATTTTTACATTTTAAGTGATTCAATTATGAAACGTAGAAGGTATGCATATGGAGCAAAGTGTAAGGGTGTAATTATTTGTCAAAAGTGGCTATGATGTCAAAAATATGATGATTTTAAAAAATTCTCAGCATCTAATGGCAACTACAAGTTGAAACGAAGATCAAATGCTTTTGTACATTTGATGTGTCAGTTTCTACATTTATTTGTTTCAACTCCACTTTGTTTCTGTCATGGGCATGGCACTGTGCTTTCAGTTAGATTCTAACTTAAAACAAATTCTAAATATTCATGATCAATATCCCCTCCCTCCCCTCTGTGGAAGACATCAAAAGTCTTTTGCATTTAGGAGAGAAAATGTAATACCTTGGAGTTTTGTTAAATTTTCTCGCTGACTTTGCAGGACCTACCTTTTACAG
>CM053624.1:12241876-12258117 GCA_028646595.1 Phalanger gymnotis
GAATACAAGTTAAAAAAAAGATAAGTCCTCACCTCAAGAAGCTTATAATGTCAGCAGACCACAGATAAAAGCAGGCTAGGAGAGAGGGGATATCAGGCAGGGCCTTGGTAGAAAGTCTTGATTGCAGCCGAGAGAGGAATGAGACATGGCTGGCCTGGATACCTTCCTTAGATGAAGGTTCTATGATGGTCAGAGGCCTTAGTAGTAAGAAGTAAGTACTTCCAATCTATGAATTACAGAGCTGGATTAAGCTGGTATCATAGAGGGAATCCAGCATGTATCCTGGAGAGGAATCCATTCACTGGGTCCTCACAATGGCCTTTGGAGTTACATGCTATTATTTTCTCCATTTTAAAAATGAAGAAATTAAGGATAAGAGCTTAAATTATCTGCCCAGAGATCTTAAGGTCATAGATTTAAAATTATGAAAAGACCTTAAATGTGTCAAAATTCATTCCCTTTCGTTTTCTAGATGAAAAAATTAAAACTGACAGAGATTAAGAGACTTTCTCAGGGTCACACGCGTAGGAGCATTTATAAGCTGAGATTAGACCTGAACCCAGGTTTTCCTGACTCTTGGCCCAGTGCTCTCTACACATTATGGGAATTGGAGCACATAATTTGTCAGTGAAAGCATCCTACACAGTATGTGTGATGATGTCACAAATCACCAACATAGGTCTCCAAAACTATTACCGTTTTGTTGTGTTGTTGTTGTTAGACGGGCTTGGTGGAAGTTGTAAAAAAGGAAATTTAGGCATAATGTAAGGAAAGACACCCTTAAGATTAAAGCAATCCACAGGGGCTGTCTTAGAAAGAAGTGGGCTCCTCCTCCCCAGAGGACTTCATGCTGAGGCCAGATGACCACCGTGGGGATTTATTGTTGAGTATAGGTTTGATTAAATGAGTTGTTCTTAAGCTGGGGTCTATGAACTTTCAGGGAAACATAAATAGATTTCAGGATATGATATTGGATGGGAATAAAATTATATCTTCATTTTCATTTACGTAAGTTAAATTTAACTCTTCCTTCAAATTATTTTAAGACGTTACTCTGAAAAGGGACCAGTAAGCTTCACCAGACTGCCAAATGGGGTGCATGACACATAATGCATAAGAATGCCTGGACCAAACTCTTGTCTCCTGAAATTCTGTGATTCCACAATGATTGGAGATTTTTAATTTTTAATTTTTTTCTTCTTTTATCATTCCTGAGTCTCTGTGATTTTGAGTTGAAAGATTAAAGACTTTGATTTATCTGAAAGGGAGCTTTCTTCACTCCTGTATATGAGTCCACCCATGACCCCCACTCACATATCCCTTGGAATATGATTATCTACATGACTGGCAATTCTGCAGTCCACAGATGTGAGGAAAGGAAGTTTTGTTACTTTCCCATTTCTATTATTATCATTTTGTTTAGTTATGAGCAAAATGCTTTTTTTCACATTTCTACATACAATGAGTTTGTGTGGGTGTTTTTCTACATCATTTCAGGAAGAATAAAATGATTAACATGAGTGAGAAAAGGGAAATACTCTGTAAGAAGGTTTACAGTTATATTAGCATAGAGCCTGATAAAATTAGGCTTTCCTGGGAAGTCTTGGGTGGGGCGGGTTCTGTCTCTTCCTCTTCAAAAGATAAGTTGAACTGTAGACCCCAGAATTACTTTCAAGTAAAACACCACTTCATAAAGGTTTTCCAAAAATCTTTGTAGCTTCAATCATTAAGAGATTGCAAAATTCTAGATTCAAGACCTATGATGTTGGAATTTACTAATAGCTACCATATTCATGAATTCATCAATCCATTCTCCCATGCTTCACCAAACTGATAGCGTGCTGGGGGTTGTGTGACCTAGTTCAGGAGGGCTTAGCATTGATCCTAGCTACTGAGTAGCTCTTCCCATTCCCCCAAACCCCTCCATCCCACAAATTATTAAGGCACATTGAGTATATTTCCTGATGCCCATAGTTAATGGAGTAGTCATGGCTAGAAAACTAGTCTCTGGGGGCAGTGGACAATAGAGAAGAATATATGGCAGTTAGTGTTTTTGTTAGAGGGATAGGTGGGATGAGCAGAGAGAGAGATCGTGTGATTAGAGTAATGTGCTTGTTTGAAAGTTCAGGGGTTGGGGACGTGGGAAGTCAACACTACTGGTTGGTAGGTTTGTCAAGGTACAGATCCCCAGCAGTTTATCCCCAGGCTGTAGATGAGTCTGGGTGCTGATTCTTGGGGATTGGGCTTACCTTTAGAGCAAACCTTGATTTGGCTAAATAATAGAGATTCAGTTGCAGCACAGAGGCAGATCTGTCCAACCCAAGTGGGCAGCTAGTAAGATTGAGTGTAGTCTCAGTTTCACTACCCTCGCTGTGCAGTAATTCCATCATTTGCAAATGATGATGGAAGAGCTCTCACTGAACTAATCAATTAATCAAAAAGCATTTCTTAAGTGCCAGGTATTCAAGGCAGTGTTGTATAGTAAAATGTGTGCTGGATTTGTGTCAGAGAGCCTGATGCTGGAAGCTAGATTACAGACCAAGGACCTTTTGAACCCAGTTCTCCAGCCATTGAGCAAAATAGCGTTCCCTTTATGACTATGGGTGAAGTATGTAAGCATAGGTGAGTGTTTGTATATGTGTACTTGCATATATGGAGAGAGGAAGAGGCATTTAAAGGGCACAGAAGATAGATCTCTGGAACCGTAATAAGGAAAACATGAGTTTAAATCTGACTTCAGACGTTCACTGGGAAAATGAATTAGTCCTATTTGTCTCAGTTTCCTCACCTGTAAAATGTGCTGGAGAAGGAAATGGCAAACCACTTCAGCATCTTTGCAAAGAAAATCCCAAACGGGGTCACAAAGAGCTGGACATGACTGAAATGACCAAACAACAGCAACAACCACCTCACGTGGTTGGGGCAAGTGTCGTTTGAGACAACGTTAAGTCAAAGGCTTGGCAAACCTTAACAGCAATACGCAAACCCAAACTATTCTAGGATAAGCTATCTTTCACATTTGCTAAATACGCAGAGGCATTTTAAAATACATGAAAATAATCGTGGCAGTTGTGGGTGAAAGTGGCCTGTTGTGGGAATGGCTTTTCTAACACAGACACAACACATCAAGACTGAGGTCTTTTCTGCTTTTCCCTCTCTGCCCATCTGGGTACTGACTGCAATAGAGGTAGCAGGACATTTCAGAAACCTGCTCCTGTTTGCCGCTGGCCCTCACAGAAATGTGTTGTGGCAGGAACATCTGAAGTTACTGTGGCAATTTGAATCTCCTTTGTCGATATCTAGGGAAGCGGTATTGAGCATCGGTTATTGAGATGCTCTGGATGTTCATTTCCTTCCTTGTTGAAGCTTCAGTCTTTCACCTTAGCAGCTAGACATTTATGAATGAACTAGTCAGGGAGCAATTATCATTTCATCTAAGGTTAGAAAGCTCTTTCCATTAACTCTTAGACAGTTATCAAAGGGCCTTAGGCTTCTCTTGCAAAAGCAATTCCTTCCTAGTATCCATTAACTGACTTTATATTTGTAATGGATAAAATGATGAATTTACAGATAAAAAAGAGCTAAATTTGAATCCTCCTCAGACACTTACTAGATGGTTAACACTAGACAAGTAATTTAAACTCTCTGAGCCTCAGTTTCCTCTTCTGCAAAATGAGGAGGTCGGATCCAATGACCTCTATGGTCCCTACCAGCTCTAAGATCCTAGGATTTGAAGGGTATGGCATATGTGAGAGATGTGTCAGAGATATCTCAATAAAGGAGAGAAGAGGCAATGTCGTAAACCAAGACAGTGAGGAATGAGGGCACAAACTAACCTGGCCCTTCTCCCAGCTGCACTAGGCTTTACACCTGCCTGTGCTACTCATTCTCCTACTTCTGGGTTAGGTAAAACAGCACCCACAATGTCTGGCTTCCCACTAGGGGCAGCAGGATACCACCACCTACTCAGAAAACTTCCCAAGGGATATTGAGATGTCTATTATGCCTTCCTCTTTCCTCCACCTGCTGAGAATTGGATGGGAAGTGTTGAGTAGACAAGGATCATCAAGGGTTATAGACTGTGGTTCAAAGACACCGGACATGCTGGGGGACAGGCCATTTCTCCCTCCCAATGGCATCTGTCCAACCAGTGTGGTTATCCAGCCATGTTTCAATGAAGTAAAAGCCAGTCTGATGAACTTATTTCAATTCTATAGGCATTAATAAGGGTCTGCCATGTGCCATTTATTTTGGCACCATGTAATGAAATAACACCTATCCTCAAGGAGCCTATATTTTCCTGGGAGAAAACAATGTATACATAAAGATAATGATGGAGATATCTATCTATCTATCTATCTATCTATCTATCTATCTATCTATCTATCTATATACATATATATACATATACATATATATGCATATATATACACACACGTATATATATATACATATATACATATACACATGTACTCATATGTATGAAACTATATATGCATACATAAATATATAGTATATATGCAATTGTATGGAGAGAGAAGGGAAGGGAAGGGGAGAGGAGGGGAGTGGAGGGTCTCTCCTGGATGATGATAAAAGATATGACAACAAAAGATAAGCCTCTCAGGTTGGAAGGTACCCAGCATGCTGCTGGGGAAGAACAAAGGACAGCTGCAATTAGCTTCAGATTGAATGAAATAGCTGATCCAAAGACAAAAAGGAAGCTTGGCTGTGAGTGTGTCTGGTAACAAAAGGGAAGTCCAGTATTGCAAAGTTCAATATTACAAAGGAACCCAGAATGAAAGATCTATGAACCAAGGTAAGCTAGATGAGGATGAATAGAAGACAGAAAGATTAAACATTGACATCTTGGGTGTCAATGAACTTAAATGCATGGGAGTGGGTAAATTTAAGTTTGCTGATCATTACATATACTACTATGAACAAGAATCCCTTAGAAGATATGGAGTAGCTCTTATATTTATAAAAGAGTGAGAAAAACAGTAGTGTTGTATAATCTCAAAAATAAAAGAATAATATCTATTTGAATGCAAAGCAAACACTTCAATATCACAGTAATAAAAATGTGTGCTCCAACCACTGATACCAAAGAGGCCAAAGTTGATCAGTTCTATAAAGACCTACAACAACTTTTAGACATAACACCAAAAAAATTACATTCATCCTAGGGGATTGGAATGCTGAAGTAGGAATTCAAAAGCTAATTGGAATAACAATCAAGTTTGACCTTGGAGTACAAAATGAAACAGAGTTAGAGACTAACAGAGTTTTATCAAGTTAACACATTGGTCAATGCAAACATTTTTTTCAACAACCCAAAAGTCAATTCTACACATGGACATCAGCAGATGGTCAATATGAAAATCAGATTGATTATATACTTTTCATCCCAAAGTAGAGAAGCTCTAGACACTCAGTTAAAATAAGATCTGGAACTGATTGTGGAACTGATCGTGAGAATCTTACTGAAAAAATCAAATTTATGTTGAGAAAAATTAAAAAAAATCCTATTATTTGGGCCATACCTACATAGTTTGATTTTTTGTACTTCTACATCCCTTATGAATATGAAATAGAAGATGAGTAGATTTAAGTGATTAGATTCAGTAGATAGTGTCTGAAGAACTGTGGACAGAGCTTTGCAGTATTGTATAGGAGGCAGTAACAAATATCGTCCCAAAGAAAAAGAAGAAGAAAGCAAAATGGCTGTCTGATGAGGCTTTACAAATAGCCGAGGAAAGAAGGAAATTGAAAGAAAAAAAGAAAGGGAAAAATGCATCCAAATGAAAGCAGAATTCCAGAGAATAGCAGGAGATAAGGTTTTCTTAAATGAGCAATTCAAGGAAAAAGAAGAAAACAATAAGATGGCAAAAAGAAGACAGCCCTTCAAGAAAATTAGAGATATGAAGGTAAAGTTTCATGCAAAAATGGGCATGTTAAAAGACAAAAAGATTAGGGATTTAGTAGAAGCAGAAGAGATTAAGAAGAGGTGGCAAGAATACACAAAAGAACTATCCCAGAAAGAGCTTAACGTCATTCATTACTATAATGGTGTGGCTACTAATCTAGAGGCAAGCACCATAGAGAATGAAGGCAAGTAGGCCTTAGGAAGAATTGCTATAAGTAAGGGTAGTGGAGATCACAGAATCCCAGCTGAGCTATTTAAAATCCCTACAAGACGACACTATTAAAGTGCTGTACTCAATATGTCAGCAAATTTGGAAAACTCAACAGTGGCCACTGGATTGGAATAGATCAGATTATGTCCCAATCCTAAAGAAACGAAATGCCAAGGAATGGTCAAATTACTGAACCATTGTTCTCATTTCATACACCAGTAAGGTTATGCTTAAGATTCTGAAAGCTAGACTGCAACAACAATATGTGAACTGAGAATAATCAGAAGATTGGGCTGGTTTTCAAAGAGGCAGAGAAACCGGACACCAAATTCTTAATGTTTCCTGGATTTTGGAGAAAGCAGGGGAATTCCAGAAAAAAAGACATCAACTTGTGCTTCATTGACTACATTAAAGACTTCTATTGTGTTAAGCACAACAAAATATGACAAGTCCTCAAAAAGATAGGAGACGGGAGTTCCAGAGTACTTGTCTCTTGAGGAATCTGTATGCAGACCAAGAAGCAACAGTTAGAATCAAATATGGACCAATTGATTGATTGAAGACTTGAAAAGGAGTATGACAAGGTTGTATATACTGTCGCCTTATGTATTTAACTTAATATGGAGAGTATAATATACAAAATGCCATATTGAACAAATCAAATGCCAGAATTAAAGTTGCTGGGAGAAATATCATCGATCTTAGATATGTAGATGATACCATTTTGATGGTACAAAGTGAAGAAGAAACAAGAAGCTTCTTGATTAGGGCGAAAAAAGGGAGTGTAAAATCTGACATAAAGCTTAATATTAAAAAAGATCCTAAGATCATAGCATCTGGTTCCATCACTTCCTAGTGAACAGAAGGAGGAGAAATGGAAGTAGTGTCAGATTTTGTTTTCTTGGGCTCAAAGATTACTGCAGATAGTGACAATAGTCACTATTAAATTAAAAGATGCTTCCTCCTTGGAAAGAAAGCTATGGCAAATCTGGACAGCATACTAAAAAGTAGAGACATCACCTCACTGACCAAGGTCTGTGTAGTTGAAGTTATGTTTTGGTCCAGTTGCAATATATGACTATGGGAGTTAAATTATTATTTTTTTATCATTAAATAAATTTATTTTTAATATGTTTAGTTTTCAGCATTGATTTTCACAGGCGTTTGAATTACAAATTTTCTCCCCGTTTCCACCCCCCCCATTCCAAGATGGCATACACTCTGGTTGCCCTGTTCCCCAGTCTACCCTCCCCTCCATCGCCCCATTCCCCTCCCATCCCCCTTTCCCTTCCTTTCTTGTAGGGCAAGATAAATCTCTATGCCCCATTGCCTGTGCATCTTATTTTCTAGTTGCATGAAAAAAAAACTTTTTTACTTTTGAACATCTATTTTTTTAAAACCTTTAGTTCCAAATTCTCTCTATGGGAGTTAAATTATAAGGAAAGCTAAGTGCTACAGAATTGGTGCTTTCAACTTGTGGTGGCAGAGAAAACTTTTGAGAGTCCAGATCAAATCAGTTGATACTTAAATAAATTAATTCATACGATCCATTGGAAAGTTGAATACTGAAGCTGAAGCTTAAATATCTTGACCATATAATGAGAAGACAGCGTTATTAGAAAAGACCTGGATGTTGGAAAAGATTAAAGGCAAAAAGACATAGGGGATAGCAGAGGATGAGTGGATGGATAGTGTCATGGAAGCAATAAATATGATCTCTGACAAACTTTGGGAGACAGTGGAGCATAGAAGGGCCTGGCATGCTATGGTCCATGGAGTCACAGAGAATCAGACATGCCTGCATGACTAAATAGCAACAACACACACATATTTATATAGATAGATAGGTAGATAATCAGGATAACATTTTGAAAGAAGTGGCATTGAACTGAGTTCTCAAAGGAGCTAGGTGTGTGGAATGAAAGATGCTCAATAATTAAAAAGTTAATTTATAATAAGGACCCATCTAAGGGTAGGAACAGAAATAAATTTTAGTCAATTCTTCAGAATGGGGTGTCCTCTGCCAGCACAGAACAGAACCAGCAAAGGAGGCAAAGTACAAGGGGCAAAGCACCAATAATTATACCTAACACAAGAGAATTTCCGCCCACCTCTGACCTTTCTCACCATTGGCTGGGCTTACAATCTGAGCATGAAAGCTTGACAAAGAACCGGAAAATCGAGGCACAGCAACTCCAATTCCCATTCTCTTAGTTAATGATTACAACCCAGGTGACATCTATAAATCTGAAGGAGAATAGGATAAGGGGAGGGGGAGACCCTCTCCATTCTTCTACAGCACTTTTACAGTAAAGGAAAGCAGGTTACAGTGACCCTATTCTTAATGTGCAAATCTTTAAACCAGAACCAGAAGAAAGAACAAAAAGTTGCAGGGTAAACTTTCCCAGAGGCTGAGCCATCAGACTCTCACAGCCTCAGAATTTTTCCACTTCCCTATTTCTTGATTTTTAAACATTTCTTAGTATCTATATCTATCTGTCTATATCTATCTATATATATTTATACATATATATTCCCTGTGAGGTCTTCACATTTTATTTACCTCACACATAGGGAATCTACAAAATAGAAGTGAGAATAGAGGGCATCCAGGCATAGGAAATGGTCTGGAGAGTAAAGGTACAATGACGTGTAGGAGCAACATCAAAGAAACAGTATGAATGAGATCACATGAGGAAGAATAATGTAGAATTGGCCTGGAAAATATACATTGGAACCAATTTTCTTATAAATGCCAAATATAAGAGTTATTATCCTAAAAGCAATCAAGAATCATTGAAGATTCATGAGCTAAGGTGTGTCACACCTGTGTTTCTAAAATGTGAGTTTGGCCTCTGTTAGATGGATGAATTAGAAAGGGGGTTTTCTTAATTCAGGGAAAACTATTGAATAAAAGTTATAATGGCCTGGAGGGTCATGATAAGGTCTGTCAAAGTAGAGAGAAGGGGAAGGATGCAAAAGTGGCTGAAGGAATAGAAATGGCAATACTGGTCAAACAATGAACTATGGATAGTGAGCTAGAAAGGAGAGTCAATGATGACTTATAGATTTCTAGCCTGAATAATTCATCTGTAAGGCAAGTGTCACAATATCAATAGTGACCATGAATATGCCTGTAGAGTTCTGTATCGCAGAATATGAGACTCTCTATGTAAAAGGCAGAAGTAAAACCCTTATTCAGATATCAGAGGATCAAATCCCCAAACCAATAACTCCAGAAGTAATTGTATCCCAAGACTAGAAAGTCCACTTTATTATAACAACAAGGAAATAAAAACACAATATCTCAGGAGGAAGCCAAGCCATCCCATAACCTTCCCCTCTGCTGGTGCCTTCCTGTAAACACTCACTCACAAATCCTAGTTGTCTGCCAGGCACATAATAAGTGCTTAATAAATGCTGGTTTCCTTCTTTGATTTCTAAGAAGTTTGCTTGGTAAAAGAATGAGAATTATGCAGACACAAAATCTGTGATGTTATTCCCTCTTTGCAAAGAAAATACTATATATTCCAAAGTCATTTTGTATGTTCACACCTGTTTCTGATGTTGAGAAATTTTTAATTGAAAATTCTTCTTTTCTTTTGAAAGCTGGGTGGAATGTAAACAGGCCTCAACCTATGTAGCACATGGCCATGGATAACCAGTTTCAGGGGCTGAGGTTTTAATAGCAGGGACTCCAATTACGTTTAGTAACTTGGCAATAAATGATTCCAACTGTTGCGTTGTCCCAGAGTTTATTGCTTGCCTGGAAGCTGTTTATTACTTCACACACTGCCAGCTATTGTTGATTAAAGCTTAAATATGCAAATGCTGTAATTTTCCTGAGATTTTGATAAATAGGAACTGAGCAAAACAATGTTACAAGGAACACTCAATAAGCGGCTAATGGGAGAAGGCTCTCGGAGGGAACCGACGGTTCTGTAGATCCTGGGAAATGCTTTTCTTTCTTTCTTTCTTTTTTAAACTCGGGGAGTAGGAAGGTGACTCTTTTTTGAAATAACCACACAAGAGAAAAGGGGAGGGAGTTTAATGAGGGAAAGAAAGGGAAAAGAAGGATAAATTGGAACGGAAGAAGAGTCTAAAGCTTCACAGAATCATAGGGATGAAAGAAAGCTGAGAGATAAATGATCAGTCCTAATACTCATTTTATAGAATGAGGAAACTGAGGCCCGGCAAAGTGCTTTTGCTCTGAGCTCATTCAGTTAGTACACATCTGAGGCAAGAGTTTGCTTACTGTAGACTTAGTGCTCTGACTACTTAGGTTGAGAACATTGAATTAAGAAAAGTAAGAATAGAATTCCTTCACTCACTTCCTTCTTCAGTACCTCATCAGGCCTGAGGAGTCTCTCGAAGGCCATGGCAGTGGAATGCAAGTTGAGACCACTCAGATCAAATTGTAGAGACATTTATTTAATATGAGTCTGGTAACATAATATTTGTCTTCTGTGGATTACCTCAGCTAAGATCAGAGGATCTCCTTTGCCAAAAGGGCTTAATTGATGGGGTTTCTGTGGTTTCTGTCAAGAAAATTCATGCAGCCATTAAATATGTATGTCAGGGAAGGGCTGAAAACCTTATCAGTGGAGAGAAGGCCTTGAAATCCCAGGTGTTTTGTAAATCAGGGCAGTGCATGATAGTGGATAGAGTGCTGAACTATAAGCAAGGAAAGCCTAGGTTGAAATCCAGACTCAGATACTTGTGAGCTACATGATCCTAACACAGTCCCTTAACTGCTCTGAGTCTCAGTGTCCTCATCTGCAAAATTGGACTAAGAGGCCCTTCCAGCTCCAAGTCTATGAACCTATATAAATATATACATATAAAAGCCTTTACCTCATGTATTCAAGTATTTATTTATATGTTACATTTACTCAACTCATCTGTCCATTTCGATAAATGAAAAGCATGAAGAAAACAGCATCCTTGTACATTTTCTTTCCTTCACAAACACACATGCTTACATGCTAACATACACACAATGCATACATACATGCAAATGTGCAATGTGCACACAGACCCAATACATATACACATAAAAACACATATGTACACGTATATTTATATACACTATTTAACAAGTCAGGGTGGATAGAGTGCTAGATGAGGAGTCAGGAAGATCTGTGTTTAGGTTCATAGACTTTGAATCTACAAAGGATCTCTGAGGCCACCGATTTCAATCCTCTTTGAAAAGAGGTAACATTTTGCTAAGAATTTTTTTTTCTGAGTTCCATCTAAGCAACATTCTAGAGCTAAGATCCATGATCCTGTGGGATGAATCTTTTTTCTACCTCCAATCTAGGGCCTATTAAATGGAGATGAAAGAGCTTAAGTGGTGTCAAAGTACCTAAGACCTGTCACAATAAAGGAGTGGAATCCAGGGTAAGAAGACTAAATGAGGGGATGACACCATCACCAAGGAGCTATGCTTATATTTGCAAGTCTAATTGCCATACTAATTACTCTATTACCATTAACAAGATCCATGCAAATTGTACATTATTATAATCCTCTAAGCACTACATAAATACCCCAATTCACCCTTATAATCTTTTTTTTTCTATCTTAATATATTCATTGGAAAACAAGGAAACAGAAATGTAACTCTCTGGGTCCTTGTTTATCCACCTTTGTTAATCCTTGAGGTTCTTGTTACCATTTACCGGAGGTGAACTTTTGATTCAAAGATTTATAGAGATCAGGGCAGAGTCTGGAAGACTTTAGCCTTCTTGTTGCTGACAATTTGTCCTGGTGAGAAACACTCAGATTTCTGGAAAAAATGTTCCCTAATGACAGAATTACCGTTGTCCTTACGCTTCCCCATGACATCTTCAAACAAATGAGGTTTTGAGAGTTTGCACACACACACACACACACACACACACACACACACACACACACACACATACACTCCTCACACAGCATTCTATTCATTCCACTCTGACTCTTGTTAAAGAACGTCAAAAACACCAGCATTATGGGAAGAAACGAAGGTTGTCACTCTGACTCCTCAATAAGTGTTGAAGAACTCTATTCTCTTATTCCTGATAAAGGCCCCTCAGTGAATTAACAACAACATCAACAAAGCTTGCAAAAGGCTTTTTCCATGTCCTCACATTTGATCTGCACACCAGTCCTGTTAGGTAAGGGATGTTACTATCTCTGCTTTCTTGATGCTAAGAACAGTTAAATGATTTGCATAGAGTAATAGAGCTGCTAAGTGTCTAAGGTCTGAGGTAATTTCACAATTCAGGTCTTTCTCTCTCCCAGTCTAGTACTCTGTTCGTTATTCCACCTAGTAGCCAGGAAGCCAACTAAAGGTAATCACAGAGCACTTGAATGTAAACCTGCTATCACCTCTTCCTACCCAGACTCTTTTCCTTCCTCAGTCTAAATGTTCAAATCTCACTACCTGATCTCTGAGTGGCCAGGACGTGAGCACTCCTCAGTAGACAAATTGCCAGCTTTTGGACCCATCCAAGCCTATATTAAAATGTAATGTGGGGAATGGAAGGGAAAGGAGGAGGGAAGAAGAGCTGACAAGTGTATGATGGATCATACTTAGCTGGGTCATGAACTCCCACAGAGTAGGATGCTAATGAACTCTGTTGAATTAAGCTTACGTTTCGACCTTCTCTTTAGATATTTATACTTTTCCATTTTTTCCCTGTTGGCTGTATTATCTCACAGGATTTTCTGAGGTTTTTTAGATTTCTTTCTTCTTGAACTGAGATACCCTTGCATCTATTTACAGTTACCATCGGGACAGACCCATGGGACTTTATCTCAATCAGACACACATCTACTTCTGCATGGGCCTGAATCCCCAGACCCTTCCCAATTTACCCGATGTTCCTGGCAGGTCTCACATGGGAGTGCATTTATTTAGTCTGAATCTCTAAGGACTCTTCCCAAACTAGATTAACTTCCCAGGAACAATGGATGGGGACAGGGACTGTTGTAAGTGGAAAGTTAGCATTTACTCTCTTCCTTTTCTTTACGGTAATAGTAAATGACATTTAGAGAGTGCATTAAAGCTTGCAAAGGACTTTACATGGATTATTTCATTTAAGCCTTCCAACAGCTCTGAAGATAGGTATTATAGGTATTGTTGTGTCCATTTGACACAAGAAGAAATTATGGTTGAAAGGTGACACAGTTACCTGACGTCTGAGGCATTCTCAGAATCCAAGTCTTCCCATCTTCAACATGTGATTCTCTCAGAAAAGCCTAGCAATACCTCCACCATTTTGTAATCTGAAGTTGATTTTATAAACCTAAGGATAAGACTTTACATTTATCCTTCCTGAATTTCATTTTCTCAGATTCAGCCTAGTGCTCTAGCCTGTCAGGATGTTTTTGGATGCCAGCTCTGTAAAACAATGTGTTAGATCTTCCCCTGAGCTTTGGGTTAGCCACAAATTTGATAAGCATAGGATGGGTGCTTTCATCCAAGTTATTTGCTATTTCTCTGTAACTCCAGTGCCTGACAGAGTCCACTGTACAAAGCAAGCAGAGTCAGGAGGACCTGAGTTCAAATCTAGTCCTCAGACACTTGACACATGTACTAGCTGCGTGACCTTGGGCAAGTCACTTAACCTCCATTGCCCTGACACAAAATAAAAACAAAACAAAACAAAAAATGAAAACAAAACAAAACAATAAAAGTTTTCCTTGCACATGTGAATTGAATTCAAGCTACACTTTCCCATAATACCTACCCCTAATTATTCTCATTATCATTCATTTTCCATTGAAAATCCTGTCTTGAAGCCTGTCAGTCAAAAATGCTGACTGACTTGAGTCCTACTCTTTCTGAAGGGATATGAGCAAATGGCAACATGCTTGGCAGAGTATGAGATCAGAGCATCACAAATTTCTAGAGGAAGGAGGCCTTCCTTAGGCCTCAGAGGCCTCATGAGAGTTCAAATCTTTCTCAAGATTAGCAGAAAGGAGTTCAGAAAAGTTAAGTGACTTTCCCAAAGTCACAGACATAGTAGATGGCAGAACCAAATTTTGAACCCAAGTCCTCTGACTTTAGGACATCAAGCACATATTGGAGTCAGAACATGCAAGTAAATCATTGAAATGACAGAACCAGTGGCAATGGGAGAAATTTTCAAAGAAGGCAATTTGAGGTTGGCACCCACTGCTAACATTTAGAGCCAGGCAAAAGTCTGCCTGCGTGAGTTGCCTCTCACTAGAGATCCTTAAGTCAAAGGTAAATGACTCTTTGTTTGGAATGTCATGGCAGGGATGCATTTTCAGGTGTAGTTTGGACTAAATGATCCCTGGTATGTCACTACAACTCTGAACGTCTGTGATTCATTAGATATCTTTTCCAAACTCCACCAGTTGTCCCAGACCTAGTATAGATTTTGGTTCATGCTCAGCTCATATTCCCCCCCACTCCCTTCAGCAAGAAGTCTTTCCCAGCCATCTTCTCCATCCCCTTTCTAGTTGCTAGTGTCTTCTTCTCTATGTCTTTGTTTCATGGATCCCATATATACCTAGCCATTTAATGTTATCAAGTTGTATCTCCCAGTAGAATATGTGTTCCTTAAAGGCTAGGATTGTTCTGGCTTTTCTTTGTATAGTGCCTGGCACATAGAACATGTTTAATAAATGCTATTTGTCTAAATGACTGATATATCAACAGCTGAAAATATGTCAAGTTCACATAGACATTCCTTATAATATGCAGCAACAAACAGAGAGATACAGAGAAACAGAAAAGAGACAGTGATAAAGTAAGAAATAGACAGGCAGAGACGTAGGATGTGTGTGTGCATGTGTGTGTGTGTGTGTGAAAGAGAGAGAGAGAAGAAGAAGAAAAAGAAGAAGAAGAAGAAGAAGAAGAAGAAGAAGAAGAAGGAGAAGGAGGAGGAGGAGGAGGAGGAGGAGGAGGAGGAGGAGGAGGAGGAGGAGGAGGAGAAGAAGGAGGAGGAAGAAGAAGAGGAGGAGGAGGAGGAGGAGGAGGAGGAGAGGGTGAAGGAGGAGGAAAGCTGTAGAATTTGAATCCCTTGTTCTGAAGCATTTTAATTGTCTTTCCTGCCTTCTCACTGAAGGCTAGAGTCAAACTGATTAAAATGCAACTTCAAAGTTGATTATTTCCTAGGCAACTCAGGGACATTTAGAGGGACTAATTGAAATGAACATTGAATATAAATTTTGTATTTATTTGTTCTTAGAAGCAACATTTTATAAACATTCAATAGTAAATCAATAGAACCTTAGTCACTACTCCAACGTTCATCTAATAGGTGCCTACTGTGTGCAGGGAACCCTGTTCTAGGCTCTCCTGCGAGCCCTTCAATCTCTGGTTCTGCAAACCTTGCAGGGACAATATTGGAATTGGTTTTACCTGTACTACTTTGTGAAGAGAATGCTGCCCCTAGAGTCAGGAAGGCTCTTCTTCCTGAGTTCAAATCCAGCAGCAGATACTTACTAGCTGTATGACCCTGGATGAATCACTTAACCCTATTTACCTCACTTTTCTCATCTGTAAAATGAGATGGAAAAGCAAATAGGAAACCACTCCAGTATCTGTGCTGAGGAAACCCCAAATGGGGTCGCAAGGAGTTGGACATGACTGAAATTAGTGAATAATAAAAGTATCACTATCTCATTTTGGGCTGTGTTTATAAAATGTCCAGATACCATTATTTCTGATATTTTCTCTCTTGAAATTTGGATTAGGATAAAAGTTAACCCCTTTGGACCAGAGGCAATGGGTGCATCCTGCCATAAAATGCTAGTGTTTCCCCTGAGTTCCATCCAAAGCCTTTCTAATGCTCCATTTTCAGTCTCCACACTGAGAAAGCACCCCTCTCCTTCTCCGAGATATAGACTAGCAGTCTAAGAACACGACAGAGGGATTCAAGAACAAATGCAAGAAAAGTCTTAGGCTGCATTTTCAGCAGATAACGACTTCTTTCTCTGCCTTTCTGTGCTTGGCTTAGACAAGCATTAATGAAGGAGATGAAATGGATGGGTGGTGATGACTCTCCTTAACTACAATACAGTGGGGATTTTTAAAGAACACACAGAAGGCTGCCCTTGAATATATTTTCATTCAGGTGGATA
>CM053624.1:12258617-12288004 GCA_028646595.1 Phalanger gymnotis
ACTTTTTTGTTGTTTTCTGTTTCAAATTCCCTTCCTCCTGCCTCCCCACACCTTAAGAACGCAAGCAATTTGATTTCAATTATACGTGGGATGGCATACAACACATATTTCCATGTTAACCATGTTGTATAAGAAAACACAAACAAAACAATAAAAAGTTTTTAAAAAGTAGGCCTCAGTCTGCCTTCAGAGTTCATCAGTTCTCTGCAGCTGAATCGTATTTTTCATCGTGGATTCTTTAAAATTGTCACACATCACTGTGTTGATCAGAGTTGCTAAGGTTTTCACGGTTGCTCATCCTTACAGTACTGCTGTTACTGTGTGCAATGTTCTGGTTTAAGACCATAAATTTCAGAGAAAGTGCTTACCAGCTTGGTAGAGGGAGTTTTCTCTCCTAGAATTTCCCTACAGCAAGGAAATCACAGGTACACACCCAATTCTTAATCTTTGTATTAATTTTCTGGGAGACTCTGGGGAGCTGTTAAGATAGCAGATAAAAGCATTTTAGTAAACCTTGAAGCATTATGTCAATGTCACTTATGTACTCCTTAAATCAATATTTGGGGAACAAGACAGGTTCTTTCTGAGGTTAAAACCACTGTTTGTTCTCATCGGATATCTCTCTAGAGTCATTGTTATAGCAAAACAACCCAGTGTGTGGTGCTCCACTAATTTTTAATCATCAGTCGCTGCCCTGGGGGCCACTTATACTTCCAGTAACTAACAGAACTGCCTGAAATGTGTGTCTTTGCATCCATTGAGGCTAGAGTGGCTGGATTCTCATCAAGATGCCCTACAATCCCCAGGGCTGGGCAATCTCTTAGGTTCTCTGAGAAGGCTGTTTAGCCAGTCAGATTCTATGAAGAACCTTTACTCATCAGAGCTGGAATCCTGATGGGAACTGTCCAGAGAGAGAGGAAAGAGCTTCTGCTTGAGCACTAGAAAGAGAAATGTTATTCTAGTTGCCTATGTCTAGGCTTCAATATACCTGCCTGTTCCACAGAAAGAAGTCAGTTCTAACTACTAAATACCGAAATGAACACAACCTGAAATCACCTTGTACATTCTCAATGTATTCATTCAACAAGCATAACATGTATTGCCTACCTGGGAAACCCGCACTCAGTGTATGAAATACTATAACTAACAGAGGGAAAGGTGAAAAATGAGAGAGATGATATGTACTCTGGGCTGCTTTAGGAACTAGGGGTGAGACTAAGAAAATGGCACATGAAATAACTAGAGGAGAGCCAATGTCATTTTATTAATTGCATTTTAATGACTGACATTTCTATAGAGGCAAGGCCGCTCAGTGGATAGTGCCAGGATTGCATTAAGAAAAAAAAAAAAACTTGGGTCCCTATCCCATCTCAGACTTGGACTAGCTCTGTTACCTGGGGGGAATTTTGTATGTGGCTATACAATTACACTTCTGCATCATTAGAATGTAAACTCCTTAGAGGTTATTTTTCTGTGCATCCCCAGAGCCTAGAATAAAAGAAGTATTTCCTAAGTATTTGTTGATTGATTGAGCAATGTGTGGAGGTCCCAAATTGGAAGGAGCTGTCCCCGCTGAATGGGTTAGCTCTCCCTCCTTCACTGTTTCAGAGTGCTTGGTATCAGGCCTGCCTGCTGGGCACAGATTACGAACAACGAATGGAGGATTATTCTGGGGATGGATGGATAAGTGTAATCTTGTTACATATGGCTTTGATCAATTGCCTTTGAGTTCCCTTCTAGCTCTCTGATACTGTAATTGTAAGTTTACCCATAAGGCATTTTCACATTTTAAAATTTGACATAAAACATATTTATAGCAATTACCAATTTCAGGTGACTTTTCTGAATGTCTCATGTGTTCAATTATATCACTCTGTGCTTTACAAGGGTGCCTCTCTTTGAAATGTCCATAGATCAACTAGGTGGTACAGTGGACAGTGCATTGGGATTGAATTCAAATTGTGGTTTTAGCTTCTCTTTCCATCTCATCTACTTCTTTCTTCTGCCTAGTTATAACTCCTCAGGTTGGTAAAAATGATCTATTCTCGGTCTCTAAGGCTATTAGCTCGGATGTAGGTTGGCACCCTCAAAAAAAAAAAAGTAAAACAGACACATCAATAATATCAGAATGTTGTTGTTTAAAAAAATCTTTGAAAGCTTCTAAATAAGATATCTTAATTCTCTTCTAAGATCTTCTTTTCAATGTCCCATCCCAATGTAGAATTTACCCTGAGTCTGCAAGTTTCTGCACAATATAGCACAAACCTGGCGAGTTCTCCCTATTGAAAAGTCTTCAAGTAAAGATTTGACATGAGACCATGGAACAAGCTGAATAAATTACAGGATTTTTTTGGTGACCTTCATCACCAGAGGGATGGTCAGTACGTGAGAGATTTCTTTTTTCCTGACCTCAAGTTCCTCCAAAGACTGTGTCCTCAGACCTGGACACTGATGTGCAACAGCAAAAGGAAGGAACGTGTTGGTGAAATAATTAATGATCCTCAGAATATTGAAGCACGGGCAGTCACTTAACCTCTGCCACCTTTTTTTTCCTCATCTATAAAATGGAGATAATAATATCACCTAACACAAACATTTGTAAGGTTCAAAGAATGATAAGTATACAAATAATTTTGCATACATATGTGTGCATATTGGTTTTAGAAAACCTAAAGTGCTATATAAATGTGAATTATTTTTGTACTACCTTAGATATTTACTATATGTAGGATTCTGGATAGGTCACCTAACCTAACTTATATTAGTAAAATGGGGATAGTAAATGCACTCACTTCAAAATGCACTTGAGGTTAAGGTAAATTGATTATACACCCACATTTATTTAGATATATGCATATTTATGTATGTATATACCCACGTATGTACATTCATGTGTGCATACAAATATATATGTATGTTATATGTGTGTGTTTGTGTATGTATTTATGTATACTTATATATATATACTTAATAAAAATTTGAAAAACAAAGTGCTATATAAATCTGTCATATATATGTAATACTTCTTTGACTCTGGGGAGGTAACAACCTCTTCAAGCCTCAGTTTACTCATATGTAAAGTGGGGATAATAATAGCTATGTTGCCTTCTTCTTTAGAGTTTTGTGAGATATGCATATATCACACAACCTAAGTTTGAGCTCTGTTATTAATTACATTGTCTCTTTATGGGCAATTTACTTGATTTTCTTCCTCATAATGGTTAGATTTGCATACGTTTCTCCTCAGTATAGTCCTATTATTTCTAGGACTTAAATTCACTCGAGTTTCCCTTAACAACTTATGTTTATTAAGTTCCAGAAACTCAAAGGATAGTTGGCAAATGCAAAGTCTGAAAGATTCCCCAGTGAGTATGAATGACTCCCTAGTGGCTTTCATCCAGTGGAATCCAGATGAGAAGAAGCCTTTCATTGTGAACCAAGAGAATTGTCCACATTGATGTTAGCTTTTAAGTTTTACAAGGACTGCAAATATCACACTGTGTTTTATAACTACCACATGAGCAAAGAGATGTAGATATTATTAACATCATTTTAAAGGTGAAGAAATGAGGTGCAAGAGAGATTGTGACTTGTCCAGGGTCCATATCTGGACCATATCTGGACAAGAACAATAATAGCTTACATGCATACAGTGCTTTAAGTTTTGCAAAATGTTTAACACTCATTACTTCATTTGTTCCTCACAAAAACCCCGTGAGTTTAAGCGTGAATATTATTCCCATTTTATAGATGCAGCTAAAAAAAATATGTTGTAATTTGTTCAGGATCTAAATCTGGCAGTAATGATCAGGGGTGGGAATTTAACTCCATTCTTCCTGAAGACAAGTGCAGCTTTCTAGCCAAGTCACCAAGGTACCCATTCCAACCAGAGCTTCCTAAGTCTGTGTCCAGTACTCTAGCCATCCTTCCTCTCCCCCAATACACATACTAACACACTGTGCCCAGTGGCACTAAAGTCAATCAGTTCGTACATCTTGGGGTACCACCCACTGTCTCTTTCTCTAAGTGTCAGAAATGCTTTAGAAGGCATCTGACAAATACCTTTAAAGACACACCTATAAACAGTATAAAAGATGCACTCTTTCATTGCTGCCTCTCTGATCAGTAAAGGCTACAAATGCATATGGAGATTGTCTTCCTTTAAAGTAATTGCAAAGGAAAGAAGGAAGACTCAGAACAGATTGTCTGGGGAAAAAACTGAATCATCTTTGGTTTTATTTCCCACCCACCCCATGCCTGGAGATCCATTAATGAGTCATTTTCTTTAGGCATTTGTTTCATTATTTAAAAAAAAAATGTTAACCAAAACTGTCCAAACTTGTGAGACTGAGGCTTGCAAGAAGCAGTAAATAATGAGAAAACACTTTGTTGTTACAAGCTGGTGAAAGGCTCTCCATAACCCACTGCCATGATCCAGAGAGGCCAGATCTTAACACTTCACTTCAGAGAGAATGGACACAGCCACCTCACCTCTACAGCAATGAAGCTACAAGTGGATCGAAGAAGCAAGCTGTTAGCACATCAAAGCAATCTATATTCAGTAATCTGGGCATTGGAAAAGAATAAGCCTGTTTCAAGAGAGGAAAAAAAGTGAGGTCCACATAGTTACTCCCATAGCAAAGAATGACAGAGTCTTAAAATTTGGAAGGGATAGCTTAACCACCCAATGCCCAAATAAAAATCTCTTAAAATATTGTAGCTAACTAGCTAACATTTGCACAATGTTTATATGTTTGCAAAACACTTTACATTTCCTATCTCATTTGATCTTTACAACAACACTTTGATGCAGATGCTATTATTTTTCCCACTTCACAGATCAACAAACTGAGGTAGACATAGGTTATGATTTGCCCAAAGTCAGTCAGTTATTTCTTAAATAATTCTCTGAGTCAGGATTTGAGCTCAGAACTTGTAGACTCCCCAGTCTGCCACTCTATTCATTGTGCCACCTATCTACCTTATGGCTCACTAGTGAAGGATAGTTTTTAGTGTCCCTTACTAGTGGTCATTCAGACTTGCCATTAAGACTTCCAATGAGTGGAGACACTGCTTCATTACTCAGTTCTCTATGGGGTAGCTCTAATTGTTAGGGGGCACCTAGGTGGTGCAGTGGATACAGCTTAGAATCAGGAAGACTTACCTTTACTAGTTCAAATCTGGCCTTACAGGCTATCTGTATGACTTGGGCAAGTCACTTTCCCTGTTTGCCTCATTTTTTCTGATTTGTAAATGAGCTGGAGAAGAAAAATGGCAAGCCTCTCCTATATCTTTACCAAGAAAATCCAAACTGGGGTCATAAAGAGTCAGACACAATGGAAAAATTAACAATGCCAACTAATCGTCAAGAAGCTTTTCCTTATGTCAAATCTAAATCTGCTTGTCTCTCTCACTGCCTCCCTCCATATCCTACACACCAACCATAATTTCTCCTATTTTTTCCTCTGTTACAAAGAAGAACAAGGCAAATCCATTATTTGCTTAGCAAATCCTTAAGGAGGAATACCATCCTGATCACTCCTTTTCCCTGCTACCTCTCCACCAAAGCCTTCTGTTGTCCAAGCTTTAGGTCATTTAACTAGTCCTTATACAACACGAATATGAGGCCTTTCAACATCTCTATTTTCTTCCTTTCCCACTTAATAACACTCTTCCTAAACTTCAGTGCCTAGAAAATTATACAAGCTTTTGATGTTGTATACAGAGCAGACTAGATTGTGAGAGGCTATAACCTACATAGTCTGGACATCCTACCCCTCTCAGCTTTAAAACTCTTAGTTTTCTTAGTTGACATATGATGCCATCGACATATTCTCCTCGTGCTTCCTATCACCCCCACATCTATTTCATACAAATGTCTTCCTAGTTATCTTCTTGATACTTTTATTCCTGACAAAAGACCTTATGTTTATCCTCATTAGATTCAGTCTTCTAAGATCCAGCCCTGTCAAGTGGGTTTATATCTTTTGGATCTTGTCACTTGATATATTAGGTATTCCTCACAACAAAAAGGTAACTTCCCACACCATGCTAGACACAGGAGATTAATTCTTACACGGCAGCGCAACCGAATACAACTGAACACTTTTATATTTGGTGTGTGTGTAGTAGTAGTAGTAGTAGTAGTAGGAGGAGGAGGAGGAGGAGGAGGAGGAGGAGGAGGAGAAGGAGGAGGAGAAGTAGTAATAGTAGTAAGAGAGGATATTTTGGGAATGAGAAAGGAAGGGAAGGAAGGGAAGAAAAAAGGAAGGAAGAAAGGAAAGAAGGAAGGAAGGAGGGGAGGAAGGAAGAGAAAGAGAGGAAGAAAGAAAGGAAAAAGAAAGAGAAATAGGGAAGGAGGGAGAAGAAATTGAACAAAGTATTGTATACAGATTTTGAAGAACTTGGAATAGTGCATATGATCAGAATTCCAGCAAAATAATTAATTATTCCAGCAGGTAGTATGATGATGTGCTTAATGATGTCTATCATAAGCAGTTGAGAGGCAAATTTTCAAATTTGAGGTTCGGAAATCAATTCTAGTACCTTTTAAATTAAAAAAAAAGTTATTTTACAGCTTCATCTGACATGAATGAAAATACACATATCTCTCCTTGTTCATCAGCATTCAACATTTATTTATCTATCTACCTATCCTTTTGTTTATTTCTTTCTTTATTTCCCCTAATTTTGGAAGGTTACAGAAAAAGGCAACAGTTGTTCTTATGGAGGATGATCCTGAGGCAAAGTATGTTTAGTAAAAATGAGTCTATTCAGGCATGTTGTTAGCTTCATATCCATTTATTCCTAAATGTGTCATTATTAGTTTCTGATTTCAGTGCATTCCTTTCATAAATATGGAAAGAAAATTAAATGAACAATTTATGCCTGCATTTATGAAACACTGCTGCCCAAATGTTGAGGCTTTAACTAGACCTCATTTGATCTTGTCTATTAGAAATGGGATTTTTTTTCTTGAAAGAAGCTTGTTGGTCTTCCCTGGCCCGCCCTACTACCAAGATCCTAAAAATAAATGTGTCTTTGTTCTTTGTCCAAGATTTATTCCCTATGGGCTACTTGTTATGTTGACTAGCAGGCCATCAAATATTTTAGCATCAAGTGGCATGTGCTAGAACAAGCCCCTCAAGTCAAAGAAGAGCAAAATGAAGCCTAGAATGGGCCAACACCTTCCCCAAATCATGCAGCTGGTAAGTGATAGTCTGAATTTAAACCTAAGTCCCTTGAATCCAAACCCAGCATTCCCCATGATACTATATTCTCTGCACAAGCAGATCCCAGGATAGACTGATATTGGCCTTAGGAAATAAAGTACAGAAGGAACTGACGACTGACTGCTAAGTTCAGGTACTCACATAGGCACTGGGATCTCTGTTAGGACAAGTAAGTAAGGATGTATTCTATAATTAGCCTCCATTGAATGGAAACTTAGATTTTTTTCTTCCATTTCCAAGGGGAATGAAAATAGTCTTTTGAAAAGAAGCCTTGAAAGATTCTGGGCAAGTCTCTAAAGCTACTCTTTTAGGATTAATAGGAGAGGGAATAGATGCCTGATATTTCTTGCTAGTTACAGAGCCCCTCTACTAAAATTCAAACCTCTTAAAACATCTATCTCTCTAGCCTTACCCCTGTCATTCACAAACTCTGTGTTCCAGTGAAAATGGACTGCCACATCTTCCCTAAGCTCAGTATACCATCTCCTTTTCCTGTGCTGTGGCACCAACCCATCCTCTTACCTGTAAGACACTTTCTCTTCATGTCTGCCTCATAGCATCTTTATCTTTTCTTGAGGCTCAGCTCAGATGACACCTTAGTCTTGAAACCTTTCCCCATTTTCTGTCATTCTATCTTATTTCACTTTTCCTTGTACTCTATGGAAAAGAGCTCCCAGGCTAAGGACTCATGTGGAACAGGCCGAATCTTAAGGGGCCACTAAGAAGTCATCATCTCTTTGGATCATTAGGCCCCCATCCATACTTCATTTTGGGAAATTACTGACCAGAGAGCTTCCACTTAGGGTTGATATGATATGATGTTTATAGAGATCCTTGTAAACCTTAAATCACTGAGCACATGTTTGCTATCATTGGGGAGAACATGCAGCTAGCCAACAATTTAGGCCTTAGCACAGCTGCCAATGAATTGAGTGGTGGCTCAGGATCTCTCAAGGAAGAAAGAGGGTAAAGGGGAAAATCCAATTCTGCCTCTCAACTTCTTTTTCAAAGCTAGTACAAGAATCTGTCACCCAAGTGCCTTCTGGTCTTAGGGGCAACCATAATCATTTAGTCAAGCTGCATTTTTGGCCTTTCAACCAAGTGTGCCTCCTCTCTAGGAAAACGCTAAATTCTCTCAAATATAAGTTGAGGATGCTGCTGTCTCATAGAAATAGTGAATATTGGATGCTAGAACACTGACATAAGGTGGGCTATGGTTGGAAGAGGGAAATGAGATGACACAACAGTCTCCTTAGCAATTCTAAGATTTATAGCCCCTGACTCTCTCTGTAACTCCAAGGCCAAGCTTATAAAGTCAAAGCAAAAATGTTGAATTAGGGCAATGATTGAATGCAGTCAGGCAAAAGACACATTTACTTACTTCACCTCTTAAGTAAGGAGCTCCCTCTGGTTAGTTTAAGCAAAAATAAATCAATAAAATAAAATAAAATCGACTCGTCACGTGCAGGTTTTTCCTGAATTTATTGAATCATTGCCTTAATTCTGCTTTTTACTTTGACTATTGGAAGCAGCCCTTAGAGTTCAGGAATGAGTCAGGCCTGGAAATCTTGGCTCTGCTAATGAGACTGCTGCATCATCCTGTTGCCCTTTGAAGAAGCCGCATTCACTTAAGAAGTCATTTTTCTATCCACTCCCACATTCTGGGCTCGTTAGGCAAAGCAATGAAACCAGTTACATAATTGTCCAAGGAGCCGCAGAATAATGAACAATAGCATTTGGGTTGTAAACAAGGCTCCCCATGTGGCTGCTCTTTCTCATGGAGGTTCAAATGTTTGTTTTAGTGTGCCCATATATCGTGAGGAGTAAAGCAGTCACAGGAGCGAAGAACTATACCACACTTGCTGAGAATAAAATGGGATATTGAGTTACAGCAAAAAAACAAGAAAGGCCTGTGCTCTTGTTGCTGCAGTCTTTGGCCTACCTACTCACCCCACTCCCACTACACACACAATATGGCCTCTTCACCTGATATGAACAGCTGCTCATATATGCTTTGGCCTTTGAAAGAAAATTCATAGGTCCTTGGCTTTCACACTTACATATCAATTGTCCTTTCAGGGTGAGTAATGTTTAGGTCACTATCTTTCTCTAGCGAAGAGAATGTTCTTAGACACCCAAGGTTTAGCAATGACCTTGTAGAATTAACGATTAAGTAAGTGGGTTTTTTAATCCATTCTTGTTGGCAGATCTTCCATATCTTATCTTCTTAAACAAGTAACATTTCATATATAGAGAAAAAACTATGCAAAGTGTAGGAAATATAATGTCCCATATGAGGAACACCTAATAGTTACATTTAACTAAAACACAAAATTTATGTAGGGAATTGTTATTAATATTTTTGCTACATTTTCCAAATCCCTAAAAATATAAGAAATACAAATCAAAATAACTCTGCAGTTGCGGTTCACATTCTGCAAACTGACAACAATGAAGTGGAATTAATCAATGTTCTGAAAGCTACATTTCATACTAGCATTAACACTTTCAATTAGTCGCAAAATTTTGAAAAACATTTAGGAACTATGGAAAGAAAGTGACTAAAGTGGCAAAACTCAGAGATTTCACTGCTAGGCAATGTACCAAAGTACTTTAAAACAGAAAGAAAGAAAGGTCTGATTCACACCCAGATATTAATAGTTGTCCTTTTTCTAATGGCAAAGAACTGGAACCAAGTCAATATATATTGAATAGGACAGGGTGAAATATTTTTAAGTGGATTTAATGAAGTATTGCTGAACCCCAAGAAATAATGATGATGATGATGTCGCTGATGGACTGGATATAATGAAGTAAGGCTGCTTCCCACTTAATGGGGGGTATTCTAAACACTGAATGAATGTGCTAGGTGAAGTAAGGAGAGGATAAGGATTTCCTGAGCTCTCCTCCCTGGCATTTGCTGGTCTGGCTTCAAAAGGAACTGAATTGTTAAGGAAGGAATTGGATTTCTAGGTGGGCATTATTCATTTTCCATTTAGACATTTTGAGGGAATTGGAGAAAGCAATAGTTGGGAAGTAGCTGTCATTAATTAATTCTTTGTATCTCATGATATTATTCAGTTTTAAGAGAAGCCATATATCCTAGGTTTTAGAGTTCAGGAATATTATAGACCACCTAGAACCTCTTCATTTTATGTCTGAGGAAAGTGCTGTCCAGAGTGCTGTCCAAAGTCACATAGAACCTAGACACTTGGAATCTGTCATAGAGGCTTCAAAATTTAAGTGATACCTGAATATGAATCTGCAATACGGCCATCTGGCCTTTGTTCAAATATTTCTACTAAGGGGGAGACCAGTCTAGAATAACAGAAGGGATATCAGTGAAGCACGCCCGTAAAAGAATCATTTGAACACACCTAGAAAAATAGACATCCAGCATCTGCTTGAAGACCTATTGTGAGAAGCTTCTACCGGCTTCTGAGATAATCCATTCTACTTTTTGATGTTATTCAGTCATTTCAGACAAAATAACTCTTCTTGACCCTAAATGAGGTTTTCTTGGCAAAGATACTGAAGTGGTTTGCCATTTCCTTCTCCGGCATATTTTACAGATGAGGAAACTGAGGTATGTAGGGTGAAGTGACCTGTCCAGGGTTACACAGCTAGTAAGTGCCTAAGGCTGGATTTAAAGTTTGGTCTTCCTGATTCGCGGCCTGGTACTCTATCCACTGCACCACCTAGCTACCCTTAAATGTTTACTATATTGGATTGGGTGGGGGGAAAGGTAGGAAACTGGGGTTGTGGGAAGAGAAATACAAAAATGCCATAAAGTAGCTTTCTCTATAGTGATTCATAAACACACGTATAGAATTACAGAATGTGCAAGTTGAAAGAGACCTAGGAAGCTATTGACAATAATCCATAATCAAAAGTAATCCTTCCTCATAACATCAATCAATAAACATTTATTAAGCATCTACCATGTTCCGGGCACTGTGCTTAGCACTGCAAATGGAAAAAGAGGCAAAAGAATCCCCTCCCTCAAGGATCTTGCAATCTAATGGGGGAGACAATATGCAAACAAATATATGAGAAGTAGGGTATATACAGGATAAATAGGAAATAATTAACAGAGAGAAGGCACAGGAATGAAGAGGCGAGGAAAAGGCTTCCTGTGGAAAGTGGGGTTTTAGTTGGGACTTAAAGGCAATTAGAAAGGTCAGTACTTGTAGTAGAGAAAGGAGAATGTTGTATGCATGGAGAAAAGGGAGAGAAAATATCCGAAGCTCAGAGATAGATTGTCACTTTTGTGGAAGAGGAAGGAGGCTAATGTTATTAATGTGGCCCAACTGAAGGATGTAGTTTTGTCCAGTAAAATGTAAGAAGACTGGAAAGATATGTGTGGGCTAGGTTATGAAGGACTTTGAGTGAGAAACAGCAATTAGTGTTTTCCCCTGGAGGCCATAGAAAGCCACTGGAGTTTATTGAGTAGGGGGAAATATAAGATGGCCTGCACTTATATAAAATGTATAACATACTTGACAAGTAGCTACTTGCTTCTGCTTGCCAGTCTCCAGGGATGGACGCTTCAGCACTGCCATTCCTTTTATAAACAATTCTAAGTGTTTAGAATTCAGTTCTTCTTATATCAGTCCTAAATCTAATTCTTTCAGACATCTACTCCTTGTTCCTGGTTCTGCCCTTGGCACTCAAATTTGTGGGAAGGGACAAAGTTTAACTAACACTTGTTCAATATGGTAGCCCTTGAAGTATTTTATTGTTCAGTTGTTTCTGACTCTTTGTAAGCCTATGTCAGGTTTTCTTGACAAAGATAATAGAGTGGTTTGTCATTTCCTTCTCTAGCTCTTTTTTTACAGATGAAGAACTGAGGCAAACAGGGTTAAGTGACTTACCCAGGGTCACATAACTAATAAGTATCTGAAGCCATATTTGAACTCACAGAAATTAATCTTTCTAACTACTGGCCCAACTCTATGTCCACTGTGCCACCTAACTGCCCTAGAAGTATTAGAAGACAGATAGCATGTTCCCTTTGATTCTTATAACCTTCTCTTTTCTAGGTTAAACTTCTCCAATTCCTTCAACCAGTTTTCATATGACCTGGACAAAATGTCCTTCATCGTTTTGCTTGTTTTTCTCTGGATGGCCTCCAGATTAATAATATCCTTCCTTCTTAAACAAAATCCAGTGGAATTGAATCAAATGAATTAAATAAAATAGGTATGAGAATGGAATAGAATAGAATAAGATAAGATAGGACAGAATAGGATAGGGTAGGTTAGAATAAATTCCTCCAGATGTGGTCTGGCCAGGATAGATCACCTCCTTCTTCCAAGAAGTTCTGTTCCTAAATACACCCTAAAGGTATTTTAGCTCGTTTGGACATCATATGACACTGTTGATTCATAATATTCTATAAACTATAACATAAGGGAATGTGAGGAGAGCAAAGGCCCATGAGATCATATGAAGGAGAAGCCTTTATCATCTGGAATTACCAGGCAAAAAGGCTTTCTGGTTTTGGACCCCAAAGGGAGGCTAAAGTTTCATCTGGAGGAGATAAAGGAAGGGTAGAATGTTTCTCTCTGCTTTCCTCCAAGTCTACCGGTCTAAAACTCACCAACCGCTTTGAATGGGAAGAGAATAAAGAAGAGTGTTTTAGAGGTTCTTTATCTCTCCTTGATGTTGGGAATGACTTATTTTTATCTTACTCTCCCCAGTGCCTATTAAAATGCCTTTCACACAACAGGCAAATAAATTGAGGAAAGTCTGGGACTAGAGGTGAGATCTCCCAAATCACTTAATGGTCTCCCTCAATCACCTGAATTAACAGAATTCGTTTCAATTAATTGATCATCTACGATGTAGAGAACATTGTGTTAGATGCTGTGCGATAGAACAGACTGATCAAAAAGATTTTACATTCTTCAGAATTTTAAATGCGTACATAGATAAATATCAAACATGTGCAAAATACTACAAGAGTGAAGAGTAACTACAGAAGTCAGGAAAGGTCTTGGGTAAGACCTTTTATAAGGGCTAGGTGACCCCAGAGCAGGGCTCTGAAGTCAGCAAGGGCATCAAAGAGATAGCAATGAAGAGAGAATGCATTTCATTCTTGGGGGATGATTCATACACAAAGGTAAGAGATAGAGTGCCTTGAATGGGGCCGGTGGACTAGTAGGCGATTTCTGCTAGAGCACTGTGTGTGAAGGAAACAACTATGAAATCAAGCTGGAAAAGAAGACAACAGATAGATTGTGAAAACTTATAAATACCATCTGAGGATTGCACATTTTTCCTAGAATTACAATAAATTATTGAAGAATCTCGATCAGAGCAATAGGGCAGTCAGATGTATATGTTAGGAATACAATTTTGGCAGTGATACGCAATGTCATAACCTTTCCAAAGTGTGTATATGCCAAAGGACAAAAATGATAAAAACAAATATCTGTCCAGTGTAATTACTGAAATCATCCATAGAATTGTAACTGAGAGATCAGACATGAAAAATAACGGTCACAAAACTTATAGTTGACTAGCAAATTGAGCCAACCTCATTTATATATGTTATGTTGATGTGTAAAACAGTCACCTATATTCATTAAAGGATTTTTTTTTAAATAAATGATTGAATGTTGTGAAACTGAAGTTTGGAATGTGAAATATTTTCTCCATACTTAGCCTAGTTCTTGACGTATACTTAACATTCATCCAACCATTTGTATACATACAGGTATGTATACATGCATACATACACGTATATACATATATATATACACATTTATATGTGTGTATACACATGTATACATAAATACACACATATCTCATATCATGTCTTGTCATGTCGTATCATACCATATAATGCTATAGCCTGATAGACAAATCATTCAGAGGTTAGTTTTGAAGCAATATGGGACAGAAATAACCAAAATGAGGGAAAAAGTCACAATAAAGTAAGGCTTATGCCAGATACAGAACAGGTTTGAGATGGATGCCTAAATAGGAGTGAATACAGTTCAGTGTAAGACCTGTCTCAATAGCTGGAAACTCACACAGCCCCTCCAGCTCCAGATTGCTGATTTCTGGGGGCATGATGGTCTATATTAAATACAACAGAAAGGCGATGGCCACCATGAAACACTATATGCAAAAACACAACTCCACGTTCTCAGTGAATCCTAGGAGGGCTATTGAAATACAGCAGTTGAAAAAATATTGGCTAAATAGATGGAAAAGGGAAACAAGATATGAATATATGACAGTCACATGAATGGTCAATGGTGTCTGAATGGGTTTAGGACCTTAATTCACAGGTCAATACTGTAAGTGCTGTTCAGTCCTACCCCTCACCGAGAATGATAGAAAGACCAATTAAATTAGTTTTCCCTTACAATAGTTAATTCACAGCAGAGAAAATATTCAGATTCATTCTTGTTGTCGCTCATTGAAATCAATGACAAGATGAGATGGGAAGTATAAGGAATGTTATTAAGAGTGAATGGGCAATTCTCCCAAGTCTTTGCAACTTGAGCAAATAAGTAATTAAAGTTTAGGATAATTTCATGGCCCAAGTTTGTAAATCCCCTGACATTTGGCCGGAGAACAATGTCTCATTAATCATTTCTAAAACTTCATCTTTGTTCCAAGGTAAGGCAGAAGGGTACAGATCTGTAAATCTAAACCAAAACAAATTAGCTACAGATATTTCATTTACCTACATGGCTATAGATGAGGAGATAGCATGTGCTAAGTAAAGCATTTGGGATCCTATTTACCTCAAACTGTATTTTATACATATTGGTAAAGGATAGGAGAAAGGGCAAGAAATAACCTATTAAATACCCATGATAGGGCACAGAGATAATATTTGTTCTGTTGTAAAATAGTATGACCATAGAATTAAGAGTAAGAGGATTCAGACCTGGAGTCAGAAAAGTCTGAGTTCAAATTCTGCCTCAGACCCTTATGTCTGTGTGATCCTGGGCAAGTCACTTAACCTCTGTTTCCTTCAATATCTTCCTCTGTTAAATGGAGAAAATAATAGCACCTATCTCTCAGGGTTTTCTTGTGGATCAAATAAAATGATATTTTTTAAATTATATGCTCATTATAAGCATTGGATAAAGGATTCTTCTTGTTCTTGTTCTTCTTGTTCTTCTCCTTGTCCTTCTTCTTCTTCTTCTTCTTCTTCTTCTTCATCATCATCTTCTAGACATGCAATTTCATTGACTTAACTCCAGGAACAACTGGCATCTGCTCTACAACTTAGAGGGCAACCAGAACACCTGAACTTTTCTTACTACTCAGAAACTTGAGCAACTCACTTCCACTTCATGTTACCTCTTTCTCAGCGGTAAATGAAAGATGTTGGAACAGATGAATTCTAAAGTCCCCTGAATCTATAAAATTCCATTCTTTCTGGAACTTGTCTCAATGAGAGAATTAGAATCATCAATTCCATATGTAAATGAATCAACCAACCAATCAATAAACATTTATCAAGTATATACTATTTGCTAGGTACTGTGTTAATCATTGAGAACACAACAACAAAATGATAAAGTCCTTGCTTTGTTTGTTTCTCAATGTGGTAGTCTACCTTATCTGTTCCACTGATAAATTTTTGTATTAAAAATATTTATGTCAAATTGTTCTGAGAATTAGTCCCTCACAATATATTTTGAGATCTAGTACTGCTAGCTGCTTTCATTCCCACTCTCCCTCTCCCAAAATATCCTCTCAATATTTTTAAAACTCCATCATGGAGATTCCAATTTATCATGGGAAGTAATTTATAAATCTTATATGGAAATGCATAATGTTTACAATGAATAAAAACTGTCTCTTTCCTAAATTACAGAAAGCTTCATGTAGGAAGAGTAATTCTGAGCCTTGAAGAAAGGTAGATCTTCTTAGAGTGGGAAGGGAAAAGAGAAATAGCATTCCAGGTGTGGCATATAGTCTGCACAAAGGCAGAAGAACAGTAAAAGTAAATTGCCCCAAACTTAGCTCTCCCATAAAGAAAAGAGATTAATGTAGAAGAAGATATGTGGAGTTTGTGGTATTTTTTAGAGGAAATAAAGCAGTAGAGTTCTTTTGATCACGGTAATGACATGGGTAAAAATAGAGCTTTTACATTGTGTGGAGAGGAAACACTAGAAGCAAGGAGACCAACATTATTTCCACAAACATTATAAAAAAATAATTGGCATAAGTGATTCTGTGGAGTTAGAATGAATAAGACCTGCCAACTTATTGGATGTGAAGAGTAAAGGCTAACTTAGAAGTTACAGCCCTTATTAAATGGAAGAATGGTGCATTACAATTAAACTGAAAGACAATGTTCTCTTGTTTAAGGAATATCACAAAATATTGGAGCTAGAATGGAGACTTGAGATGTTATAGTTTGTCTTCTTTTTACATATGAAGAAACCGAGGCCTAGAAAAATAATAAATAGTAGAATCAACATTTAAAGTCAGTTTATCTGGCTCCAAATTCAGGATTTTTTTCATCACAGTGTATTTGTTTCTATCATGTTTTCGTCATAGTTCATCTCCTGGAAGATTTCCTTGGTTGTATTGATAATTTGAGTTTCTTGAAAGTATGACAAAATTCTTTGAAATTAAATTTCTAACAAGCACTTTGTTCCTTTCCCTACTTTTGACCAACACTTTTCATTTTGAGTTTGGAATATAAATAGATTCTGTAATCCATCTGATAAACAAACTATGGAGAGATAAAGTAGATAAAGAAATCTGTGAATTACTTTCACTGATGAATGTTGAATAAAATGTCATCAAATAGACTGTATCAACATATTAAAGATTTCTATGACCAGTCTGCATATGTACTAGTAATGCCAATATGATTCCAACACAAAAATTACAAAATGAGACAAAATATTAATAAAAAATAAACAAAAATCAGCAGAAAATGTTAATAATGACAGTACTCATTTACCTTAACAATACTAAAAGGCATAGAAATAAAAAGATCTTTCATTTATTTGATGAACAAATTCTATCCAAAACAGAATATATTTTAGTTAGTGGAAAAGCAGTTTCAATAACATTGGGGTTAAAACAAATATGTCTCTTCTCTTTTTCTTTCTCTTCCTCCCTCTCTTTTTTTCGTGTATGCATACGCATATGAGCATGTACATGTACATGTATGTGTATATACGTGTATACAAAGACATATGTATAAATACAATTTTATAGATTAGTTATGTACTTGCTACATACATGCATACATACATACATTTGTTTATAGCATCTTTTATTAAGAAACTTGCTACAAATATATTCTCCAAGTCATTTCTCTGCTAATGTTAGCTTTTTGGTATTTCTTTATTCAACAGTGTTTAAAATTTAAGTATTCATAATTAGCCTTCTATCTTCTGTGATATACTCTATCCCTTGTTTGTTCATGAACTCTTCCTTTACCCATTGTTTTGTTTGATAATTTCTTTCTTTCTTCTCTCACTTTTTTTTGTACTCAGGTTAAACATCCTTTTGCTAATTATCTTGATATAATGTAGGAGGCATTGGTTGATCTCCTATTTTCCCAGCAGTTTTTCTCAAATAGTGAGTCTTTACCCTAGTCACTGGTATCTTTGTGTTCATTAAACACTACAACACAAGTTTGTTTGCTTCTCAGTGTTGCTGTCTACCATATCTGTTCTACTGATCAATCTTTTTTTAAATTATTTGTATCATTCTTTTGAGAATTATTGCTTTGTAATATATTTTGAGATTTAGTACTGCTAGCCATGTTCATCCCCACTCCCCTCTAAAAACCTCCCTCAACATTTTTGATCTTTTGTGCTTCTATATGAACTTCCTTCTTATTTTTTTAGTTCTGCAAAGTAATCTTCTAATAGTATTCAATACATTCTTCCAGGAGCAAGATCCTGATGAAGGAGCCGCCATTGCTTTTCTTCACCACTAGTCTAGAACAGAGGTAGGGAGGAAGCCTCTGAATATACGTGAGAGGACCTTCTCTCTGAGACCCAGGCACATATTGTTCACCACACTATGCTTCTAGCCTATGGCCAAGATTCTTCCTCTTCAACTCAATTCTTAATAATCTGTTATCACTTCTTATATATGGAGCTAGGGGAGAGATACTCCAGCTAGAGCAAAACATTTATGAGCTTTTAATTTCTGTGGAGAGAACAGAAGAATATCCCATCTGTTGTTGATTCAGTCACTCTGAACCTTGCCAGCCATCTTGCCAGTAGACTTTTGAACCAAAGTGGGATAAGGAATTATAATAGATTGATTATTTGAATGCATTGACTAGAAAAAAGAAGGGTACAGGAGAACAGTTTCACAGAATCCTCCCAAATCCATTGTTGACCATATGCTAGAGTGACATAATGGATAGGTGTGATACTCTTACTCTAATTTTCAGCCCATAGTGTTTCAGTGCTGCATTTCTGCCATGGGAGGTGGTTGTGCCATTCATCCTCCTCCTCTCCCATTGGACTTGTATTAGTTCAATATTTCAAGTAAGCAATGAGACTCAAAAACTTCCATCAAAATTCAAGGAACTCTCTTTCTTTGCTAAGTAGAATATCAGCATATGAAAGTTAGCCACTTTTGTACTACCAGAGTTCTCTTCAGCTATTCAACATAGATATCATTCTTCCCTTTTATACCAGTCGAATTGCAGCATTTGAGAAGAGAAGGAGCATGGGACCAAAAGTGCCTGTTGGAAAGGACATGAGAAACCTTCTGGTCCAGAGTAAGATGCTCTGCATCTTATCTATTGGTAAGGAAACTAGGGGCTGGAGAAGATAAGGGATTTGCCTATGGTTACTTTTTATAGGTAGTGCATGGCAGAGCTAAGATTTGTATCCAAGGCCTCAGAATATAAATCCAGAACTCTTCTTACTTTGTCACATTCCTTCCAAAATCTGAATAGAGAAAATCTGTCCACTCTAATTTGTTGACTTTAGAGAGCTGCCTTGGCACTGAGTAGCTAAGTCCTTTGCTATGGTCACATAGTTAATATGAGTCACAGGAATTAAATGTTGGGTCTTGTCAACATTAGATTCAATCTTCTATTCACTGCAACATACTAACTCTCATTCTTAGAAATTTGAAATAGATTATAACTAAAGCCTAATGTCCTAGCCAACCCACATAAAGGTACTTTTTTGCCAGCCTTATAAGCAGATCAGTCATGAAGGATTTATGGGAAGGCACAGAGAAGTATTGTGCAGGCAGATAAAACATGAATGGACCATGGCCACTGAAGTAGTAAACATGGATTGAGATGTCAAACAAAGGAATGTGAAGAGATTTTTTAGCTCACATAAAACTAACACTAGAGTTCAGCTTTTCCTTTTCTCATCTACTATTTTCAGAGTTTTAGGTGGTAATTATGTGACAGTTGGCTTATTGTGTTGTAAATAGTTGCTATTGTTGATTTCTCCCTCATGGTCAAGTACATCAATGAATTTGATTAGCCAGAGCTGGTCCTTCCATTAGTTCAGGCAATTATATTGGACAAGTAATCTGAATAAATGAGAACATTACCCATTGATTGGAATCATTTTCATTATCTACAATACCCACATTGAGCATCAATTAATGTGGTGATTCTCTGGCAAAAATGAAATTGATAGGTTTTAAGTGGATAAACTCAGCCAATGGAGTTTCTGACAGCATTAAGCAAAGGAGTTGCTTAGCTTTAAAGCAAACAATTCCCCCATAATTTTGGGTTTTTGTAAGGTTACATGATTCAGAGCTAGAGGAGACCTTAGAAATCATCAAGTACTAATTTCCCATTTTCTTTCTATTTATGAATGACTGTCATGTTATTACTAGGTGCAGAATTTCCTACTTGAAAGTGGCACATTGTTGTCTTATTGAATCATTTCTGACTAAGATGCTAGGCAAAGGAAATCAACATAATCTTGGATATATTCTCTTCAAGTAAACCGATCTAGTCAAAGGCAATGAAATAAGATTCTTCTGTACTTCGCTGTCCCACAATTAAAAGGAATCTAGGTATACATCCTTTTGACAAAAGGTTAGTCCATTTCGTTTAGTGAATAATCAAACTCATATTTATTTGTTTGTTTGTTTATTTACTTATTATTTGTTGAACTGAGCATTTCTTTGGGGGGATTTTCTTAAAGAGGAGCATGCCTGAATACTGAAAGAAAATTGTCCAAGGTGCTTTATCTCTGGAAATCAAAGGAGAAAAACTTCTATTCTTAAACGTGCTATTTTGGTATTCTCCATAGAAAGGATGACTTTTCTATTTTTTATTGGACCATTTAAAGTCAGACCAGTTCTATTTTTACTAATTCAATGAAATAAGAAAGAGGCTGTGTGTATGTGCATACTTACGTGCAAACACATTCATGTGTACCCAGGTAGGTTGAAAAAACAGAGAAAATGTGATTCATTATTTTATCCCTGATTCTTCTAGATGAAGTCAGCAAATGTAGGGGCTGTAATAACAGGCTTTCCCTTTGGGGTGTTGCTGAATTAAAAAAGATGAGTTTTATTCCTTTCTGGAAAAAAAAAACTATTTTGCAACGTTCAGTTATACCTATAGACTGGGCTGTAAGTATGATGTGAAAATAGAGACAGTGGAATTTTATACTGGAAGATATCTTACCTTAAGTGTTATAATCCCATACTTCTAAGCATAGTTTTCTCCCTGCTTACATGATAGAGATTAACATAAAATATGATATCCTACCCATGCAAAAAAGAAAGGAAAGGTTTAATTCCATTCAATGCACATTTATTAAACACCTACTATGGTGGCCCTCAAGATGCTGAAATATGCTAGTATTTATTTCTTGGGTTTTTTTTGGCAGGGCAATTGGGGTTAAGTGACTTACCCAAGGTCACACAGCAAGTACATGTGTCAAGTGTCTGAGGCCGGATTTGAACTCAGGTCTTCCTGACTCCAGGGCCGGTGCTCTACTCACTGCACCACCTAGCTGTCCCCTAGTATTTACTTCTTTCTGGATATATGAGGACATATTCATTTTTTCATGTCTCTGACATGTAATAAGACAGGAACATTTTTTAAAATAAGTAGCTCATTTCCTTGGTAGAAAAAAAATAATTAATTAATTTATTTATTTTAAACCCAGTTCTCTGTTTCGTTCAGATGAAGGTGGGAAACGGTATTATATCAGGATTGCTAGAGTAGACACTAAATCAAGTTGAGTTGCTATCCTTCTGGAGGGTTAGACATAGGATGTCAAACTTTTACTATAAATGGCAAGAATGATTTCAAGCGGGCATAAAGGAAAAATCATCCTTATTATTTTATAATCACTTTCAGGCTTTGTTGGTGTAATGGCTTGAATACAGGATTTGGGGCCAAGATGATCTGATTTTAAATGCTCTCTCTGGCAATGATGGCTGTGTACCCCTTCTCAAGTAATAAACTCTCTGAGAATTTTCTAAGGCAGGTTTCTGAGGCTTTTCTAACGACTTATAAGGTGTTTATCAGCTGAATTAATGGAGGGAATTCCCAAGCAAATGGACATATTTATAGGACCATGTATGGATCATTCTGTGTGTTCACATCCCAATTCATAATGGCTCCCTAATCTGGATATGGCACTCAGCCTCTCCATGACTTCAATAACTTCCTGGGACTTTGGTGACAATTGCCATCTGGTTGATGGAGAGGGCTATGACACCTCAAGTTCCCTATGTTGATGAAATCCTTTGCAAGCCATTCTTGCCAATCCTGAACAATTACATTCTGGATATTATTTCTACTGAATAATGTTTCTGCTGAAACCCTCTCCTGATGCCTCCTGGTGGTGTGGGAGGGGCTCTGGTTTCTCAGAAAATTGTTGAGGAAGGAATACATTCTGCTGGATTTGGTCAAATTATTTTCATCCTGGCAGTGTCCTCACTCACTATTCTTGAAGGAGCCACCTAACCAAATACAACTAGCCCACCTTCCACAAGAAGCCTTCCTCAACTCCTCTGAAATCGAATGCCTTACCTCTATTAATTATATTCTATTTATCCTGTCTAGAGCTTGCTTTGTATATATTTAATTGCATTTTGTCTCTCCCATTAGATTGCAAGCTCCTTGAGGGCAGTGATTGTGCCTCCTTTTGTATCCTCAGTGCTTTGAACAGTGTCTCTCACATAGTGGGCATTTAATAAATATTTATTGATGGATTGATGGAAGTACACAGGTACTCATCACTGGAAGACTGGCCACTAGGCGACACATTTTTTTTCTTGGTTATGGAAAATAAAAAAAAAAATCTTTTAAACTGTAAAGGGCTTATGACTTCTTCAGAGCACAGAGTGTCACATTAATGAAAGTAAAGATCCTTACAGAATGATCTTTGATGTAGACCTAGAAGGAGGCTTAGAAGCCATGCTAAGTGTCTCATTTCACCGTATGAAGAAAACAAGGAGCAAGGAATTAAATGACTAGACCCATGTCACAAAGGAATGAAACATCAGAAGTAATATTTGGACACAAATAGACACAATAGAAACACACACACAGATACTGTACCTACCCTGACTCCATCGTGAGGTACTAGTAGACAAACTGAAATGGAAGCATCACTAGCCCACTAACATTTGGTGGGGCTTCGTGGAAGAAGCTCCCAGGAGGCAACGATCAGAATATTGAACCTAATAGTGAATGTTTGTCTCCATCCCAGTTCTGGCCTCCTTTAGGCTCATGTTACATATGAAGAACCTAAGATCCAGATGGTCTAGAGGGCAAAACATTCACAGCTCACAAGGACCAGAGATCAAGACTTGACTGGAGTTCTGCTAAATATAAATCTAAGGCTCTTTCATGATCACCTGCAGCTTTAATGTGTTTGCATTCATTGGCCATTAACACTTCTCTGGTTTACAAACTCTATCTTCATAAAGGGGAAAAGTTGTTTTTAGCTGTTAAATAAATGGATTTGGAACAATCTTTTCCAACCTGTTAGTATCGGAGCTTTACCTGTGCGAAGTATTTCACTTTTCAAAATAGAGTCGCATCTGTTAGCAGCAAAGATTCCTGATAGCAGCCAAAGGCAGGAAGATGTGAGAGGCTTGAATGATATACCAGATGGCCACACTTTTAATGTGGATTTTTGTTTGGCCTCACAGCCCCTCTGGGCTACAAAAGATTTTGGATCTTTCTGACCACATTTCAGACAGTCGAGAGAACTTGGTCTTGTTTCACAGGTATGGGTTTCTCAAACTGTTTCTCTTGCTGAAGGTTATTTTTTTCTTTTTTCTCCACTATTTAGTTTTGGTTGTGGAGGCAGCACAGCTTAGTGATTGGAGTTCTGTGCTTAGAGCCAGGAGAAGCTGGTTTTAAATTTCATCTCTCACATGTATCCTCTGAATTACCCTTAATACTTCTCTTAAACACTGAGTCTCCCATCAACCTAGGGACAACTTCTGCCAAATGCAGGCCATCAATGAGGTGAGTGTATAAGTAGGACATGCTACAGGAGGTTCTCTGATGTGGAGAATATTTGTGGTAGGAAAATTCACATCTCAGGGGCTGCAGTCATAGAGTAAGTTCAATATGGTAGTGTCCTGGGAAAGGTCACTTCCATACCTGGAGTTCCCCACACAGAAGCTATCATAGGTTCTTCCTGCTTTTGTACATTACCCTTAGGTGAGTCATTAGCCCCAAGCCCATTCAGCAAGTATTTCTTAAGAGCCTACTACATACCAGGCACTGTAGGAAGTGGTAAGGATTTTCATTTATTCATACATTCATACATACATTTGTTTTGCCAGGCCTGTGATGTTATTGATACATAGAGAACTCACAAGCTAACTCTGCTAATGCAGTTGCATAAGCAGTGACTTATAGTCCTAGAGATAGGTTTGAGTTGATTACTGAGAGGTTAGATTTGCCTAGAGTCACACACCTTGTACATAGAAAAGGGAGGACTTGAAACCAAGGATTTTCTTGGCCACGTCTTTGTCCATTATCTGCTTTTCTGTGCTGACATACTGAGGAGGCAGAGATGAAATCAAGATTACTTGCCATAAGGGACTTGGCATCTTAATGAGGGAAACACTATGTACATATGGAAGTATTTTTAATATAGTATTTTTTTCTAAGACTGCTACCTTAAACCTTACTTGCATTAACAGAGTAGATCCTGAAAGTGAGGCTGTGTATTCAGTTACATGACACAGTGGGTAGAGTACAGCAACTGGAGTCAGAAAGACTGAAATTTGAATCTGGTCTCAGATTCTTTATCTATCACCCTAGGCAAGACATTTGACCCCTCAGACTCAGTTTCTTCATCTATAAAATGAGGTTAATAGCATGTGCCTCACAAGGTTGTCAGGATCAAATGAATTAACGTATATAAAATCGATCGCACGCCTTAAAGTGCAGTCTAAGTTTTAGTGGAGAAGCTAGGTTTGGCAGTAGATAAACCACAGGACCTGGAGTTGGGAAATCTAAGTTCAAATTCAGGTTCAAACATTTAGCAGCTGTGTGACCCTGGGAAAATCATTTAACACCTACTTGCCTCAGTTCCTCATCTGTAAAATAGGGATACGCCAAAGGGGGAAAAATGGCAAACCACTCCAGTATCTTTACCAAGAAAACTCCATTGACAAAGTCTGGGGGGGGGGGGGTCACATGGAGTTGGAAACGACCAAGTGACTGAACAACATCAAAAAATTCTAGCGGTAGCAAAAATAACGATAATAATTTCTCACATCAGGATTCTGGAAATATTCCTGGACAACAGACAAAGAAATGTTCCCCTATATCAATTAAATCACAGGTTTAGTTTAAAAAAGCCCAACTCTTTAGCACATGGAACAGTGACTTTTGTGATTTCCTTAATGGGGGGTGGCATACATCACAAATATTGGAACAAGGTCGACCATGAATAGCTGACTAGCCCAGTAAAATGGAAAGAAAAGATTAAGGTACCTGGATTGAAACCCCGGATCTGAAATAAATGGCTTCTGTGATCTGGGGCAAATAGCCTTAGTTTTTTCTCTGTCACATGGAGTAGTTGGACAGCTCTCTGAGCTCTAGATGAATGAACAGAAAATACTATGAAATGAGTAGAATTAGGAAGGCCTGGTATAGAATATGGTACTTGCCTGAGCTTTGCAGAAAGTCAGGAGTTGAAAGCATTGAAAGTAAACCAGTAGCCAGTTTGAAGAGATCTTATTTTATTTGTTTAATATTTGGTTGCAATAATTAGTTTGTCTTAATCCTAGGGGTTAACATAATGCCTACTAGAGTTCATCAAATTTTTCCTCTTTATTGCATTGATTTTAGGTGAATATATTTGAATTCAGTCACAATCATTCTGAACCTCCACTTAGGAAAATTCCTAACATCTAGACTGAATTTGGACTCTGACTAATTTTACAATTATCTCTATCTCTTGTATGATTCATGACTCTTTGTGGTTAAGGCAAAAGTCAGTTCACTGGAAACCATTTGGAAAACGGAAAAAAAATACAACACATTGTATTACAGTGTCTGTGAGTAGAAAGGCACAAAGAGGGGAAACTGGGGTAAGCGCCAATTTCTTAAGACTGCTTAGACCTTTGCTTCAACTCCTAGATGTTGAAAAGAGTATGATCCTTCCCAATATTGCCCTAATCTGCCTTACCTTGGTCCTACTATGGTCTTGCAAATTTCTGCTGGAATGGCCACTTGTTCAACCTTCTTGAACAAATGAGTTTCTAAGCAGCTTGGAATAGGGGCAAGTTTCCGCAGCTCATGGGAATATTCTTGTGCATGGAAAATTTCCATTCTTTTGAGTAGTTAGTGGTGCAGAGGATGGTGTGATGGGCCTGGTGTCAGGAAAACCTGAGTTCAAATATGGTCTCAGACACATGTTATCTGTGTGACCCTGGACAAGTTGTTTTAACCTTGTTTACCTCAGTTTCTTCATTTGTAAAATGAGCTAGAGAAGGAAATTGCAAATCAATCACTCTAGCACTTTTGCCAAGAAAACCCCAAAACAGGGTCAGGAAGAATCAGATAAGATTGAACAAGAGCAACCACAAGTAGTCTAGAAGGAAGATTAATTGATTGGACATCTTGTCTATTCTTTTAAATAGGGTGGGATTGAATAAATCAATCACGCCATCTTTATATTTGTTTTTATTTTTCAATTTTCTTTTTTATTGGTTTGTTTTGTATCATTATTTTGCTTTAATTTATTTAATTTTGGTTGTTTTATTTTTGTGAGTGTTGATTCCTCCTCAGTAATTCGTAGTATCCTAGAATCTTAGACCTAAGCCATATGGATGACCATCTACTAGGGCAATCCACACCTGAACCAGAATGTCCTCTACACTATGATGAAGGACAGTCATTCAGCTTATGCCCAGAGATTGTCAGTGAGGGGAAACCCATCACCTCCTGGCCATCACATTTTGGTTTTACATGGTTCTAAAAGCAATTTGATTCCTGCAAATATCAAATCAATATCTTCCTCACTGCAACAACTATATGTGACTCGTGGTGTGTGTGTGTGTGTGTGTGTGTGTGTGTGTGTGTGTGTGTGTGTGTGTGTATACCACATCTGGTTGGGGATAATTCCACTAGCTCCTAACTTCTAATGAATAAGTGTTGGCTTTTAAAATCAGGAGACTTATCCCTCTGTAAACTCTGTATTCTGCAGAGATCAAGGCATCTAATTTCAAATCATCTAATTTGAAGAAGCCTTATAGCTTATGTGGTCCAACTCTACCCGAATAGGTATATTGTGTAAATAAACATATTTACATATGTATGTATATACATATACTTTATATGTATGTATATACATATATGCATACACACCAACAATGCCTATACATATATATATATACACATACATATTCATGTACATATACACAAACACGTACACATAGTCATAAACATACACATACATATACATTCTTCCCATTCTCATCTCACACTGCTTTCAACCTAATGCAGGCCCTCATCATCTTATACTTGGTCTATTGCCATAGCCTGTTTATTGGTCTGCCTGCCCCAAGTCTTTCTCCATTCCAACTCATCCTCCAATGAGGTCTCAAATTGATCTTCCTAATTCACAGTTCTGCCCATAACACGCCCATCTTCAATAAACTACCATAGTTCTCTATAACCTCCAGGGTAAAAACATGAAGTTTTCTATTTGGCTTATAAATATTTTCATAAGTTAGTCCTTCACTTCTCTTTCCAGTCTTCCTACAGCTTTCTCACCTGGGACGTTGAGGGGTTGAGACACAGCCAGAGTCACAAAGATAATACAGAGTCCAGACTTGAACCTAGGTCTTCCTGATTCTGAGGCAATCTCTCTATCAACTATAATCTGCTGCCTATTATTATTATTATTATTATTATTATTATTATTATTGTTATTGTTAGACTAAACATGTGATAAATACCACTTTGGATAGATACTCTATTACTAGAAACGTCATTTTCTTATTTTCATTGTGTGTTATATTGCTAGGAAGTGGTATTCATAAAAAAATTGGGATCATCATATGCTTATTCTGAGCAGTGCTCCAGTCTACCTTACATCTTTTATTAATGCATTAACAGTGTTAGGTTATTTGAATGAGCCATTAGACTCAAATTTATTAAACAATCAGCTCCGTGCCTGGTACTGTGCTAAATGGTGGCAAATGATGATAAATGATAAAAAGAAAGGCAAAATTTCAGCCTTTTCTTCAAGTAACTCATGTACTTATAGGAGAGATACAATGCAGATAATAAAGTGCAGTACATAACAACATGTACCTAGAGGAATCACAAGACAATCTCAGTAGGGGATGCACTAGCACCAGGAAATCATGGGAAATGCCTCCTGTAGAAGGTAGGGAATTCAGGCAACATATTTTCCTTCCTTCCTTCCTTCCTTCCTTCCTTCCTTCCTTCCTTCCTTCCTTCCTTCCTTCCTTCCTTCCTTCCTTCCTTCCTTCCTTCTTTCCTCTTTCCCAAAATCCTTCCATACTAAACACACAATCACACACATGTACACAGTGTTATAAACAAATACATATATATATATGTATACATATGTATGTTTCCTTTTTTGGTTGTTTTTTGCAGGGAAGGCAGGTGGAAATATGTGTCTCAGATAGGGGGAGGTAACCAAACACATACTTCTTCCTCCCACCTTTATTTAGTAATATCCTATAACCAAGTGATTTATCTGATCCATGCAATAGATAGCTGCAGTCTATTCTCTGGATGTTAATAGCCTGAAATCCCTTTCCAAAGCAAACATTAATCAGTCAGGGATGGGTTATTTTATGGTCTTTAATGGCCTTTGTAGATAGATGGAGATTTTGTTTACAGATTATTCTTCATTGAGCTGCCATACCCACGGAGCTCAGACCCTTAACAGATGCTCTCCAAATACAAATGGCTGCTGTGAAATCTGCTCACTCTTAAATTAAATTAGTGGGCACCATTGTCTCCTAAGCCTAGGTAATGGAGCAGCCTCCTCAGAATGCCTTTGGGGAAAAAACAGCAATGGACAGAGTCTTAGATAATCTTTCCTCTTCCAAACAAATATTTCATTGCTCTCATGTGCAAACTGATGAGTTTTAATTTCCATCTCTCTTGAGTATTTTTTTTCCTTCAGAATGCAGCTTAATTTTAAATTTATTTTTATACAATTTTGGCATTCTAATGAGGCTCTGCCTTCAGGTCAGACACTCCTGACAATTTCTCATCTTTAAAATTGCATGCAAACAAGAGAACTGCTTCATCCTTTCCAAATGTTTTAATAATAGTAAATGTTCTGGGAAGGCATTTTAATAATTGTTGTAAATGCTTTGTTGCACATGGAACTTTTATGTGTTGTGCCTTTTGGGGCCATATTCGTCACAGGCTTATAATAAAAGGTTATCATACCTCTTGGCTTTAAGGTCTTACTAGTATAAGGCTTGAAGGGACTGCGCAGTTGGCAAGGTTGGGTATATTTATATTACTCATGAATGCTTGTAGATCTGGGCAATCCCCCAAGAGGATTGGCTTTTTAAAGGTATCTCTCCATGGGGAATTTTATTTTGATCACAGGAACAGTGGCCAACTTAGAATGTTTATGTCTGCTTGAGTTGCCACAAATTGGAATTTTCCCTAGTTTAACCTGAAATTGAATTGAGATTTAAACTGAATATAATATTGATTAGAATTTT
>CM053624.1:12288504-12313578 GCA_028646595.1 Phalanger gymnotis
TTTTTTTTTTTTTTTTTTTGGTGAGCACATGCTTTTATGCCTATTTTATGTCCAGGGAAATTGAGTTTGAGAGTAGAGTTAATTGAACAAGGGTGGGAACCAAATGTATTTCTTCTGACTCCAGCATGACAGGCTGCCTCCCTGTGCCACATGGCAATCTCACAGAGATGATTGCTCCTATCACAGATTAGCCTGCTGTTCTTGGCCTCAGAGCCGAAGGAACATAGCTTAGAGCATGAGTCGCTGTCCACAATGGCTGGAAGGTCAAAGTTTGCATTTTCTATCTGTCACTTCACATTCACAAATCATTTGAAGAAAGACAAAAAAACCTCCGCCAAAACACAACTTAGTACCGTCATAAAAAAGGAGGCATGAGATTCATTATATTCTTTCTCCAGCGCTTTTTTTCCCTTGGCACGGACTACAAATTTAATCTCCATCGCTACTTTTACAATGTCTGCGTTCAATTCAGTGTCTGAACTATTAACCATATGCTGTCTAAACTTAATGGTATTAGCAACGAAAGAATTAGGAGAAGGCTTCGAATAAATCACTGCAGCTGGAGAGGCCAATGTACAGCTTAGCTATTCTGCATTCCATTTATTTTTTTCTCTCTTTCAATGTGCGTTGGCATTAGAAAATTACTCCTGTGTCTTTATAAAAGAAGTTTGCGGAGATGTCTTATGCTCTGTCATCTTGCGTGAAATATCACTGGCGACAAATAATCTTTTGGATTAAAGAAAGCCTCCACGTCCCTAGGATGCATGCCCAGACAGAAGAATGGATTACCATTAGAAAGCCTCTGAAATGGAATGTAAAATATAAGATTATTCAATGCAGAAATCAAATGAAGTGAAGGAGGGGGTAAGGCATTGGCTTTTCAGCCCCTACAACCCTCTAGTTCAGCCAACCTGAGAAACAAGTGTGGTGGGGTGGGCAGCTGGCTGGGCTTGGAGGTAGAATAGCCCAGGTTCAAGCCCTATCTGGCTGTGTGGCTCTGACTAGATCACTTAACCTGCCAGTCCCCAAATCAACTATCTAAGACTGTAACTTACAGATGCAGGGACAGTTTTTGCCACTTTTTGCGTGTACAACAATCAGCACCATTCCTAACACACAATAAGTACTCAATAAATGTTTATTGACTTGATTTTATCTCTAATGGTGGAGGGGGTTTCCACAAATGAAAAAAAAATGGAGTCCCCAAACAAAATTAAGTTTGAGGTTCACTCCCACTGCTCCTACCAAATAATAAAATCTCTTTCGTTTCCACTTCTTGAGTGTCCTTTTTGCATTGCATTGTCTATAAAACTAAATGAACAACCCCCGAGACAAAACAGAGCAGAGTAGAACAGAGCACATGAGGAAGAATAGAAGAGAGAAGGGCAGGAAAGGGTAGAAAGGGAGTAGATGAGTTTGGAGCGTTCAGGGGTAAGAAAGGAAATTTCACGGTGGTATCAATAGAAACTTGAGGACAATAAATTTAAGGTCCGAGAGGACTTGGAAGCTGAGCAAGCTTTGAAAACATGATGGGGATTTTTTTTTTGTCGATCATAATTCCCCAGAGATCCTCAAGGCAACTATACCTTTTTTTTGTTGCCCATTCCCTAAAAGCCATAAGATTTTCAGAAGCATTTCTATGATCTGCTTTTCCCTTTATTATTTCAACACCCAGAGAACCTGCTCATGCCGGTCCTTTCCCTTACACAGCTTCCATTTCTTCTTCTCTTGTAGTTCTCCACCTGCTCCCATTAAGGATTTAAAAGTTTTTCTTACTTTAAGTATTATGATCTTTTCAGTGTTATTTCTAAACTTAACTGTATGCACACACCAAAAAGTTCTTTTGATTTACAAACTTATTGAAAATTTAAACTATTAGAATCTTAGGGGAAGTGAAAAGTTTTTTACTTTGGCAATGATCACCTTATTATATGCTACATTTTTTTTGTTTACAGCCATGCAAGGTTTTTTTTCTTTTTAATTTTGTTATTGAACAGATATGAGATAAGAATACATGGGCAAAATGGCCCATTATTCCCATTTTCCCCCACTCTCTCTAATGTAGACAAACCCAGAGAAATACTGGGCATCCAATGGGAATAAAAGGTTCAATGGATATAGAGTAGTGTATCTGGAGTCAGGAAGACCTGACTTCAAATCAAGCCTCAGACATTTGGCTGCTATTGTGACCCTAAGCAAGACATTTGAACTCTGTATGCCTCAGTCTCCTCATATGTAAAATTGAGATAATAATAGGACTTACCTCTTAGGGTTATTGTGAAGATAAAATGAGATAATATTTTAAAGCACTTTGTAAAGCTTAGAGATATATAGAAATGCTATTATTTTCTCCCCAGGAGGCCTTTCTAGTTCGCCAGTTGCTGACACCTTCCTCTCAAGAATAGCTTGTGTTTCCATTATATGCATCCAATATTTACATGTAGGTGAATTTTGTCTCTCTTGTGTATAATGGAAGAGCCTTGAGAGCAGATTTTTTGCTTTTCTTTTGCATTTGCAAAGCTTCCTTTTCATCTCCTTCTTATCCTAAGTACTTTCAACAGGTACTAAGCACAGTAAGTAACACTGAATAGAGCTTAATATATACTTGTTGATTGATTTGTTTTAATTATCCAGCTAAAGATAAACTTTGAAATTTTATTAATTGCTTTGTGAATTATGATGTGCAAACCAAATTGATAGGATGAAAATTCACAAAGAAGTTCAATGCTTGGCCATTTTTTATAAAATTCTGAGTCACACCAATGAGAAAAAAACAAACAAACAATTAATTGTCCAACCAAATATGGTATCTGCATAGGGGTGAGGCAAGGAGGTAGGTATTAGTGAGTCTCAGTAGATTGTCAGAATGTGAGCGGAAGGGATCTAAGATGAAAGAGATTGTGTTAACAGTAGAGGAAAGCACTAGAGGGAACAGGGGAGAGGGAAGGTACACTGGATAATGAGAGAAGCGAAGGACTGGGATTGGAGAAAGTGCTGAATGGGTTGGTCCTATAGTAGAGGGTGCAAGTTATAAATGTGGTTTCTGGCACATGGTATTTTCAATGCTAATCCCAAACAATCTGTTCTCATGAGCAGACATGAATGAAGAGAATCCTGGGATAGACCCAGGACCCTGGGGTGTGTCAAGGGAATAGATCAGTAATAGGAAACAGCTACTGGATTCCTGCACCAAAGACAATGTCCCAGATACACTTGCGTAGTTCTGGCCTTGCCAGTTACAATTCTCTGAAATGGAATGCTGAGCTACAGGCAGGACTGGTCATGCATCAGCGAATAGCAAGTCCTTTCAAATAATCCATGATAAAAGTACATGATTCTTTTTAGAAAAAATAAAGGTAGACATGTCAGCAAGCTTGAAAAGACACCAAATTCAAAGAACATCCACAAGGAGACAAAAGTGTGCATGAAAAAAGACAGACAGAGGGATAGGTGGGCAGTTAGATGATAGATAAATAGATGATAGCTTGTAGGGAAATATATGATAGATGTAGGAAAAAACATAAATAATTTATAGATTATAAATAGATATATGATGGATATAAAATAAACCACATAGATCAAGGATGGGGAACCTATGGCCTCGAGGATACATGTGGCCCTCTAACTCCTCAGATTTGGCCCTTTGACTGAATCCAAACTTCACAGAACAAATCCCCTTAATAAAAGGATTTGTCCTGCAAAACTTGGACTCAGTCAGAAGGTCACACCCAAGGATCTAGAGGGCCACATGTGGCCTGCAGGTTCCCTACCCCTGATATGGATGGTAGATATACAAATTAGATAACTTAGAACTATATTTATATGATGTTCCCTTTGTTTTTTTTTTTATTTCATGCATGTGAAAAAACAATTCTGAGAAGTGGTCCCTAATTTTCTTTTTACCAAACTGCTAAAGGTGTTCATGACACATAAAATTTAAGAACTCTTCTGCCAGCCATTGACATTGACAATTTTACCTGTTGGAGAGTATTAGATCTCCCTGTAGGGTTTTATCAGAAAGAAAGGGACTTGTCACAGGAATTTCCAACTGATAACCAGAAACTATAAATGAAGTGGTGAAAAAGGAAAACAAAGAAGAATACTTCAAAGAAGTACTCCTTAGAAGTTTTTTAATATGACCTTTCATGTTTCTAAAGGTTAAGTCTATTTTTTATAACAGCCTCATTTTCAAGTTTACTGTAATTTCCCTGAAAATAAAAAGGACTCAGAATAACAAATACATTTCATAATGCCAGGGTGAAAATCCTTCCAAAAGGCCGTAAGTAAAATTAAAGGCAGAAATGCATTTTTAGAAATGTAAATAGAGCCCCAAGTACAAGGAAACATACAAATAAAACATGACAAGGTTAGTTATATCATCTGACAGAACCCGTTTCACACATTGCTTTCTGGGAACTTCATTAGGGCCAGAAGTGAAATTTACATACTGTAATATACCAAAATAATTTGGAGTAATAAAAATGTTCCAGCCCTCCTATAAATGATTTTTTTTTTGCTTGCAAATTAGGTAGATATGAGTCTCATTATACAGTGTGTGATTTTTGAGATTTCCATTTGAAATCCACATTGTTCAGGTTTAATGTGTGCAGAAACAGCTTTGGTCAGGAGTAGGCTGACTTATCTTGTAAAAAAGAAGAAACCCAGCAAGGGCTCACTACAGGATGAGGAAAGACAGCAGAGAATTTGGGCTTTACTCAGTGAGTCCTACATTGTCAGAGGTGGAAGGGGAAATCAATGTCCAAAAAGTTCAAGTTTTCTCAACCCACAATCCCTGAGGAATCATCCATTTAACTGGTTGAAAATATCTAATGAAGGGAAACCAACTATGTCCCTTGGCAGCCTATTCCATTTCAAGTTGGTGTTGATAGTTTAAAAGTTTTTCTTTACGTCAATCCTAAATTTGTCTTGTTGCAATGTCTACTCATTGCTCCACGTTCTGCATTCTGGTGCCCAATGAGAACAAATCTAAATTTTCTACTAAAATACAATACAAAACAAAACAAACAAAAACCTCCTTCAAATATCAGATAATCCCCTAATTTGTGAGTTAGGAGGGACGTTGTCAGCCAGTAAATCCAACACATACCAAAGGAATGCCCACCAACAAACCCACATATCAGACACATAGTTGTCCACCTTGTACCTGAAGACTTCCAAAAAATGGCAAACAAGCACTTCTCAAGGCACTACATTCTATTTTCAGACAGCTCTGAATGTATGGAAAGTTTGTGCTCGTTTTTGTTTTATTTTTCCCTGACATCAAATCTAAAATTCCTCTTAGCACATCCACCCATTCCTCTTGGCTCTGTTCTCCACAGCCAAAAAGGAGCAAATCAAATCACTCTACTAAGTATGATTGCTTCCGTACTCAGTTTCCCCATTGAATTTTTCCTTCCTCCACCTGGACATTTTGAAGGCAGTTTTCATGGGTGTCATGACTTAATTATTTTCCACGTTAAACTTGTTTACTACAGACAGTTTTCAGAAGAAAAAAAAATCAAAGCTATCTATAATCATAGAAAAAAATGCTCTAAATCATTACTAATTAAAGAAATGCAAATTAAAACAGCTCTGAATGCCAGAGCGGATGAAGGAAAATAGTACACTAATAAATTGTTGGTGAAATTATGGACTAGTGCAATCACTATGGAGTGCAATTTGAAATATTGCCCAAAGGACACTAAAACTGTGCATAACCTTTGACCCAGCAATACCTCTATTAGGTCTGTACCACACAGAGATCAAGGAAAAAGAAAAGGATCTGTATGTATATATATCTATCTATATATATATATGTATATATATATATATACACATACACATACACATATACATATATGTATATTTATAGGTATATATATACATATACACATATATACATATATATAATCTCTTTTTTCAATGTGAAAGAATTGGAAATTGAGGGGATATAAATCAATTAGGGAATAGCTAAACAAGTTGTGGTGTGTGATTATGACAAAATACTATTGTTTTATAAGAAATTTTTAGGGCAGGTGGTTTCAGGAAAATAAACAAACAAAACACAGAAAGATCTATATGAACTGATGCAAAGTGAAGGGAGAACCAGATCATTGTGCACAGTAACAGCTATGTTTTCATGATGATCAACTGCAAAAGACTTGGCCAGTATAATTAAGACATGATCCAAGATAATTCCAAAGGACTCATTATGAAAAAAAAAATGAATACTATCTACCTGTTGGGAGAGAACTGATGAACTCTGAATACAATCAAATATAATTCTCTTGCTTACTTTATAGTTTTTGAAATATAGTTAATATTAAAATATATTTTGAATGATTTCACAACTATAACTGGTATCATTTTATTTGCCTTCTTAGTAGGTGAGAAAGATGTGAGAGGGAGGGAAAGAATTTGAAATTCAGAATTTAAAAAGAAAAAATACTAAAAATAAATAATAAACAACCCTGATTACTTCTTTCAGTTGATCTTCGTGACACTGGTTATGAAATGACTATGACACCTTTTTTCATCCTAGTTGCCTTTCTATGGTTCCTGTCCAACTTATAAATGTCCTCAGTATAATTTGGTAAGGTAAGTACTATTATTACAAATTTTTTATAGATGATAAATCTCACCTCTCTGGGTTCCCATGTGACCATTGCTCCTAGTCACACAGTGTCTAGAGTATTCAAATTATCTGCCTTTACCTGATCGCTTTTTCCTATACAAGAATGTGTATGTGTTATATTTTCTCTGTAAAAGAATGACTCCTTAATAAAACAATGAACAACATTTGTGGTGTAGAGAACCTTCACATTAGAAAGATCTAAGTGTGAGTTCTGCCTAGGACTCTTTCCACTGGGAAAATAGTTCGGTGACCGCATTTTCAGTTAGTTTCATTTCTTCACATGTCTGAATGTATTAGCATGGATTGTCCCATCCTGTGGATTAAAAGATAAAAGTCAATATGAATGTTTAGATTGATCATAACATATCTTTGGGCTAAACTGTGGAAAAGGGCATTTAGTGAGTCTGCAGCTATTTTGCCTAGCAGTTCTTTCAAATCTATATATTTGAGCAGGGAATGGCCAGCCACCTAGGATCAGGGCATCTAGTAATTTTATGTTATGCCATCCTAAGTCATCAAGAGAAAAGAAAAGAGGGAGGGAGGGGAAGAAAATTGAAAACTTATGGAAGTAAGTGTTGAAAACTAAAAATAAATAAATAAATGTAAAAAAAAACCCTATAGTTTTAATAAATAAAAGAGTAAAGAAAATATGTAAACACAAATTGTTGAGGCATAAAACAAAAAACAAGCAGATATCATAATATTTAAATGTTTCCCCTGATTCAAATTTACAGTCCTCATAGGAAGGGATTGTTTTGCCCTTCTTCACTTCCCCAGCACTTAGCAGAGTGCTGGTACATGGTAAACATATAATTGTCAGTCAGTCAGTTAACAAGATTTCATCATGTGCTTACATATATCAGGCATCGTGTTAAGCCTTAGGAATATAAAGGGAAATAGAAAGACATTCCTTGCCCTCAAGGAACTTACATTCCAGTGGAGGAAGACAAGGAGTGGAGAGAGGTATGCTAAAGAATGTCCCATGAATATGAATGAGCAGTTCAATTTCTTTCAGTAGGAGAGTCTGGGAGGAAGTCAGCCAATGAGAAGGTGAGGGCTGTGTAATCCAATGTCAGAAACATTCCCAGAGTAGAGGAATCCTAGGCAGAAGAATTTTCTGAGCAGTGTTAGAGAAATTCTTTGGAGATGAGTCAGTAGCTTAGCATGAAAGGGATGAAGACATCTTTGACTTGGGCCTCTTTCTTAAACTCCAATCTTTATAGACTTTTGACTTATGACCTATCAGTAGAGCCCATGGACCTCACTATAGACCCTCCCATTTCTCAAAAGATGAACATCTGATCCCTTCGGGTGATTCTATGTTTTAGGCATTGTACCTGGTGCTGAGTATACAAAGACAAAAGAGTAATGTTCCCTGTCCTCAGTAAGTTTACAGTCCTGCAAATGTAAATTCTGTAATTTCCCATGTTCTAGGCAGAAAGCTGTCTTGCATATTTGTTATCAGAGAGAAAGATTGGCTGATCAGGTGATCAGCTCCCATGTTTGGAATTCTCAGCTCTACAAAGATGACTCTCTGATCTCTTTATCTATCCCTAAACTCTATCCTGACCTTTAGCTGCTTATCTGATATCTTGAATTGGATATCCTCCTGGCAACTTAAACTCAACCTATCCCAAACTGAACTCTTTATATTTCCCCTAAGCCCACCCCCTTCTTCCTAACTTCTCCATTATTACTGAAAGCAACACCATCCTCCCAGTCACTCAGACTCACAACCTAAATATCATCTTCTACTTCTCATTCTCTAGCCTGTCCCATCATTCTTACTTTTGTAACATCTCTCATATATGTCCTTTTTTTTTCCTTCTGTTGCAATAACCACATGGGAAAAGGCCCCTGTCACTTCACACATGGACTATTGCAATAGCCTGATCATTGGTCTCAAGGATCTCCACACTCCATTCCATCTTCCACTTAACTATTAAAATGACCTTCCTAAAGTTCTGGGGTGATATCACCACCCCATGCCCATTCAATAAATACCACTGGCTCTCTATTCTATTTAGGATCAAATATAAAATATTTTGATTGGCATTCAAAGCCCTTCATAAGCTGCCCCCTTACTACCTTTCCAGGCTTCTTCCACATTACTCAGATTTATGTACTCAGAGACCCAGCGACACTGACCTCTTTGTTGTTCCTTGCACATGGTGCTCCATTGCTTGAATCCAAGTGCTTTGACTGGCTGCCTCCAGGTTTTCAATGCTCTCCCCCTCCTCATCTCTGTCCTTAGACTTCCCTGGCTTCCTCCAAGCCTCAGTTAAAGTCCTATCTTTTACAAGAACGCTTTTCCAGTCCTTCGTTAGTCTTGGAGTCTTCCCTCTCAGACCACCGCCATTTTAGACTATCTTTTTTATGGCTGCATGTTGTATCCCCCATTAGACTGTGAACTTCTTGAGAGTGCAGATGCTCATTTGCCTCTATAGCCATAGCACCTTAACATAGGTCCTGGCACATAGTAGGTGCTTGTTAAATACAACTTGACTTGATTTGACATGCAGCAGTAGTAAAGCATATCAGATGGACATCCTGAGGGCTGCAGTTCCAGGTTAGGTATCACAGAGGACAGTTAGCCTATCACTCTCACTTTATAAAGTAGGAAACTGAGGCATATTATATTGCAATGGCTGCTTCAATGCCACACAGAGAGTCAGCATCAGAGTACTCAGAATAATGAGATCAGGATTCCATTTAAGCTTCATATATTACCTACGTCTTGTACAGCTCCATAAAGATTCCTAGGTTCCTTTCCTTCATACCTAATATTGCCTGTAGTTCTGTGGTCATTTCATTGTTGAGAGAAGCTGATAAGCAACATGTTTTTCTATGTCTAGTAAAAAAAACTAGCAATTCTCAGCATGCAATATAGTTTGAAGCTGAAACAGATGGGTAAAGAATAAAATCCTGTGTATCACTGTGTAGGAACAAATAATACCAATTTGTCAGTGAGAACATAGACAATTGGAGGAACCTTGGTGTTTTCTGGAAACATAAGATCAAACAGAAGAAAGGAGGCAGAATGTCTCTGGATGTTTTTGAAGACTAATAAAAATAGCATAAATAATGTATCAGAAATGGTTATTGAGTGACCTCTATATGTGTGCTACCACACTAGGTAGGATGGGAATATTGAGATGCATGAGACATGATCTCTCACTTCGCATGATTTATAATCAAAAGACAAAGTGTTCTGCTAAGGTCAGAGATCATCTATTTAGGAATGGAAGGAAGGAAGGAGGCAGAGAGGGAATAAACATCTACTAAGCATATACTAAGTTCTAGGCGCTATGCTAAATACTTTTCAAACATCTCATTTGTTCTTTATAACAATTCTGAGAGGTATCTACTAGGATATCTATTTTACAGTGGAAGAAACTGAGGCAGACAGAGGTCATATAACAAATAAGTGTCTGGTTATTAAGTTATGTCTTCCGGACTTCGGACAAGTACTTTTTCCACAAAGTCACCTAGCTGCCTCAAATATCCCTTGACAAGATATTAGCTACCCATTGCTTTAAATGCTTAATTTTATGAATAGAGAAAGTGAGGCCTAAAAAAGGAAAATTGCTTGTCCAATATCACATGGAAGTACTATAGTAAAAGAGATGAGATTCAAAATCATTTCTTCTAGTGATATTTTATGTCTTACACTCATGGAAGTCCATGCTCTCTAAAGAAATGAAGTTTCCAAAGGGCCAAGATGGAATCATGGATGATATAAAGAGGGTACAATATTCCAAAGATGAGGAATTATTGAAGAGAATTTGTTTAAGTGTGTCATCAAAGGAATGTATGACCTGGAAAAAGGAGGGTATTCAGGAAGCAAGATCCAAGGGTAACCCAAGAGCTCCATTCACATTTTCACAATATCCTGAGATCTAGACTCTAGAAGAAGGCCCCTGCCATATCAGATAGAACTCAAATGGAGGAGAAGAAATGGAGTCAAGGCACACCAGAGGAGCAGACATGGATGTTCTGTGATCTGCACCATTGGAGTGAGTATCCACATTGATCCATTGGAGTACTGAGCACCACCCTTTCTTAATGAGGATTGTAGCCCTTCTATGACTTGCTGCAGGGTCTTCAAGGGTTTCTATGTCTAAAAATGAAGGCAGTCTAGAAGCAAATATCTCTGTAATTCACATGCAAGAAGAAAGCACTTCTACTTTACAAACCATGTATTCTCAGCTTGTTTGATCCTCAAAGCCATGTTGGGAAGTAGGTAGGTCAGACAGAAGTATTAGCTCCTTTTCAGAGAGGATTTTGCAGTGCTATGAACTATGTGGTTTACAGTACAAACATTATTCTTCCTGTATAGATTGGCTCAAGAAAGTCGTTACTTACCCAGAGGTAAAAATTAAGAAAATGAGTGCTTAGAGCTGGAAGGAACCTTGAAGAGCATCTTGTCCTATATCATAAAATCCAACTATCTTGTTTTTATCAGATGTTGAAACTGAGGCCCAGAGCATAAAATAAGTTACAAGTCACTCAGGTTTTAAGTGACCAAACTGGAAATGGAATTTAAATCTTTTGACTCTGAATCCAGGGGCCTTTCTACAATATTGCAGAAACCCTCCTTATTTCACAGATGAGGAAACTGAGGCCCAGGAAAATGGAGAGACTATATGGTCATATTACTAATAAATGAAAAGGCCAGGATTTTTGGACCTATTATTTGATGTTAATTCCAGTCCTTTCACTACGCTATAGAGAAACAGAAATGTTAACTCTTCCTGCCCTTCTGAACTTCCAATTCCCATCTCTATTTATGTCTGGGTTTCTCCTTCCTTCCTTCCAAAATCAATTCCTGCTCTAAATCCTTATTTTTATGATTCATTTTCCAAGTTTCCTTCATAAGGGAATAGTCTTCTTAAATTCAAATTTCCTCACCTGCAAAATGGGGCCAAAAACATTTGTACTTTCCCCCCACTGTCACACCAGCATCATTATTATGGAGCAGAAAAAGGAAGGAATGGTAATACTTTTCTTTTTCCTTATTGCTTTTTAAATATTTTTTGAGGGGAGGAAGGCAGAGCAATTGGGGTTAAGTGACTTCCCAAGTTCACACAGCTAGTAAGTGTGTCAAGTGTCTGAAGTCACATTTGAACTCAGGTCCTCTTGACTAAGGGTGGTACTCTACCCACTCTGCCACCTAGCTTCCCCCTTCCTTATGGCTTTTAATATTTTTAACCAAATGGTCACTGTGGAGTGACTGTCTTTATGGAAAGGGAAAAAGCATAATGTGGAGGTGAGAATGAATCTAAAGTCAAAGATGGAGGAATGTGGGAAAAAGGAGAGGAATCTTAAATGTTCATAGATACAGAGGGAAGGGGAATTCCTGTGACTATTTAGTCGTTTAGTTTTGCTAGTTATTACATTATTGATCCACAAGTTCAGCACAAACAAACACATACACACACACGTACAATACATGGAAGTGCGCATGAACGCACACTGCTAAGGTTGTTCCATTGATATGTTGATAATGATGATTATATCAATAGAGATTAATCTCTCTAGGCATTGGGAAACCAAATGGAAGCACATGTGGTTAAGACACATACACTTTGGGTACAAAAATAATGCCAAATAATCTAGGTAGAAAAAAATAAAGATTTTCATCTGAGTTGTTTGGCTGCTGTAAATTATAGTTTTAAACAGACTTTTGCAAGGGTTGATCGTTTTTCAAGTGCAATTTGGCTATAATACACACGTGCAAACATACACATATGACAGAGAGAGCTAGGTGCTGCAGTGTTAGACTTTGAGTCAGGAAGACTTGAGTTCAAACCTCGCCTCAGACACATTGTGGCTGTTTTATCCTTGGCAAGTCACACTGTATCTTTGAGAATCAGTTGATTTATCTGCAAAATGAAGATAACCAAAGCACCTTTCTCACATGATTGTTGTGAGGATCTGTAATGTTAACACAATGGGAAGATCTTTCTCACTCATTAATAGGGCTATGTGACTGGCTTTGAGCCTGAGTCACATGGAGTCCATCGTAGGAGGAGCTTGCTGAATGGGTGGGGCAAAAAAGGTGGAGCAGGAAGAGAGAGGCAGAGTTGGGGGAGACAGAGAAAGAGAGACACACAGAACAGCTAGAGAGAGGGAGGGAGAGATTGCGCCTAAAACAGATTGTTTGTGGGGTGGCCTGAGAGGGGGAGAGCTTGGGACGGCGGTGCTCCCTGCATTGGTAATGTGTATAAACTTCTTTGTTACTATGGTGGATTTGGCCTTCTGGTGTTTGAATAAATATATTGTTTTTGTCTCTGAGCTATAGAGTCTGTTATATTTTGCAATTCAAACCTGGAAATATGCCAGCATATTCAGAGTAGCTGCTATGGGTATCACATTGGTGATATAGAATCCAATGAGGCAACAGGTCCAATATTTTGAGAAAACCTTAAATCTATAAAAAATGATAGCTAATTGTTTTATGTATGTGTATGTATACATATTCATATATACATATATACACATTAATACATTCATATTGTGTAATACATGATAACAGGGAAATAAACTTATAATAACAATAATAAAATTTACATGGACTTTAAAGTTTACAAAGTGCTTTACATAGGTTAACTCATTTTATTCACCCAGAAACTCTAGGAGTTAGGTTCAATTATTATCCCCATTTTACAGATGAGGAAATTGAGAGTCAAAAGCTGAGACTTGCTTAGGGTCACACAGCTAGGGCATATCTAGGGAAAGATTTGAACTCATCTTCCTGACACTGAGTCCCACATTCTATCCATTCTGCCACTATCTATGTCTACAAAGAAAGAGATAGATGACCGGAGTTATAGCCATAATTGTACTTATCTGTTTACAAGCATTCAAATGGCACTAACACTTTGGGGGCATGCTTTGCATCACAAATATATACCTGTATACACTGGGTCACACAGAATTGGCAGACTTTGGAAAAATACTTTATTAATATTAACTTTATAATAAGTAAATATTTAGTAAGGGGAACATCTTCAGTTTTAACCTCCAAATTATAATTGTTTCACCCACAATTGTTTCTATAAGCTGATTTTCTCATCTTGCTCAAGCTGTCATTGTAAAGTGATAGATTTGGACACTGGGTCATGTTTCCTTGGGTACATGTTTCCTCTGACCCTGAACTACTTTTCATTTGAATGTCTATTTCCCTTGAGAAAAACTCCCTAACTGAAGTTAACAGATCACTGCATGAACAACACAGATGTCTATTACTAAATACAGACATATTCCTTATAAAGAATGTGTCTGTATGTGCTGGAAAGTGATATCCCCAAGACAGAACCAGAACAAGCCAGACCGAGCTTTTCTCCCAAAGGGACTTGGGTTGGGGCAGGAGTCAGATTAATTATCAGTCTCTCGATAAGCCTTCAAAAGTTGAACCTGGCTTGATATAAAATCAGAGATCTCCTTTGCTGGTATATAGGACTCTCTTTACATTGTCAGGGGCTCCTCAGATGTTTGATCTATCCTTTGGTACATAAGTTGCTGCACTGGAATGGCTCTATGGGGCTGCCAGTCTTATTGGGTTTTACTCAGAGTCAGAACCAGCCTACTGTTGGCCATGTTGGTTTCAGGCTAGGGAGGCTAAGATGTTGTGTCCTGGCATTGCAATACATTGTAAAAAGCACTAGGCTTTGAGTCAGGGGCCATGGGTTCAAATTTCAGGTCTGACAATTACTATTTTATGACCTTGGGAAAGTTAATTTACCTCCCTCAGTGTCAGTTTTCTCATCCATAAAATGAGGGGTTTGGACTAGATGGTGTCTCAGATATTCCAGCTCCAAATCTTTTATCAATATCATCTTAGCTTACCTGTGATATGCACGGTTGGAAGAAGTTCGCAAAGTGGGAATACCTTTTACTCACAAAAACACAGAATCTTTAGGTATTTGTGTATTTTAATTGAAAAAAAACACTAATAAGAGTTATTTTTTTCAAGTAATATAAAATACTTGCTGAAACAACATTGGGTGTGAAGTTTCTTTTTCCTATTTAATTGGTATTCTTCTCTGATTAAATAATGGTCACTTTGTAAGAAAAGCTTAATTTCTTTTTTTTTTCTCATTATGAGAGCTGGAGCTTCAAAGTGTTTGAAATTTTAATTACTAGTCATATAAAATAAAGGAAGATTTGTCAAAACTATGGAAGATCCATTCTTTAAAACAATTTGGCTAGATGTTCCTTATAGAAAAAAGGGACTAATTTCATAGCTTAATTTCATAGCCAGAGCTCTTCATCCCCGTAAGTGAGAGTTTCAGACCTCAATGAATAACTCCAATGTTGCATTGTTGGTGTTTGAAAAGAACAGAAAGTCTTAATATTACAAGCTCACTAATGAGGAACCAAAAATGGAGTCAAAGAATATTTGGGAATTAGGGCTGAAAGTGAAGCTGCAATGATGACGATGATGGTGATGATGATGATAAACAATAAGAGTGATAATATAGTGAGATCTAGTGCCAGGATGTTCATGATCCACTTGAAGAACCTGTGGGTGGGAGGGAGCTGAAAGGGAGAGCCCCAAGTACCCAGTTACTGAGTACAGATTCTTCAGATTTCGCCTATGGTCCAAAAATGCCTCATCCCACTTCTGGCTTCATCTTACTGGAGAAAATGGAAAATGTTCAGTCATAGATCTCATGGAAAAGATACTTTTTCATCAGTTGCTTAAATCATGTATTTTAAAATATGTGCACATATAAACTGTCAGTAGATCGGGTTTGTAGAAAGAGTTCAAATAACCTCTGATATTGTTGTTTCCCAATATAATTACTTTTAGCCATTCTCTTGATATAGACTGATTCCTCAATCTGTGAATTTAGCCGTGAATGCCCATTGATATTACATACGATATTTATAAATTATTTAGGACAATGCTTGTCACAGAGTACGTGCCTAATAGATGCATGTCCTCTCCCCATGCTCATTAACTAAGCGGACATAGTCATATTAATAAAATTCAATAACTTTTATTAGGCACCTATTAGCTACACAAACACTATTTTGGAGCAGTTGAGATGTACAAACAAAAACCCAAGCAAAATAAAACACAAATAAATAATGTCTGCTCTCAAGGAATTTAAGTTACTGCCACTTTGAGATCAGCATTCCTGAACTGGAGGTCAGCATCTTTTTTCTCTAAACTTATGTTTTTTTATGATTTCTGTAGAGTGATGGCCCTTGCTATCCATGTGAGCATGGAAAATAACCAAACCTCTCCGAGACCTAGTTTCACCATATGTAAAATGTGAGTGACTATAGTTGCGTCATCTAACCGATGGCCTGTTGTGGGGCTCAAATGTGCATGGTGCTTTGGTAACCTTAAAGCATCATGTAAATATCATTTGCTTACCATCATCATTGGTGCCCAGAATCCCCAACCCCACCCCTCAACTCCATGTCTCTATGTTGCTCTTCCTATTACTTCTATTATTGCTACTACAACTGCAAGGACAATGACTACTACAAGTACTACTGCTGCTACTACTACTACTATCACTACCAGCACCACTACTATCACAAGTAATTTTTGCTGTCATTTTTGCTACTGCTGTTACTGCAGCTGCTGCTACTACTACTAGTATTAATACTACCACCGGTCCCCCTACTAGTAGCATCATCACCACTACTCCTAGGCTGCTGCTGCTATTATTACTGTCACTACTCTTACTACCACAACTACCACCAAACAAGTAAAAAGAATTTTTTAACCACTCGTTGTGTGACAAGCACTATCGTAGGAACTAGAAACACAAAGACAAAATGAAACAGTCCTTGCCTTCAAGGGGGTTACATTCTTATCGGAGGAGACAATAAGTATATACTCAGTAAATGCATTCGTAAAATAAGTGAACTTTTTTTTCGTTAGGGACTGAGGGTAGTCACAAATGAGATGGGGAATGTCTTTGTGTAGAAGGCAGTGGTGTGGGTGGTGATAGCAGAGAGGGCTCAGGGAGTGGAAGCAGGGCAGGAGGAAATGGGTTCAAAGAATGGGGGTTAGGCCTTGCCAAAGCAGAGTCTTAAGGTGTGGTACCAGGAGTGAAGCAAAAGGCTGGTTTGGCTGAGGAGAGAAATTTTATATTATGAGGCTAGAAAAATAAGTTGGGGCAAGTTTGTAAGAGACTTTTAAAGTCAACATGAGTTTATACGTGATCCGGAAGCTAATGGGGAGCAGCAGATTTTAATGAGTAAGGACCTAACAGGGCAGGATCTGCATGTAAGGAAAATCACATTGGCAGTTTTCACAGAATTCAGTGAACCGAGGCACAGAGATTGATGAGAATTAGTAGCTTTTTTAGCTGGAACGTAGAGTATATAAAAGGATGCAATGTGAAAGATGTGTAGTAGAGGACCTGGTTCAAATTCCTCTTCCTGTAATATTCACTCGCGTGCGAATCACCGTGCAAATCTGTGCAAATCACTTCATCTTTCCGAGCCCTGGTTTCTTCTTTTGTATAATGGGGTGGTTGTACTGGATGGCCTGCCTCCGAGGTACCTTCTAGCTCTATATCTATTGTCCAATGATGTTCCTCTGGATTTAGGGAGAAAGTATAGGGTCAAGGTAGGTGGTAGGAAGGGACCACTTTCATTCCGAGGTATCTACCTATAGGAACATGGAGGTTATCACATGTCATATAAGGTGTGCCTCCATCCAAGTCTTGTATGAGTCATCAGAGTAGACTGCTTCCTAATGCAGGATTTCATGTCCAGAATACATCTAGCACATGTAATGACAGCATTCTTACAACCATTAGTCACCAGAAAAGAATTAGATAGACAATTATCACCAAGATCCTTTCCCCAAAAGGCATTTTCAGCCTGCCCTGTGTACCTTTTCACCCAGGCTTCTGCTAATCGCACCATCTGCTTCCCCAGCCAGAATGCTTGACGGGTGTACTTATCATGCCTTCAAAGTTTATCCTTGTCCGAGGTGCTGATTATGGTCATTTGGGGAATCATCTCTGAGTGGCATTAATGAAGTGGACACTTTGTTTTTCAGAGAAGAGATCCTCTATGTAACTTGACAGCAAAGGTTTGAATTTACAATGGCAATAGATCTCTGTCAATGAGGAAGCATTTACATAGTACCTGCCATGTGCTTGGTAGTGTACTGGCATCAGACAAGCAAATGCAAAAAGGAAAAAAGTCCTTGCTTTCAAGAGAGCTCCATTTTATTGAGTAGACAACGTGGTTATATATAAAAACTGTATATGCAAAGGAAATGGAAGGTCAAGGGGAAGGGGTGGGTGAACTACTAGCTGGAAGTATCAAGAAGTTCCCACTGTTCTCTCTACTATTTTCTCATTTGGAAGGCAAATTCAGAAAATGAGAAGTCCTGGGATTTATTTAATGTCATTTAATGTATATACGGAGGACATTTTTCTTCAATGGGGATAATTTCCTGAAAATGGAGATAGGAGGTCCTGAGGAACAACTCTAATTAGTCTAATCTGGTTACCACAATTCACCTGCTCCTTAGGCTTTTAGCAAGCTGATGGATTCTGGCATTTTTTTTTTTGCCATTTACAGATACAGTATGGCATAGGAGAAAGATCATTGGAATGGGAATCAGAGGGCATGGCTGTAAATATTTGCTCTGTTCCTTGCTATCTGTTTGAAATTACTTCGAACTTTTAGGACTTGTTTTCCCTTGTAAACATTATCAAATGAGAAGGGTGGAATGAATGGTCATTAAACTTATAGCTCTAAATAATGATACGAATATATGTTGATGAAATTCCACAACTGAACATTCCTTGAAACCCATAGATAGGACAGACTTTTCTAGGAGTAAAACACAGGAGAAATTATAGAAAATTTTCACTCTTTATTGTAGAACAGACTTCCAAACTCCAGCATGCAAAGATCGATCTGTTTCTCAAGTTTGCACATGCATCGTTGTTGTTCATCCTTGGTTCCTGACAATGCGCTTGTTAACAAAATCCCTGGTTTCCCTCTTGATGCCTGGTTCAAAGACACATGAGCAACGTACCTACTCTAGGTCAAATCCCCAAGATGTCTTCGATGCTAATTTCTGTATATTAGCCTCAATGACTACAGTAAAGAAAGCCCATTAGATAGTGGGGAAATGTCAGAGATGATTCTACATGTTACCTATTTTTTTCAGACCTGTTAGGTCCCAGTGTCCTTGACATATTATTAGCTTTCTACTGGTATTTCCAGGATACTCCTGGAAATTGTTGCATTCTATATTTTTTTGTTGTTTATCAAATATCTCTGTGCATTTTAATGTTGTGTTTTGAGAGAGGTTTTATAATTGAATGAATACATGATTTAGTTCTTAGTAAATTCTAGGTATTGTCCTAAGTACTGTGAATATCCATAAAAGATAGAAAGTCCTTGCCCTCAAGGAGCCTACCTTCTGATAGGGAGAGTCAACATATAGAGGGAAGCTGTAAATTTAGAAGTGGGTTGGAGTGAAATTGGTATAGAAATGATTGCTAAGGAATGACTAACTTGGAAACTTACTTCTGGCCAAAGGGAAAAAAGGAAGAAAAATTTTAATATTGAAAAAAAAAAAACAGTAGTTGTATACAATTTCAATACGAACATCCAAGCCAGATGGCTCAATATGAACCCAATATAAATAAGAACCCAGAATTGCTCCAGGGCCTAAAGATTACAGTGCAAGTGAGATAAGTAGGAGGAAGAGACCAAGAAGGAGGAGAAGAACAAGAAGGAGGAGGAGGAGCAGGAGGAGAACGAGGAGAAGCAGGTGAAGGAGGAGGAGGAGGAGGAGTACAACAGTCAAACTGCATGTGGCGGGGTCTAGAAATGGTAGGATGCTTTCCAGCCTTGGAATAATAACCCCAGTTTACAATTCTGCCTGTTTGGTGAGATAGTGACCACAAACTTACAGCCCATTATATCGAGCTAATAGCAGAGGCTAGACCAGGCTTCACATTCCATCTGACTGTTCACCCAATTGTTTTTGCCATCTGCCCTGCCACTGTGTGTACCACCTGCTCTCCCTTCTGCTTGGTACATAGGAAGAGCTTAATAAATGCTTTTCAATCATTCCAGAATAAAGCCACAAGAGCAATTGCAAATGAAGAAGTCATAAAATCATAAATTATAAAGAACATTAGAAATTGGCTCCCCTCGAATGAGGGTATACGTTTATTACAATAGCATGCATTTTATTTTTAAAACTAAACTGGATGATGATTACAATAGGAATGGTTATTGCTTAAAGTTAGCTTCTAATTTTCCACTCAATCTCCCAAAAAGAAACCTAAGAGATGAATTAGCAGTTCTACCTTGGAGAGAAAATTCTACCATTTCCATAAGGAAGGAAGGAATCTAGAAGGACTACATTAAGTGCGATCAGTACCTCAGTTTTCATACACTATGGGAAGAAAAGAATAGTAAGAAAGTATAGAGAATATATTCTGTGCATGGTGGGGATAAATGGTATGCCAAGGGTAAAGACACATATATCAGGATATAACAGGCATTCTTTCTTGGAGTAATGCTCATTGTTCTGACTTCCACACACATGAAATCCACATCAAACCAGAAACTTGGTTGAAAATCAATAATATCACCAAGGATCAATATTCCCCTCCTCCCCTGCCCACCATCAAGATCCCACTATGCTCCAGGCACATACCTTCTGCTTCCCCATTCCAAGGTACTCTCTTTTCTAAAAAGCTCAGCTCCTTCTGTCCAGAGGCCTCAGTCACTTCATTCTCCCTACCAGCAGCTACTTCCTGATCCCAAGTAGACCCTGACATTTCACATATGGGGCCTCTTCTTTTGTGGGTCCCTCTAATGGAGTGTGCTGTCTTTGACACCCTGCCTCACCTCCACCAAAACCAAAAATACAGAGGATAACCTAGGGAGACTCCTAGCCACCCCACTGCCGCTTCCTGCCAGATGTTTGGTCCCCATTACTCCATACCTTCTCATTTTCTGAGCATGTTATTAGGCAACTACAGTTGCCTAATGTGGCAATAATAACAATAAACTGTGGTAAAGGGCTTAGTATGTGCTAAGCTCTGTTCTAGGTTCTAGGGATGCAGAGGGAAATAAAAATGCATCCCCTGATGTCAGGGAGCTTATATACTTTTGCAATATAGTATTATATGCTGGAGCTGTCTCCTGTGGAATCTCAGATCTACTTTGAAATGTTCAGTGTGAACATTTGCCCAATAGAAATGGCAAATACTCCAAATCAGAGCTTGATTTACTGTTTTGTTGATTATCTAGAAATAAAAAAAATATATGGAGAATGGGTGAATTATGCAGATTAAACTTAAAAGTCTATCCTGCATTTTCAGAGATCCAGTTTTTAAATATTTAGCAGCATATCTCTGGCTGTTTATAGATTTTCTTATTCTATAGAGGAATATCTATTTATCTGTCATCTATCTATCTTTCTATATCTATATCTATATATAGCTGTCATCTCTCTATCTATGGGCTGTCATAATGAGAAGACGAGACTACTCGTTGGAAATGCCTCTGATGCTGGGAATGATTGAAGGCAAAAGGAAAATGGAATGGTGGAGGATGACATGGATAGAAAGAATCAGGAAAACAATGAGCATGAACTTAGACAGACTTTGGGAGATAGTATAGGATAGAAGGGCCTGGTGTGCTGTGATCCATAGGATTGCGGAGAGTCAAACAGAACTAAAAGACTGAACAACAACTTCTATGCTATATACAATGGGTGTAAAATGCAATTCATCATAACTGTAATAATAAACTTCTAATGGGGGTTCAAATGCCACAGTCTATAAATGTCCTGTAATCTCTTTCCAAGCAGTTCTAGCTCAGGTAATAACCATTATGGCAATGGTGTGAGGCTGTCAGTGATGACTTATTTAAGCCTAAAACAAGCACCTTATTAAGATAGTTCAGATGAGGCAAGTTTTGTTTAACTTCTGTTTAGAAATAATTTTCTGCAAAGAAAAATGAGTCCCCATAGGTTATTTTAACAATGTTGTTAATTAGTCTCATGTCAATAAAAAACAAATTTGGCAACAACTATTCATTGAGGAAATTTACAATGTCTTACTTTTATGCCATTTAATTACATTGAATGCTATCGATTTAATGGATTAAGAGCACTTGTTCATAACTTCTATAAAAAGACAAAATAAATGAAAAAATATTTGAGCATTTCTCAAAGGGCATGAAAAGAGATTAATGGAGGCATGTGTGATAGAAATTGGTATAGTATGTTTTTAATATCAACAAAGCAGAAAATAAAGTGAATGCAACATTATCCAGTATTAGGCAAGGAGAGTTCACTATTGCATGCTCCATAAGTATCTCTCTCCCAACACACAGTTTGTAGATGTGGAAGGGGAGATGAAGGTCAGGAGGAAGGAAGGAGGAAGCAGAGCTGTGAATTATAGATTCAAATTTTCAAGAGATCCTTAGGAGCCATTAGCTCAACTTCACAAAGGTGAGTGAGCAGAAAAGAAGAGGAGGGAAAACAGAAGTATGTTGAAATGAGATGAAAAATTTGCAGGAAAAACAAAATAGAAACCAAGAAATGAAAGGGAAAAATCCAAGCATGATTGTAAAATAGAAGATGGTAAACAAAAGTCAATTGGAAGGTTATGGAACTGAGTTATGATAATGACAGGCAGGGAAGGGGAGCCCTATCAAAAACCTTATTTCGTCAGAGAGCTGTAATGTGATGGCCACATCAACATTCACATCATGAAAGACCTGACCTATTGGAATCTGGGGACTGCTTGCCATCCAGAAAATAATTTGACTTTTCCAAAATCATGACATTGAGATATTTGCTCTACTGTCCAAATCACTATGGAAAGACTGAAAGTGCTATTAAAATATACATGCAATACATTTTTTAAAAATTATGCCACCTTTTAAAAGAATCATTACTTCTACTTTAAGTATATTGTAAAATTATGTAAAAATATCTTTGAAATTCTTGGGGCAAAGCCCTGGTCACCCCACCATAGTATGATGCTATGCAATTATCATCTAAACTCCAAGTCAATTCCTCATTGCTGTTAGGCTAATCCGGCCTTGTCAAGTGCATCAAAAACATTATGAATACAGTAGATTTTGACTTGTAAGGAACTTTAGAAGCCATGTTGTCCAATATCCACATTTTATAAATAGGGAAACTGTGGGTTAGAGCGGGCAAGTGTCATGTCCAAGTTTGCAAAGGGAATAGCTGTGAGCTAATGTGGACATCTGCTCTCTGAATAAAAATTCTGAATACTTCGCATTTCCTACAGTACCTGAGAATATCCTCAGAATCAAAGGAGAGATTGGACATGATAGAAATACAGATGACACAAAACTGATTCATAGTTGTTACTATTCATTACATAAGATCATAGAGTGAAAGCTTAGAATGATCTTAGAGGTCAAAGAGTCTAATCTGCTCATTTTATAGAAGTTGAAATTGAGGCCCAGGTTTCTATGGCTAGTAAGAATTTGCGGCAGGGGGAGAGACCAAATGCTCCTGGCTCAAATCCCGGTGCCTTAACCATTCTATCATACTACCTTGTATATGCTCCAGACAAGGCAATTTTGAATATTAATCTCATTTGTTAAATTGAAGCTTCCAACTACATCTGCAATTCTGTCTTTCATAGTCAAAGGACATAGTGGCCTTACATTCTCTGCATTGTGCTATCTCTTCCATTAGATGACAGGCACTTTGCAGATAAGGACTGCGTGAATTTTGCCTTTGTAGACTGTTAGTTTCACATAGTGTCTCACACGTAGTGAGCACCTAATAAATGCTTATTGATCGATTCTAAATAGGAAAATGTTTAAAAATAAACCTTAAAAAAATAAAACATCAGTAATTAAGTTTAAAACGCACTTGTTGCCAAGCTGCTTTTCCAGGCTTGTTATCTATTAGTCCCCTTCCTGAACCATACATTCTAGCCAAATTAATGTCCTCTCTCTCAGATGATATTCGATCTCCAGCCTCTTTGCTTTTGTAGAGGCTATAACTCATGCATGGAATTCATTCCCTTCTTAATTCTGCCTTAAAATCTTTAATTCCCTTGACAACTCAGTCAGAAAACACCTCCACATGAGGCCTGTCCAAATAACTCCAGCTACAACTTCTACTCCATTGCTCAAATTTTCTTTCTTTTAGGTTGTATGTACCAGGCACATGTACATTATCCACCCCATAGAGTATGAATTCCTTGACATTGAAATTTTTTTTCCTCAGCAAAAACTTTCTGTATTTCCAGCTTCTAACATAATGTCTAACATAAGATAGCCAGTTAATGAGTACTTTTTTTATTAATTACTTGATTGAACTCAAGTAAGCTAATTATCTCTCAGGCATAGGTCTCTAAAGCTACAATGGAAGCTACCAATGTCAGGAAACTCCAAAGAATCAAACTCACACTTATGTATAATGATACCTTCCTACCCATTTAGCTCCTGAAGCCCTATGGACTTATTCCTTTAAGCCACAGGAGACAACAACTGGCCCCTGTGTCCTCCCAACCACCTGCATTCTTGACTTCCTCCGGGTTTTCTAATCATCGCCTTCCATCCTTTTTTCTATTATTACTGTGCGTGCATCTGGATGACAACTAATCCATCTGGACCATGGGTGTACCTTGGCACCCTTTCATTTGGTCTCTTAATTTTGTCATTCTGTATCCTTCCTGTCATCAAATTTTAAATAGTACCCATACGACAGCTTTTGATACCCTCAACAACCCAACATTAGACAGTCCACTTCTATCTTCCAATTTAATTCACAATGACAAACCTTTCTAGTGCTCCAACTTCAGTAGTTGCTGCATGGAAATATCATATGTAAAGCATGTTTTTAAAATAAATTGTGCCATCTAAAAAGCACTGGGGTTTCTAATTTAAGGAAACCCTGAGTGAAAAATTGAGTAAAAAAAGAAAACATTTTTCCATAGAGTAAAAATCATTAAAAATTATCTCTGATTTTCTCTTCTTTGATTCTAAATTCAACTATATATTGTTGGATTTTTAACTCCATACCTTTATAAATGTTAATTATAGAAATGGCATAATATCAGAAAATGCAAAAAAATACAACATATTGTATTGCTCTCTATACCCACTATTCCAATGAATTTCCCTGTTTCTGTTGCAAGTAGAGCCCCAGACCTCAGCATCCAATTTTGCAGCCTTGACTTAAAGCTGAATCTTCAGCCAGGCCTGTACATCCATATTGTTAAGCTATATTCATTCTGTCTCCTTACCTGCAACAACTTCCTCTGTGTTCACATCGTGGCCACACCAAGGCCTTCATCATTTCTTTTTAGAGTAGTGTAATAGCTTTTTAAATGCTTCTTACCTGCTCTTTCTAGCCTCTTTTATCTCCATTCTAGTCTATACAAAGGCATTAAATTGATATTTTTAAAGTAAAGGTTTGA
>CM053624.1:12332420-12349838 GCA_028646595.1 Phalanger gymnotis
TAAGAGTTGAAAGAGATCTCAAAAGTTGTTTAATCTAGCCCTGTACAAGAAAGGCCTTTTATCAAATTCCCAATGAGTGGTCTTCAGCCTTTCCTAGAAGACCTCCAAAGAAGGAGAACCCACCACCTCCTGAAGCAGCCCTTTTAATACCTGGCTAGCTCAAATGTACATGTGTGTAAATATGTGTATGTGTAGAGGGGTGTATATGTATATATATGTTTATTATCTATACTATATATACCTGTAACTTTATATATACACATATGTATACATGTACGTGTATATATCTTATAAATGCATATGCATACATAATATATTTTATATATGTGCAAGCATATGTGTGCATGCATGGGTATATGTATTTATATATGTATATGTGTGTACATGCAAATACATATATGCAAACACCATGTGTATATATAGACATACATGTATACACATATACACGCATTATATATACACATACATATATATATATACATGTATACACACAAATATATATTTCTATCTATCTATCCATAATTTCCCTTCACTCCCTTACATGAAGCCTAAACTTTCCTAACTGCAACATATAACCTCTAATTCTGTCTCTGCCCTTTGAGATTTGGAAGAATGTTTCCAACCCCTACCCTGGCCCAATCTCCATGACAACTTGTCAAGTTCTTGAAAATGACTCTCAGGTGCCCTCCAAGTCCTTATATGATATCACCTGTAGGGCCTTCCTTTCTTTAGTCATTGTCTTCTGGAAATTCTCTGCTTTATCAATGTCCTCCCTAAAATGAGTCCACTCCAATTAAACTCAGTATTGTAGAGCCCAGGGCAATGGGACTATTACCCCTGTGTTCTAGCTTGAGAAGACACTGCCTTGAGATTCAGCCTTTGGTCACCATAGCCTTGCTGCTATCTCACAGTACCAAATTACATTAATTTACATTCCACTAAAAATAACATCTCTCATTCTCTTTGTCTTTGTTGCCCTATCTTTATGTGTTCCTGTCTCTGTCTTTATCTCTTTATGTGTCTCTGGCTCACTTTTGTCATCTGTCTCTTCTCTTTCCTCCTCTTTCTCTACCTCCTCCTCTTTCTCATTCTTCTTTTCCTGAAATGGCATCAAGACATGCCTTTTCTAGAATCAAGTATAAAGTTCCACATTTGGCATTAAAAGCTCTCCATGACCAGTTCCCAGCCTCCCTTTCCAGTCTTAAACTTTGGTCCTCTCTCCAGACTCTTAGATTCTGTACTCTGACGATTTGAACTTCCTCAAACACGGCACTCCGCGCCCTTACCTGTACCTTTCAATTTCCTGGGCTCCTTCAAGGCTTAGCTCATAACTGACTTCTAGAGGAGATATTTCTCCGTAAGCCCTCTCTGCTCAGGGGCCAATGTCTTCCCTTCTGAAGTTACTTTTTGCCTACTCGGTATGTGTCTTCACATTGTTTATGTGCCTAGTTATTTACATGTTGTCTCCCCCATTAGAATGTGAGCTCATTGAGAACAGAAACTTTTGTTTGCCTTTCTTTATATCCTCAGTCCTTAGCAAAGTATCTGGCATGTAGTAAGTGCTTATAAATATTGGCTAACTGATTGGCATTAGGTAATTATGAATTTGACTTATTGAAATGAAATCGAGCCATTTATACTTAGCTTCATTTTTAATTCATTTTATTAGGTTCACCCAAAAGCTTTATCCTTCTGATAAAGAGTTGAGGGGAGAGAATGAAGATCCTACCTCTATGGTGTGTGCTAAATAACCTCCTGAGGTCTAAATCATCTGCAAAATTCATAAACATTTCATCTCTACTTGATGAATGATGGCCTTAGCCCAAAATAACTCCCGTAACAAACTGTCAGTATCTTTCATCCAGTCACTGCCAATAAATGAAAAGCCTGTACTAAACATGTACCATAATCCATGTACTACTTCAAAACTGGAGACACAAATTTCATAATGGGTGATTACCTACTGCAGAGGAGTGTGCTGGTGTGGATCGGAGTGTGGCTGTCAGAGCAAGACATGGAAAGCTGAGGGGATAGAGGGTATGCAGAAGAAAGATGGAAATAGTGGGAGAGAGGAGGAGTGGGAACATTTTAAGAGAATTCGATGCTAAATGGGCTCGCTCTAACAGGGCATGGGAGCTGGGGGCAGCTTGAAAGGGTGTAATGGCTTTTGACATACAGAAATTCTGTGGCAAAAATGCACTTGGAAGTTAGATGGGACATACGCCCTTTCAGGGAATTTTCTCATCACAATCGTTGTTAATTTCAATCTATTTTGACCACTGAATTACTCTCCAATTAAGTTCTTAACTGTCCAAGTAGTTTAGTCAGTCACCGCTGATGGTATAAATACACACACATGCACACATACATACATATATGTGTTTGTACATATGTATACATGTATAATACAAATATAAATACCACCTGGCTTTATGTATACTCTATACATGTAAACATACATACATATGTACACATGTACATACATACACACACATGAGCTCCCTCTGTTACTTACACTTTATGTCAGGTAGAACGTGTGCAATAGTTGGTTAAGTCGGTCAGTTACTAATAGAAAGACCTGTTTGTAGATTAAACATTCACATAAGTCACAAGGCAAATACTCCAGACAATCACTTGATGACATTTCTTCTCTCCCCCTCCCCCAACCTGGACAAATTCATCAGTCAACAGAGTAGAAGGAAAGCGGCTACCTGAATAGGAGGTACCTTGGGCAAATACTCAGACATTAAGAGTCTGCATCCAAGGGAGGAACTTCTGCATACGATGTTCCTTCCATGATCTACCTTCAATTTCCAGTTATACACTCCATACGGTTCTCTAATTCAAACTTTATCTTTGTTGAGAAAAGCATTTCTTGGAAAGGGCCCAAGTTCTCTCTCTGTCACAAATTACCATTTCCCCAAAGGCGATCTCACATCAGTCCAAGGATATTTTGCTGCAGTTAATTCAAATTGTGCATTCTTGTGTGTAACACTGGATACCGACAATGTGAAAAGGAGGGCTCAGGAACAAGGAGCCGGGTGCTCATATTTATTGGCACTTGGTGCTTCCTAATGATTTTTATCAGCTTACAAATCAAGAGATCATTTTCTAATTTAAAGTAACAAATTTGCCATAGAATCTGAAATTCAAAGTGTTCTTTCTGCCTCATACATAATTGCCAGTGATAAAATCTGGTAGTTTAAATTTAACTGACAGCATTGCATTGTTGATGGTGCACGGATACAATTTCATTCTGCCCTAGCAATGAGGGCTGCATATTATTACCAACAGTGTAAAACATTTCATTCCTTTACAATGTGCAGAGCCAGCACAGAAACATGTCAGAAGAAAACACAGAGATGTCTAATAACTGTTATTGGATATTACTACAGGATAAGCCATTACATGAGGGACTACAGGAGGGGGCAAAGTAATGGAAGTCTGCCCCACATATGTCACTTATCAGTTGTGTTATCGTGGTCCAGTACTGGTCTTTATTCTTCCGAACCTCAGTTTTCCTGACTTCTAAAATGGTCAGAGGGATCCATTCAATTTAATTAAACATTTTAATTATTAAACAGCTACTAAATGCCAGGTGCTGTGTTATGTACTGGGGACACACAGATAAAATCGAAAACAGTCTATGCTTCAAGAAACTTAATTTCTATTGGAAAACATCAACAGCATCACTCGACAAGAGTTTATGAACCACCTACGGTTTTTAAGGCATCATGGTAGGCATGGGGGATACAAAGACATAAAGGAAAACAGTCCTTCAGTTCAAGGAGCTTATCTTCTACTAGAGTACATCAATGAGTAATCAATCCACAAGTATTTATTAGACACCTACTGTGTACCTGGTACTGTTCTTGGTGGGACAAAAATGCGAATATGTTCTATGGGAACATGCTCCAGGATTATTGTGTTATCACATATACAAAGCACTCTGATAACATTAAAAAGGTTACATACAAGTGAAATTTTATAATAGGAGGAGAACACACAGAAAACATAAGAGATAAATTCATATGCAGCAGAAACATTACTGCTACATTTCGTTAATGAAATAAATAGAAACACATAATTTTAAAGGAAGGATGCACAAACTAGCCTAATCATTATTATGTAGTTTAATCTGTAAGGTTTTCCTTGGGGAGCCATATTGGAAGGAAGAAGACCACTATTTCCTGGAAAGGGGAAAGAAGATCTATGGGGTTTATGGATGGCATTAGAAGGTTTGCCAAATAATAAAAAGAAATGATGATAATAATAATAATAATAATTTACTCCCTGATGTTAAAGTATAAAAGGCAACAATCAATGACCCACAGCAATCGGTGAACTAATTGGCTCAACAGTGCTGATGATGGGAGTCAAACACAATGCAAACAGCACTGAAGTAGGGATCTATGGTCCCACATTCTGATTTATCCCCTACTCCCAGCTTGCTGCCTGACTGTGGCAAGGCAATGGCCTTTCATCTGCCCTAGTTTCCACTCCATAAAAATGAGGGGGAATCCCCAAAACAATAACAACAAAGAAAATGAAACTTCCCCGGCCTTCAAAGTGCTTATATTCTGTTGCTTTGTGTTGTGTGGTGGATGGGGAAGGGAGGAGGCCTGAGGATATCCAGTATGTACACAGAGAAGAGAATAAAAGAAATGAAGTTGGGGCAGTTAGTTGGCCCAGTGCACAGAGCACTGGCCCTGGAATCAGGAGGACCTGAGCTCAAATCTGGCCTCAGACCCTTGACACACTTACTAGCTGTGTGACCTTGGGCAAGTCACTTAACTCCAATTGCCCTGCATCCCCACCTCCAAAAAGAAAAAAAAAATAAAGAAAAAAAATGCAGTCACTAGAGAGTGACATCACTAACTCCTGGGTGAGGAGCGTGGAGAGTCCTGGTGTAGGATGCCACAGGTGAGCCAGGCTTGAGAAGGCACAAGGCATTTGAAGGAATTATCTCCAGGGACGAGCAACATTTCCATTGAATCTCTCTGTGTAAGAAATAACTAGTTTAACTGGTTGTCACTGAGAACTATTTCTCTGTTGAAATGAGCAATGGATCTGGAGTCCGTTGAGATTCCAACTTGTAACGCAAGAAGTGAAAATATTGCAGGATTAGGACAAATTTTCTCGTGTAAAAGGAGTGACTATCCTTGGCTTTAATTCTGCTACAGTCATTCCTAAGTTGAATTTTCATGCCACTTAACGTTAGCTTGCCCTGACAAAAAGCCCTGACCATGTTTTCCAAGCTAGTGTTCGGAAAGCTTCCTTCTCTGCCTCCCAGAATTATTGAGGGTCAAGACCGATACAGCAGGTGAAAACATTTGGAAAAGTTGTAAACATTAAAAATAGTTAGTGGGTTATACAAAAAGTGGCTGAGACAGTTTGTCCCACAGTTTTCAGAATAAAGTGACCTTGACCTTGTGGAAAAGGGATAATTCACTTTCCTCCAAGATTTTACTTTCTTCTCAAATTTATTGTCTATTACAGAGAGCTAAAATTTAAGTTGAGTTCCATTATCACTAAGGGGGAATGGCAGGCTGAGTCACCCTGGGAGAACTGGGAAATACTGAGCATCAACCTTGCTAGACTAGCCTAACTATAACCACTCTCATTTGTCATGTAAATTATCTGTGATCTCAGCAAAATAGGGCACTCCGAAAATGGGAATTCCTTCTACAAATTCAGTTAAATTTAAACTCTCAGATTTTACCTCCAAGCTAGAGATAAAATCTGGTAGTTTAAATTTAACTGAAAGCATTGTCAATGGTGCATAGATACATTTCCTTCTGACCTAGTGATAATACAAGTAAATCTGAGTCACAAAGACACTCAATCTTGTCTTGCTCAGAACTCTGTCCGTCATGTTGGGCATCCACATTAAAAAGAAATGTCAATCAGCTGCAGGTTACCTTGTATCAGAGTAATGATAGTATGTCCATTTGGTGACTCAGTCCACATGGGTAGGCTCTGGTAAATTTGCCTGGTCCAGGAGTCTTTCATAATGATGTCCGATTTATAAAATATAAAATTTTGTGTTTCTCCCATCTGGAAACATTTTCATAAATCTTGCCCCTAGAAAGCATATTAAAAGTGCCTACAAATCAACTTTTCAATATCAGATCCAATGATACTGGAAAGTCAAATGCGCGTGGATCCAATAGGGCTGGTCTCCTTCAGGAGAGCTCACTTGTAATTCTGGGATCGTAGGGTAGAGAAAGCAGAGAGAGGCGTGCTATCTGGTGGTACATCCCTATTTTGCCTAGCTATTTTTGTTAACTAGGGTGTAAGCTCACCTACCTCTATGCTACTGAAGGAACATCAGCTCTGTTGATGCCCTCCCCATTCCAGTACTCTGGAGCAAAGTCTCCCACCCCCACCCCATCCTAGTTAGAGCTCTCACATATAGTCAAAATGTAAGGCATGTGTTACTGGGAAAATAAAGAGTTGTTTCTAACCTTCATGATTATTGGCTAGATTCACAGTCCCTTTCATACTGAAATTTGATACCACAGAGATATCTGCTTTGAGAAGTAATACCTGCCATTGTGAAAAGCTAACTTTTTAACAAAGCTCTACAGGTTATAATTTGAGTGGAATTTTATCTTAATTCTTTGTCTACTAGAAAAAAAAATATATATATTTTTTTCCTAGAAAGGGAAAGTGAACAATGACATTGATATAGAATACACTGTAAAACTCTATTATCATTTCTTTAAAATCTTTGAGAGTGAAGCTAGCAGATTCAATTAGTTTCTATGCAAAATTCAAAGACAGTTTGCCATCTGGGCATTAGTGGCCCTATTCTAATATATTACTGTGACACAAAGTAAAATAGCAAACATTGATGGAAAATAACTCATCGTTTTGTTTCTCTCTCTCTCTCTCTCTCTCTCTCTCTCTCTCTCTCTCTCTCTCACACACACACACACACACACACAAACACAGACATACAGACACATACACACACCTGCAGAGAACCAATTAGGTTTTTTGTAAAAATGCCAAGAAAAGTATTTCAGCCAGTGCACAAAATTACACATCTTTAAGCATACTGTCATAGGCCTATGCAACCTCCTTTGAAGATTTCACATGCCCATGTAATAAAAGAACAGAAAAGTTCAAGGTAGAACCAATCACGCATCGATGCACGGACATGCTAATAACTTCATTTTCAGTTTTAAGCAAATTCAGAGACCCGGCTATTTCTAGGCTTGGCCAAGTTTTTAGGGAGTCTTTAATAAATGGGGCAATGCCCCTTTAAGACATTGTTGAACACCCCATGCCTTGTATATAGACATGTGGGTAAGTTCGTCATCCCTCTAAATGTGTTGCTTCATATGTTATCACAGAACCACAAAATTTTGAGTTGGATTGGATCTCAGAAGCCATCAAGTCCCACTTGAACCTGAACAAGATTTCTTTCTATAATGTATCCAAATGAACTATGGATTTTATGGACTTGAAGATACCCAATGAGGGGAAACCTATTACTATTTTTAGAGGTGGCTTGTTCCACTTTACCATTATTATATCTGATTTTTAGGAAATACTATCCTGGAATACAGTGCAAACCTGAAGATAATATATTGTCTTTTTTTTTGGAACAACTGATAGAAGCATTTTAAAGATATATGAGAGAATTACGCTCTAAGCAAAAAGAAAATACTTATTTTCTTGGGAAGCCTCTGCAGAAACAAATCATACAATCCAATGGCCAAGCTACTTCTGGAATTGGTTTGGAAATCTGTGAAATTATAATTGGGCAGAATTTCTGTCCTACTCATGTATATATTTTGACCTAATGGAACAGAAAGCTCTAAAACAATCACAATTTGTCCAAACAGAAGAGAGGCATCAGAACTGAAATTAATGAACTATTTGGATGCCTCACAGGCTTTATCTGATCATGGTTAAAGCCTATGAGCCCTGCACCACTCAATCTCCTTCTTGTCTGTTTTTGGAAATAATTCTACCACTCTTCTTGTCAAGCAGGTTGGGAAATTTGGATCTCCTTTAAATTTGGGCTGCAGTGGATGACCTTAGTGTCTTCTATGTCAGACCAAGTTCTGGATGCTCCACAGTGCCTGCTCCATCTGCCTTCATGGCCATTGGAACAAATAGTTTTCTTCCACTCATTCTGCCAGGGGAAGTCTTCACATGCTTCATTTAGACACCACCCTAACTCACCTGTGGGTCTGAGGTCCATTGGTTACCCTCAATACAGTTTAGCCTGTCGGCTTAGATGATTTACCTGGATATGTCCAATGAGCATGCTATAGCTTCTTGGAGCTACAGGTGAGAGTTGAGAACCAGGTAGATACCAAAGACAGATGAGAAGCCCTGAAAAAGGCTTATGTGTATATTATATATGTGTGTGTGTGTGTATACACATAAACATATAAATATACACACATACATACACACATATATATGTGTGTGACATATGTACTTGTACATGAATATACATACACAATCATATGTGTATGTATACATGTATACATTCATATATAATACATATATGTACATACACATATATCCACACAGCCATTTCACAATATATCCCATACTCATCTCTAACAAGCAAGAGAAAAATTAGGAAAAAAATACCTTAATTTCTGTTAGTGTTATTGGTATACTTGCCATTTCCCTTCTGAAAGTCAGTGAGTCAACAGCTATTTACTAAATACTCACCATGTACAAGGCCATGTGCTCTACACTGGAAATACAAAGAGAGGCAAAAATCATGGTCCCTGTCCTCAAGGGGCTCACCTGCTAATGGGGAAGGCTACATCTGAATCATGGTACATGGGCTCAGGCACAATTGATCCTCATTGATCTTGGTAAAATGTCCATTAGTCACTATCTTTGTGCTGTGAACACATAAGAACACAGGAAGGAATTAGGAGAGATGGTTCCAATGACTACCATGATAAGAGAAAATGCAGAATTTGGAGTTACAGCCGATGTTCAAATGCTAACTTTTCCAATTTCTACATTAATGACAACAGGTAAGAAACTGTCTCTATTCTTCTGTGCCCTCATCTGGAAAAAGTGGAAGTTGAATTTCCTAACTTCTAAAGTCCCATCTACGATCTGATGATACATGAAGGCATATGCATATAGGAATTCTGTGTACCAACAATATTTACAATTCACTGGACAAACTTGAGGGAGTCAACTCCCTGGGGCATCTAGAGATTAAAGGAATTTAGCTAGCATCAGTGAGCTATACTATATGAGAGATAGAAGATTCGAATCAAGGCCTTCCTCACCACCAGCCCCAACCTCTATCCATGAGTCAGTGAGATCCCTGTACTCTGTGTGAATGACTCCCTGGAATAGGTTTTATGGGAAAAAATGAAGACATGAATAATAATAGCAAAGACAAATGACATTCTTACCTACTAATTTTAAGTGATGAAGGACAGTTAGGCTATTGTTATATCATGTATACATATTAGTCTTATCTGTCAGTCAACCAGGACTTAGTAAGTACTTACTATGTGCCAGGAACAATGATAAGCAGAGAAGAAAAGAAAAGCAAAGAAAGGAAAAGCAAAGGAAAGGAAAGGAAAGGAAAGGAAAGGAAAGGAAAGGAAAGGAAAGGAAAGGAAAGGAAAGGAAAGGAAAGGAAAGGAAAGGAAAGGAAAGGAAAGGAAAGGAAAGGAAAGGAAAGGAAAGGAAAGGAAAGGAAAGGAAAGGAAAAGAAGGGAAAGGAAAGGAAAGGAAAGATAGGATAGGAGAGGAGAGAAAAGGAAAGGAATGAAATGAAAAGAGTCTACGTTACCAAGGATCTTACAGTCTAAATACTTAGAGGGCTTTTGTTTGTTTTATTTCACAATAACAGCTTGGCAGGGAGAATCCTTGATCCATTATGATATATTGGTAACTAAAAAACACTTTCACTCCCATCTAATTGGTCTTCCCTACTTAAAACTCAGGTACCACTTTCTCCATGAAGCCTTCCCTGATTTCCCCAGCTCTTTCCACACGCCGCCCCCCATGATATGTGATTGCACATTCTACCTATATGAATTTTTGTCATATTCTCCTGTCTCTCCCCTTCTAATAGGAGGCAAGTTCCTTAAGGGCTGGCTGGGGTGCTATTATTGTATTTTCCTCAGGGACAGAGCATCAGGCTTTGCCATTGTAGGTGGTTAATCAGTGTTGCTAGAATTGAATTGGACTAAATATTGGCCTAATTCTCCTTAACTTTAATTATATATGCACAGGGAAGGGAAGCTATCTCCCTCTATTTGTTGCAATCAGGCATTACTTTACAAGGAATTAATGAAAATCCTGCTGTGACAGAAGAGGCAAGACTGGGCTTTATTTACAGGTCAGGCCATCAAACCAGAAGTCGCCCAGGGCATCCCTGCTAAACAGTGTATCACATGAAACCAGAGCACTGGAAGCTTTCCAGCTCTAAAAAAATGGGTCATATGAACCAACATATCAAGACTTAACCAGGGACACTCACAGACATATATACCCATGCCGTATGTAATATTTGAACCAAAAAATGCAATGCTGGACACTTAAAACCTTCAGCTAAAAGTTGTCATTTGAACTAATGAGAACTTAACAAGCAGTTGAAGTAATGGCAATGGAACAAACACCTTTACGGCCGACTCTACTTTCACTGAAGTATTATTGATCTGATGGATTACTGGCTGCCTCTGAACTCTGTGGCTGGCTATTTCCTGAGAGACACACTAAGACTGAAAGGAGGTATTCCCAATGCCAGGAGTCAATGAGTAGCTTTGTGAGGGTCCGTGAACTTGGATGGGGAATATATATATACATATATATATATATATATATATATATATACACACATACATACATATGTATATGTATGTATATGTGTGTCTGTGTGTCTACACATATATGTATGTATTTATGTATATGTATATGTGTATGTATATGTATGTGTATATATGTATATATATGCATGTGTATGTGTATAGATATAGATAGACAGATAGATAGATAGATAGATAGATAGATAGATAGATAGATAGATAGATGTTATTCTACAATCACTTTGGTTTCCTTTTTAATCTTTTATATTTAGTTTTTATGCCTTTAAAACTACTATTCTAAGCAGTGGGCCATAGGTTTCACTAGAGTGCTCAACGTGTCCGTGACTCCAAAAACATGAAGAATTCCTTCTTAACCTTTATAAATACACCACGATCCCTGGACAGCAGGTGACCAGGGCTCCCCACAGTCTTTGTATGAGTGCTGGATGGAAGTCTATTTTCTTTCTTTAGATTATCTCTGAGAAGAGTGAGGATCCAGAAGATGGAAGAAGGAAGGGGAAAAAAGAAGGCAGAAAATATACATTTAAATGCTTACTATGTGACAGACTTTATTCTAAGTACTTTACAAAGATTTTCTCATGTTATCTTCACAACAATTCTAGGAGTTAGATATCATTACCCTCATTTTAGAGTTGAGGAAACTGAGGCAGAATTTAAGTGATTTGCCCCATGTCAAGACATCTGGTAAGTGTCTGAGGCTAGATTTAAACTCAGATTCCTGACTCTAGGTCTAGCATTGTATTAACTAGCTGCCTATAAAGAGAAGACTGAAAATTTCATTTTCATACTTAAAGTTTCCAATTTTATCTAGGATATAGCTCCCTATGCCTTTCCTTCAGTTAACTACACTTAAATGCTAGGCTCAGTTCCATAGAGCTTAAATATACCTTTGAGCCCATCTAAACCAATTCCATCCTTTTATGGGAAACTAAGGCATGGGTGGGTTAAGAGGTTTTTCTAAATCACATAGCTGGAAGAATATTAATTTAGGCTAAGATCCTCTGACTCAAAGCCACAAAAATAGCTGTGCCCTTAAGAAATGGAGACGAAAGGACAGATAAAGCCCTGGCTTTCATCTCATTCTATTGTCTTCTTTTATAAAGCATGGCAGGTGAGAGTGTAGAAGCTGTTTACCAGCCTACTTGACAGGATGACTGAGGAAAATGGTTTCAGTACGAACTGGAAGGCCTTGTGAGCAAATGGGGGCCTGAAAACAGTTTGTCTTTTGGGTTATTTTCTCTCCATTCCAAAAAGAATCTCAACTAGATTCAGAATTACTGAAAGAAATAATGAAAAAACAAATAAATGGAATGCTAGCCTAATTCTCTCACATCTTTGGTTTCCAAAGGCTGATTTCACCATACAACAGGTATGGATGTACATTTGGTTATTTAACTCTGTGCAATTAGATTGACGGCCAACAGAATGTGCTTCCTTCTTCCAATTGAGCATTCCTTTATTGAGTGATTATCTAAAACTTGTGAGGCTGAACAATTAATAAATAAATAAATTGATAAGTAAATAAATAAATGAACAAATGAATGAATAAACAAATAAATGAATGAATGAATAATAAATGAATGGATGAATGAATGAATGCATAAGTAAATGAATAAATAAATACATACATACACTTGCTCTCTTCAAGGAGTTATCTACATTTCTTGAGAGAATTCCACAATTCAGTTCATATCAACAATCATCTATTAACCCCCAACTCTATGACAGGCGCTTAGAATACAAAGGCAAACATGGCACATGTTTTGGAATGCTTGGAATACAAAAGCATATGGCACATACCAAACCATGTTCTCTGGTTTTTCTTCCAATGAATTTAATTTTATATATGCTAACCATTTCTAGAAGAGACCATGGAAATCATTTAATCCACCCCACTCAGTCTTTCATTCTATTGAAATAGAGATCATTGGGACGGGGAGCAGGGACCTTACAGAGTTACCTTGTCTGCCCATCTCTCCTTCCTCTTTGACCTCCAAAGTTCTAAGTAGAAACCCATTTGATTCTGTTTCCACATGTTCACCCTGGGTCAGGCCAATTATAGGACATAACGAAGATACAGTTCTTGCTCCTAATTATGGAAACTCCTTTCTGAAAGATATGTAATAAGCATTATCCTAATTCTTTGTTCAATGAACAATGTTGGTGAAGATCAAGTATCAATATGTGGAAGAGGGAGACTGAACTACAGCAATCTTTACGACAGAACAGTAAACCCTGCAACGATATTCGCTGTTTTCCGTTTTAGAAGTACCAGAATGAATTTATACAATTAGATTCGGTTTCATGCTTCCTAATCAGAATATTAATTTTACATTAAAATTTCATGTAATTGCTTGGTAGATAATAATGCTGAGACACTGCAATAATAATCTGTAATTTTAAACATATTAGTTATTCTCACTTACCATGATAATACTCAGAGATTCCACTTCATCATTGTAAGTACTTCCTCTATTGACCAACATTCCAACCTTCTTTCTTTTAGCAAATGGTTTCTCAGAGAAGGCTAAGCCATACCATGAGGTTGGGAAGATCTGGGTTTGAGTCCTATCTGTGACCTAGACTGGCTTTGTGACCACAGGCAACAAGGATGAAAAAGGTAAGGTACGTTGCCCAGAGTCACATAACTGGCAGATGTCAGGAGTGTGATTTGAATTTCAGTCAGTCAGCATCCAAGACCTGTTCTAATAAAAAATAAAGGTAATATGAGGACTAATGGGGGATAGTGAAACTCTTTCTTGAGTTTGGAACTGGTTCGTGTGAATAAGACAATTCTGCTCCATCTAGACTACAGCTTTTGCCTTCTTGGTGGATGGTTCTCTGAATCTGCTGTTCAGGGACAAGTTTTCTGGAAGTTTCATTTTTATGCTTAGGTGCAATCATGCTCATTTCTTTAGGCCCTGCTTCATGTCTGTATTTTCCTTTTATCTTGTGCTCCCCTAGGCTGTGGCTTCCTCTTCCGTAAACTTACCATCACCCACTGACTTGCTTTTCCCTTATCTCAATGGCAGTTGCCCATGAATAGCTTTTTGTGTATGTATAATTCCCTTTTTCATTTCCATCCCTCTGCCACTGTGTAGATCTCACTTCTGCTGCACCCTAAATTTTATTACAAATGAACTGAACAATTCCAATGGATCTAATTAATGAAATATAAAGTCAATATTGAAAACACTACTTCCTTTTTAATAAAACTTGTAACTTGATAAATCAAATGTTAATAAAATGAAGGCTTGTCAATCATTACAAAATCCACACAGAATGAGGGTAATAGAATTTCCTTAATGTAGCCCACAGTTTTTAGCTCTAATTAATCAGTATAGGAAATTCCCAGTGTAGAAATTCCCTCCATCCATGCAGATTGGTCATTTATCTATAATTTACAATGTATAGTGGGTCACTTCAAGGTTAAATGACTTGTCCAGAACACAGTTAGAAAGAACACAGTTAGAAAGAAAGAAGCTGTGAGGTCTAAAGCTAGACCTCTAACCACTATGGCACAAAGCTTCTCTTCCACAAAGTGATCACGTTTTTCAACTTAGTAAAAAAAGATGGAACTCCTTTAGAAGGCACTTTCTCCATGCAATCACAGGATCATAGACTCATAATTGAAGTTGGAACAAACCTCAGAGATTACCTAGTCCAAATCTATCAAATATCGATGATGTAATTGTGGCTCAAAGATATTGACTGACTTACTCCATGACACAGGTAATATATATCAGACAGAGATACAAAAAGCTCTCTTTTGGATACCATTGTAAGGGTAATTAAAGTGGGACTATTTTTTACTGTTTTCTCTTTTAGAATGCTAAAGTAATCAATTGCTTTTGATTAAGTCCTGTTAGGTGCTAAGCTCCAGGCCCACACTCTTTTACTGATTAGGTGTCTTATGGGTAAGTGATTAATAAAGGATGAGGAATTACTTGACCCTCACTCTCTCAGAATGCATAAACACATCCACATGCACACACACGCACACATACACACACACACAAACACAAACATATGCGCACACATCCAACATTTAGGGAAGAGGACAGAGATATGCAGCAGCTATCAGGAGGCAAGAACAAGCCTTCCTGTGTGTGTTGTGTGTGTGTATTTGGGCTGGGGTGGGTGGAGCTGTCAGGAAGGCACTGAATTTCCTGGAAAACCCTGCAAATGCTGATCAAGCAAAAAATTTTCTCTCTATTAGGAAAGCCTAATTAGTAGATCTTTATAGAATACTGAAATCCTAAAGTAAACAATTATCATTTGGAAAAGTTCTTGTGGTTTGCAAGAAAACAGAACTATGTTCTGCCACTCTTCCTCCAATGCCATTTTGGAGGGAGAAAAAAAGCAGCTAACCCAGGCTAAAGCCTTCCTGCTCTTTTTATGCCTTCTGAGGTCTTATTCACTGATGTCGCCTTTCAAAGAATTGTGAAAGCAGCTGGGAGGAACATCTGGATGACATCTTTTTCTCTCTTAACCTCACAGAAGCTTTAGAGACTCCTCCTCCAAATACCCCTCTCGCCAAATGAATCTGTTTGGAAAATGAGGAGAGAAGAAGAGACTAAGTATCTAATTTGAATGAACTAAGATTAGAGAAGAGCAGAGGAGGGGGCAGCTGCCCACCAGAGCCATTCTTATTCTCTGTCATGTTAACAATCATTTATTACGAACACATTAGACACTATGTACTATTCCTAATTAAAGGGGCTGACATTGTTAGAACTTCGTGATTTTCCTGACTCTTGCTTCTCATCATACTTCTGTTCGTACTTCTCCACTGCCTCCTCCTCCCCTGCCTCATCTCTGTCTGGAAGACAGGTATCACTCAGTCTTGGAATTTTCCTACTCTCTTTCAATTTGCTATTTGTAGTTTGAAATTGCTTGTGTCTATAGATGGAAGATAAACTGATTTTTATTATGTTCTAAGGGAGAGTTTCTAGAAAGCAGTGGACCATGGGAATGCACAGGAAGAAAAGAGAATCCATGAATGTCTTGCCAATGGGGCAGCTCTGTGAAGAGTTGAGCTGGGAACCATAGGAGGTCAAAGATTCTCCTTCCTGAATGGAAAGAATTCTTTCTTCCTTCAAGCAAAAGCTGACAGACTTCTTGTCTAGCGTATTGTAGTGTAAGTTATAATATGGGAGTACGAGATGAACTAAATGGTCACTGGGATTCTATTCATCTCTGAGAACCTGGAAAAGAGTCTAGCCTATTATGTCACTAATAGGAGCCTTATCATATGTGGGTCATTGTTAGTATGTAATAGACACAAGCTGATGGCCATTTTCCTCACCAATAACTGAGGGTAGTAGATAAAACATCATATTTGCTCAGCCTAGAGACCATGAATTTTGCTCCTCTGGACAATGACATAGTGTTAGAGACACAGACAACCATGCTGGGGGCAAAACAAGAAAGCATAATGAATGATTTTTAAAAGGTGCTATGGTTAATTGTGCATTGTCCTCAGCTACTTGAAATACTAATTGAAATAAAAATGCATGTAGGAAACATTAATTACCTTCATGGAAAAGAATAGTTTGTTTGAGATATTAGTGGGCTATGTGATACCTTCTAAAGGAAATGATGCAAGGGAAGGGGTGTCCTGGTGTCAATTCAATGATGATCCTTTGAAGGAAAACATATAAGAAGGTGAGGGGACCTCTCTTTTCCAGGTAAGAGTGAGATGATTGTATTAGAATAACTACAAAGGAGTCTAAAGTGTCCATCCAGGGAAATAAATACTTTTTAGAGCCTCATGGCGATGTGAAGAGGGGGTATATATATATATATGTGTGTGTGTGTGTGTGTGTGTATTGTATTTATATGTATATGTATATACACACATATCTCTCTCTAAATAAATAAATATATAGACACACATATATGTGTGTGTGTATGAATGTATAATTGCAAGCTAAATTTTCTTTATGTTGGACTTATATTAAAGTTGTGTTTTAAGGTTTTCAAAGAACTTTGGACACATTGTTTCTTTTATTCCTCATAACAGTCTCATGACGTAACTGGTCTCCTGGTTGTTCCTCGAACAAGACACTATCTTTTGGCCCTGGGCATTTTCTCTGGTTCTTCCTCTGCGTTGGTAAGGAAAATGGGATCCTTAGCACTTAGTTCAACAAGTGCTCTTGAAGAATTTGGCTTTTGTTTTTGTTGAGTAATTTAGTGTATTTCCTTGAATCTTATTAAGTGCTAAGCCCCAGGCCCAAACCCCTGTTAGGTGTAAAACCTATGTGGGTGTGGATTGACAGCTAAGGTGGGGCCCAAGATGGGGCTAACTCCAGGAAGGACCTAGTTTACATGTCTGAGACAGCAGAGGCTCTTAGACCACATGGGTTTAAGTTCGCCTCTTTGTGACCATTTTAGGTCACGTGGGTGAGTCGCATGTGCGATTCACCCCTGATGCTGACAAAGCTATAAAAACCAGGGGTTGGCCTCCTCTTCTTTGGAGCTCTCTGCCGCAGCAGTGGTGGCGTGCATGACTCTGGGCTAACCCTTGTTCTGAGCTCCCGGGCTGAACCTAGATGTTGGTAACTATGAATTGTATTGG
>CM053624.1:12350338-12372060 GCA_028646595.1 Phalanger gymnotis
CAAATTCAAGGAAAGGAAAGAAACAGATGATCCGGTCTCTAATCTTAGGATCCATGAAGACTTTGCCCAGCCAACAATTTTGTTAAATGTTTCAAGGATTTTAAAATAAAATAATCAAGAATGAACACTAGCAGATTTATGCCATCATTAATCTCATCATCTTTTTCTTTGTGCTTCTCAAGTGTGTATCGATCAAAAAACTCATTGCAAATAGTGATGCCCAAATTATTTTGCTTTAGCAACCTCAGGGATACGTCTGGGTTGAAAGCTCAGCTAAATCAACACAAGCATCTTATAGCTTTCAAGATTCTTTTTTGAATCTCTCTCTCTCTCTCTCTCTCTCTCTCTCTCTCTCTCTCTCTCTCTCTCTCTCTCTCTCTCTCCTTCTTTCCTTTTATCTCTCTTTCCCTACCCCCAAACACAAATTGTGCTAAAGGATAAGACAAATTAGTTACAGTTCTTCATTAATGCGTTCAGCTTCTACTGTAGACACCAGGTTTGAAACTGAGTCTGGAATAAAGTAATGTTGTATATAAAGAGAGCACAAAGAAGAGGAAGGAGGACATGGGTGGGAATCAGAGGGCCTGGGGTCAGACCCTGACTCTGATGTATCACACCTGAAAGATCCTGACACCTCAAATAAATTCACTTCCAAATTCCTTAGAAACATCAAGGCTGCAGTACAAGCCAAGTCAAGGAAAATCACTAAGTAATTACCAGAAAGGCTCTGGAGTTTGGAGTTCCACATTTTCTAACCCAAAGTCTTTCCTTTCTGTTGTCCCATATAGAGAGAAGTTGGGGGGAAGGCCAAGAGACAAGCCTATTCCTGAAAGGAGATTATTGTCCTTTAGCCCTTGGAACTGACATCCATAACCTCGCAATAGGGAAGTATAGCTAGCCACAAAATCTCAGAGGAGATCTGAGGCTTGTTTTTAAATATGCAAGAGGATGCACTAGGTTCTGGAGACAGAAACACACTCACACACTCACACACACACACACACACACACACACACACATACATACACACACACCCTCAATGTACTTATATTTTAAACATCCTCTTTGAACCTCAGTGTTTTCACTGCAATGTGAATGGTGTTGGTGAAGTGATTTAGTTAAGATCCTATGGGGTCTGAACCTCATGACATTATTCAGTTCAATTCCATATAAATCATATGAACGAATGAACACTCTACTATGTACAAGGCACATTGCATACGAACTTTGTGAATCTCAATTTTCTCTTTGGTAACCTTTCTAAAGTTCTTAATGGCTCTAAATCTGTGAAAATATTGAAATCTATTCCACAAACATATATGAAGAGCCTACTTTGCTCAAGACACTGTGCTAAGTCATATCCAGAGATCCCAAGACAAAAAAGCCAAACCTCTTTACAGATGCTAGAAGCCACCTAATTTTAGATGCCTGGAGGTGTATTGGCTTTTGTTCTTCATTCTCAAAGAGAACCAAAATGACATCACTATGTTGGGGCCCACGTACAGTGTGTCCAGTGCTGGCTAATCAGGCTGATACGAGCTCAGAAGGTTATACCACAGGTTGGGCACAAAAAATCCACATGAGCATTTGGATTGGAGATGTCTGTAAATTTGTGCATCTCACGTTCCTTTTGAGCTACAGAAATTTTGCTTGGTTTGTAGAGCACAGAGCCTTCTTTGATGTGAGCATGCCATGCTGGGTGGTCCTGTATGTGTCTAGTATGTCTCACCATTGATTCCAAAGTTCTTCAGAAAAACCTTGGGGGTGTCTTTCATAGACTGTCCAGGTTTCACAGCAATGCAACAGTGAGAACAACACAGCACTTCTGTAGACCTTCCGTTTGGTAGGCAGTCTAATACTTCTTCTCTCCAACATTTTTCCTTCAGAACCTCCCAAACTTGAGATAGCTCTGGTAATTCAAGTGTCAACCTTATCATCTATGTGTACACACATGTAAAGTATACTGCCAAAGTAAGTGAACTTATCCACAGCATTCAAAACTTCTCCATTTGCTGTAACCAAGAGTTTCCCTTATGGCTGTTGCAGTCCTGGCTGGTGGAAAACCTCTGTTTTCTTGATGTTGATTGGGAGGCCAAAATTAGCACAAATGGCAAAGAATTGATCCATACTCAATTGCATCTCAGCCTCAGAGGATGTATTGAGTGCACAATCAATCCACCTAGGACTGGTCAGAGAGGTAGGAGGAAAATCAAGGGGTTACTGTAATGCCAGTTTTAACTCATGAAAAAGAATCTGCCTGGCTCCCGGCCCAGCATTCTAGCCACTGTGCCACCTAGCTGTCGAATGGAGAAGTACCTAGATGACTTGAGTTTAGCTATGGAAGTGAGGAGACCTGTGATGTGATAGGCAGAAGAGAGAGCAGAAGCACGAGAATTGTTTTATTATGGCTATGATGATGATGACAACGCAATGACAAAGACAATGTTGTTGTTGAAGATGATGATGATGATGATGATTGTTTGGTTTTAAGAGTGAGAGTGACCTGCATACATTAGGATGCAATGATGAGAGAAGCAGTACATAAAAGAAGCTTCAATATAAAGGGAAAAGGTTAGCCAAGGAGTGAGATCCTTGGAATGTATGGACTCAGAAATTCAGAGGAGCATATGATCAGACATTTAGAGTAAGAAAGGAAGTGCCTTGCTTAGTTTCTCCCAGCTAGTAATTACTCAAGGTGAGATTCAAACTCAGGTTTTTCTTGTCTCTGTGTTCAAGTCTCAATTAAAACCTTACTTTCCTCTAGAAACCTATCCTGACCTCCCTGTGATTGCCAGTGCCTTCCCCAAATTTTCTCCCATTTATCATATATGTATGTATGTACGCATGTATGCATGTATATAGGCATGTGCATACACACATGCATATACATATATATGTATGTATATATATATATATATATGCATATACACACTTTGCATGTTGTCTACATATGAGAGCAGGGACACCTTAAAGCCTGTCTCTGCCTCTATCTCTCTGTCTCTGCCTCTGTCTCTCTGCTTCTGTATCTCTCTCTGACTCTCTGGACTTTCTTGCTCTGTACCCCTGACCTTTGACACAAAAGATTTAACATGTATCAGGTGCTTAATCAATGCTCCATGGCTGGCTTCCAGAAGACTCCTATACTCTATTTCCTATACTGTGCTGCTCAGTTGTTATGAGCAAGGGCAAGGGCCACATATTCTTTAGGAACTGCAATGGAGGAGGGGAAAATATTGACTGATGAAGAAGGATTTCAAATTTCTATTGAGGGAGGAGAAGAAGCTCAAATAAGAGAAAAGCCATTTGGAGAAAATGCAATTACAATCAAAAATACATTCATGAATGTAAACTTACAGCAAACTGGGATATTTTGCTTGTTACCCCGCACAGATTTGGCGAGCCCATTCTCTGGTCCACATCATGAAAAAGGTTATGCAATTGGAAATGATATCTCTATTTATCTAGCTTTATCGCCAATACCTCTGCCTATAAAATTCTATATGTGGGATTCACTGAGACACTGCACAGACTAGGCAAGTTTCAAGCTACAAATCCTCCTGCTAAAATGTAAACTCACCTAGATTGGTGGAGAGGCGAGCTTGAGGATCCCAAAGCATCACAAAGAAAGGCCAAGTGAGCTACCACCTGGGAAATGTTCGATGGTCTAAACCAAGAACCTGAGCTGCTTCTCTTTACGACCTGCAGCCTCACACAAACCTCACAGTGAAAGCAAAAGTGCCAGAGAGATCTTGAAGAGAGCTTTCCCTTCCCATGTGTGTTGCGTCTGCGCTTTAATGTCACTTTCACAGTGGCTTTGCAAAAACGGGCAGCATTTATTCCATTGGTGGATGAAAACTGATGGCTTGGAAAGGGCTTCCCTTGAGGGAGATCAGAAACTTTTCAGTACCTTTAACAAGATGTACCAAAAGTCTTAGTGCAGCTTTAAGCTTCAGTGCCTTCCAACTGCACCAAGTCTTCCCATAGACTCTATATCTTAAAGAGTGGCTAAAGTTTAAGGAACTTACTAGAAATGATAGTGCTAGGTAGTATCAAAGGCAGAATTTGAACTCAGCCTGATAGTTCTGCCCCTATGAACAGCTCTCTATCTCTTCCCTTTCTCCTTTTCATAGATGAATATGTGTGTGTGTGTGTGTGTGTGTGTGAGAGAGAGAGAGAGAGAGAGAGAGAGAGAAGAGACAGAGAGAGAGAGAGAAACAGAGAGAAAGAGACAGAGACAGAGAGAGAGCAACACGGACAGAGAGAGAGAGGGAGAGAGGGATATAGAGGCAGAGAAGCAGAGAGGCAGAGAGAGATACAGGAGCAGAGAGACAGTGTCAGAGACAGAGAGATAGAAGCAGAGATAGGAGACAGACACAGATACAGAGGAGAAACAAAGAGACAGAGAGACAGACACAGAAAGAGATAGAGACAGAGACAGAGAGAGACAGAGAGAGAAACAGATAGAGTCAGAGAGAGATACAGAGGCAGAGAGACAGAGACAGACACAGAGAAACAGAAAGAGAGAGACAAACACAAAAAGAAATAGAGACAGAGAGAGACAGAGACAGAGAGAGAAAGAGAGAGATTGTGTTTAGGACACGTAGATAAGAGGTCAAAAGGATGAGATCAATGTTTGCAATTTCATGTGAGTGAGATAACAGATTCATTGGATGGAGTAGATTTAAAATTTGAAAATTCTTTACATAAATTATCTCATTTAAGTATTATAAAATACTCCCTGTAGTAGGTGTGGTGTAGGGTCATTTATCACAGTATTACAGGTGCCCAAACTGACATTAAGCGACTGTCATTTTCATGCAGATGTAGAATTTGAATGCAGGTCTTCCTGACTCCAAGTCTAGTACTAATGGCTAAATTTGGAATCTTTCAGCTAAGAAGAAATATTTTTCAGGTATTCAAAAGTCCCTGCTCTGGGGATAAGGAGAGTTTGTTTTTCTATGAGCTAGTAGCTTAAAGGTCTTGCCCAGTTTTAAATCTAAGATCTTTCTCTTTCTTCTAAAGCCCTTCTACACTCTCAGGGAATTGATTGTCAGGATGACTTTACTGACAAGCCCCTTGGCTCAAGAGCTAGAAAGGACTTGATGGCTCATAATCACATGCCCCTCCAACTGATCAAATGTTCAGCTACCATACCTGTTAAAGATCACCTGCTAAATCTGAAAGGGTGGTGAAATCAATTTGAACAAAGAGATTGCCCATTGTGGTAAAATAAAATATTGTGAATATCAGGAACAAAATATACATGCTGTACCCTGGTTGAGACCTGCTTTAGTTATTCCTAGAGGTGTTGGCTGTCCTTCATTCTAGAAGAGAACCATATGTTCCTGGATCTATCCCTCACAAGTAACCAGGCTGGGAAAGCATCGCTTTGGCACAGTGATCAGACATTTTCATTGCTAATGAAAAACTCAAAATATCTATAAAGAAGATACAGTCTAATAAATTACTTCAGTGGAGAGAAATGATGTGCTGGCATAAACCAGAGCCACTCCAATTCCCCAGCATGGTTTTTGCTGTTGTTGCTGTCTTAAACATGCAAATTAGTTACACATTTCATGCAGAGTAAATTTAAAGGTGCATTTCATAAAAAGCCTTGGTAGTTTCAAGGTCTTCTTAAAAAACCTCGCATTCTCATCTACAACATGGGGAGGTTTCCATAAGGACGGTGAGTTCCGATCTGATCGGGCTTTAAAAAAAAATGAAACTATTTAATTCAGTTACTTCACAGAATTTCTCAGGGAATACAATATTTCAAGTTTTTATGAAGGAAGTTGCTGAATTTAAGAGAAAAAAAATTAAAAGGAAAAGGAAATTTCAAAGGCTATAAATCTTTGGTGGAAGTCATTTAATTTTTTCTCTTAAGAAACCCTTTCACAATGTTCTGAATTAATAGAAATATTTCATTTCATGAAAACAACCAGACAAAAAGACAAACAAAAAACAAAACAAAATAACTAAATTAATTGTTAATATTTACTTATTAAATAACAAAAAACTTTAAGAGGGGGCCATCTAGGAATGTCAAATTCAACATGTCCCTCACCAAAATCATTATCTTTCTCTTTAATTCATCCTTCTTTTAACTTATATTGGTGTTGTTGGAGCAGCAAGGTGGTCTTGCATAGGTTGTTGTACTTGGAGTTAAAAATGTGAGTTCAAATCCTGTCTCAGATAACTAACCATCCGTTAATCAGTCAATAACCATTGTAAAGGACTTACTGACTTTTAGGGATTCTGCTAAGCACTGTGTTTGAGCAAAGTAACTTAGTACTTGAACAAAGTAACTTAACCTCTGTCTGACTTAGTATTCTCATGTAAAACAGGGACAATGACAGTATCTACCTCACAGGGTGGTTTTGAGGGGATAATAAAAATGTAAAAAGCTTTATAAATTTTAAAACATTCTAGAAATGCATTTCTGCTGAGGAAACTACCGTTCTTTCATCTAGGCTCAAGTCTTTGGCATCCTACACCAAACTTTATTTCCCTATATTTAATCATTTACTGCTTCCATTGATGCTACCTCCTCAGCAGCGTTTACATCTGCCTCCTCTCTGCTGTAGAAGTACTTCTGAGATTGTTATGTTTGTTTCCGAGAGTTGTCTTACCAGGCAGGGACACTGGACAGAGCATAAGCCTGTTTTCCAAAAGGAGCCAATCAAGAGCCTGCAGTGAGCTGAAGTCTTGCTCACTCCCAGATGCCTTTGCTGTCCTGACTTTGCTGAGCTGTGCTGCTCTTCCCCCACACCAGCCTAAACCACCCTTTCAGTGAACTGCTACGAAACATCCTACTTCTGTGTCCGACCTATTCCTGGGAAAGATTGTCTATTCCTTTTCAACCCTTCCCTGAACCTCTCCTTTGTGATTTTCCATCATAAATCCCCCCATCCTCCCCTAGGTTATGGGCTTTCTTGTACTTGAGCCTAAGCACTAGTGTCTGATTTTCACCCTAACACCTTTTCTGCTTTGACCTCGGCTTGTACTCCTATGCATTTTGAGGGGTGGGTTTCAGCTAGCTGACACCACTCTCACTATAACTCCATCTCACCTGCCACCACACTGATCCAATAATTCAATTCAGTTTAAAATAATAAAGTGCCTACTGTGTATCAGACCTTTCCATTCTCTTTTGAGGAAGTCTTGGATATGAGTCACACTTAAGCTTTTCTACCTAGGATCCAGGGTAGGGGCTCAAAGAGTCAGCTTACATAAGAAAAAATTGATCCTGACCTTTTTCTTTTAAAGCCACACTCTTTTCTCTTTCTTCCCCCTATGCTGAAGCTAGTTCTTTGGAGCTGAGGGATCCCTTAGTTGGAGAGCAGACAGACTCCAAAGCCTCTTGGGATGTATATTTTAAAACCAAAAAATTCCATGTGATTCTTGAGGAAATAAAATATTTAACTGAGGAGTAGGCTTAAATAGTGAAAACCTGGGGAGGACATTTCATTTGCTCTGCCTCAGGGCATCCCATGCTACAGTTCAGGAGCAGAGACAAGCTTTCTAGACCACATATGAGGTTAAGACCCTCCCAGGTTCATCCACCCAGTAAGTGTCTGAGGTTGGATTTGAACTTAGGTCTTCCTAACTCCATGCCCATGTGCCACTTAGCAAAGCATCCCAGTCCAACCCTCTCATGTAGTAGACAAAGAAAATGAGACACACAAAGGGCCTAGGGTTATGAAGACAAGTAGCAGAGTCAGAATTCACCTCTGTGAGTCCCAGGTCAGATCTCTCACTGCACTGCAGCAAGTCCAGGAGAGAGTTCAAATCTTCTTTCTAATAGGTAACATCTGTGTGTTCATAGGCACACCATTGCATCTCTGTAAGTCTCAGGTTCATCCATAAAATAAACATAACTATCCATGGTCCTTCTATCATGGTGTTATTGGAAGGATTAAATGAGATAAAGGATATAAGGAATTTGGCAAACTTTAAAATACAATATAAATCTCACTTCTTATTAATACACCAAATAATATTGCTGAAAAGATGGTATTTTGTTAAACCATGTCAATTTTCATATTATTTTCAGCTATATGTTTGAGCTGTTTTCTCTTAAAATATCATTACCATCCTATTAATGAATGCAGATTAATTTTTCTAAATATTTCATTCAATAAGTTATTTTCCATTTAAAAGGGAAAAAAAGAAATTCCAGGCAAGACAAATAAATGCTATAGCCACCTACAAAAGCCAGCTGATTTGCATTCAATTGAATGATGAGAGTAAACTTTGTCAGATTGCAATGTTCCCTCAATGAGCTGCTTGTCTGATCTGGGAGACAGGGCAGGATTTTCTGTTCCTTTTATCCTTGTTTCCCTTTCAACTCTGTCCTGTGTGTTATCATTTATATACACGGTTATAATTAAAGCTAAAAATTATGGCACAGCATGATATTCCCTTGTAATTTTTTATTTTAATGAGGACTACAAAGATTATATCCACTCAAATGTATGAGATTGGATTGATGGGAAATGCTTTAATTAAGTGATACTGAAAAAAAACAGAAGAGAGGTGGTGTGTGAGCAGAGCAATTTGAAAGTGTAACATGCAGTACCTGATCCCCCATTGTTGATTAGGAATCTATCTTATGCTAAAATCTTCCTTTTAGTCAGTAAGTTCCTTGTAACGGGAAACAAAAAAATCTGAGCCTCATTGATCAAATGTCAGGGCTTCTGTAGGAGAGCTCCCGGCATGGGGTACCAAGTGTGATGACTTACAATGTCAAAGTTGAATCTTAAATTCTGCAATATGTATATTGGTTAGTTTGAAACTGGCTTTTGAAGATATTATTACTTGGACTGCCAGACAGGAGAAGAGAATGTTTCTCAGGTTCAAGCAATGGGAATACAAATATACTTAGTGTACTTTGATAATGAAAGGGTGTATGTCTCTCATTTTCCTTCAGACTCCATTTTTGTTAGATGTCAGGCAGCTCACAAGTGCACCAGTGAAACCACTGTGAAAAAAGAGACCATTTAGGACAGTATGAAGAATAGATGTTACACTTAACTAATAAAATCTTTGATGAGTGCCCCCAGGCTAGAACTGTTTTGAAAATGTACCTACAAACAATTAATCCTTGAAATTGGAGGTGGACAACAGCAATCCTGTCCTCTAGCCAAGGATCTCACATAGGATTAGTAATTCTCAAAATTCTCTCTGATTTGCAATTCATATTAATCTGAGGCTGAATAAGAACTAAGAAAACAAAGGTCAATGTACTCTAAAACCCTAGTTTACATTCACATCTTTAGAAGATAGAAGCAAGGGCAAAGAATAAAAGATTAATAAAAGAGTATGACATGGTTCTCTAAGTATGGTAGAAGAAATGCAAAAACTCAGAATGAGCTAACCTGGTTAGAAAATCTAAAGATAAGAAGAACAACAACAAACAGTTCTCTTTGTTTTGTTTTGTTTTACATATACTGAAAGTAACAGGAGGTTAATAGAATCTTCTCTTTCAGTTAGAGATGCCTCATCATGGTCTGGCCTTGTGTTATTAAAGATTGTGCCAACAGAGTACAAACTCTTGTACATCTTCTCAAGCAAGAAAGGCTTGAAGGATAGGCCAAGCAAAAATAACCCTGAGTTTCTTTTGCTCATGGATCACTCTAGTTTAAGTGTGTGGAGGCTTTTCTCTAGAATATTTGCCATAAGCTAATAATATTACAACCCATGTGACAAACAATGACAATGAGTCATATGTATTCCTTTTTTGCTTCTGTGGGAAAGATGATGGCATGGTGGGGAAAGAGGCAGAAAAGTCCAAGAGGATAAAAGTTCTTTAAGTATTCACTAATATTAAAACAACTCTAAATCCTAGAATTTCAACTTTGTTTAATAGCAAAAGAACTGAAACCCTACTGCAAGTTGTGGCCTCCATCTACCTCAACATTCTAATAATAATAAAATAATACCTGATTCAATGAACACTTTAATAAATGATTCTTGGAAAGAATTAGTTTGCAAAAGTGCAAAGGTTGGCATCAGCTCTCTATGTACAGTCAGATCATTGACTGGTTAAAGCAAAGGTTAAAATAAGGATCCAATGAGAAGGAAGGATAAAGAAAAGACAACACAGAAAGCAATGGAACAACTCTTGCCCCAAGATGTCCAGATCAAATTATGAGAAAGGGGGAGGGAGTAATTCCATGAATAATAGGCAAGCAAGAAAATTTGCTCAGGGTAGAGACCTTCTTTTAGCAATACAAATTAAAACCTGTTTGAAACAGATGCCTATTAGAGGGTGTCTGACGCACATAAAAGCAAGGGCCTTCCTCAGATTCACATGCCTAATGGACAACAATAATAATACTAGAACCTAAGTCTTTCAGACTCTAAGCTTAGTGCTTCATACTCTGTCACACATTACCTCTTAGAGAAGTTTAATCAATGCAAAAATAAAGAGTGAAAAAATACAAAAACCACAAAATATCACCATTCAAAAAGCATCTCAGTGGCCAGCTAGTCAAATTTCAACCTGAACGAATATCTCTTCTCCAATAACTGATATGATCATCATGCCCAAAGTTTACCTTGTGTATGTCCACAATTATCAACAAATATACCTTCTTATACTTTACATAGATGATAAAAAGACAGGTGGATGGATGGATGGATGGATAGATAGATAGATAGATAGATAGATAGATAGATAGATAGATAGACAGAGAAATAGATAGATAGTTAAGAATGGACCACCCTTCACAGTAGAGAAGAAAGAGCACTAGATTTTTAGTCAAATTATGGCTGGGCTTCAAATGCCAGCTTTGCTACTTAACACTTGTGTAACTTGGGGGATTTCAATTAGCCTCTTGGTTCCTCAGTTTCTTCCTTTAAAAAGGGAGAGAGTTTTACTCAATGCCCCTGAAGTCCCTTCCAACCCTTGAGTTAAAATGCTATAGTACAATGATAATTAAGGCTAAATCCAATTTCTATAGAATCTCCTGAGCACATTACTTCAAGAACTGGCCCAAGAAATAGTTTTGAAAATATATTTAGTGAATATATTATATATTCTACAGAAGGTAGTATAATTATTTTGTGTTATGTAATTATATCTAATATATGATTATATAACTATATTCATTCATAAGACATTTTTGAAGTCTTATTATGTGCATTGTCTTGTGCTTTGTGTATGCAATCTTAAAATGAAGAATTCTCTAACCCGAAGGAATTTATATTCACCCACTGGGAAAATACACCTATTCTTCTTTGCCACAATGGCCAAACAGTACCATTATGCATTAAGGCTATCTTTAATGAAACAAATAGATAAGCAAAAAGGAACAGAAGGAATTCACAAATGAGCTTTGACTATTTTCCGGTCACACATCTGACTTGCAAGGTGTAAAGAAACTATGATGCTGTTGTTTGATTAAATTGATTATATTTCAGATAAATGGATTACAGTTCTTCACCTTTGATAAATACTCTGAAGAACAAGTCTAATATATTCTGATAATTTGAAATTTGCATATTTGCCCCCTATTATTCGATAAATTCATCAAATAATCAACCAAAAAGTATATACTAAGTAACTACCATGTGCCGGCCATTGTGCTAAGCAATGAGAATGTAAATGCCAACATGTGCCTGCCCTTGAAGAGCTTACATTCTAACGAGAGAACATAGCGATATATGACATATACAAAATGAATACACCATGTCTTGAAGAAAAGAACCCCCCAAAGCTAGGAGTGGAATGGGGGAGGTGAGTCAGGAAAGAACTCATGAAGAAAGTGCTATTTTGAAAACATTCATCCAAACAACAAACAGTGACCTCAAGATTCTGTAAGGGCAAGTAAAGTGGCTCTTTTTACTGTTTTTTTTTTCCTTTTGGAGAGATTCTCAGCACCAAGGCAATCAAATGTCTTTGATTGAGTCTTGCCTTTGTTTGTAGGAAGGCCCAGACCATTTTGTTAATTAGGTCACGATTAGAAGCCCTTGAGAGGTATGAAGCTCTCAGGCCCTGAAAAAGAATGTACTCTGAGCATAGCCATTAGGCTAAAACTCTCAGAAATTCAGGAGGAGATGTTTTGCTTGGGGGCTCACTCAAAGTGTTCCTGTGACTTGGCCAGATAAGACTCTGGATAGCAGTTAAAGAACCCATGCCCTGCCCCCACCCTGGTTCTGAAACCCAGATTTTGGTGCTTCTCTCTCTGGTAATTATGTATGTATTGCTATGGACAGAGAGTTAGAAGCCCTGTCTGCTGATTTGTGTTATTTACTCTGTTTATATATTATATTTCTGCTTGTAATTTCTGTTTGTGTTTTCTCTGAAGTTCAGGGTGCTGACTTTTTCCATGACCTAAGTGAATGATATATGTATGTAGAGTGGGATTGGTAACCCCTTAAATTTGCTTTCCTTAGAAAAGCAGATCAAATAACCTATGCTAGTAGCCCTCCTGTGTGCTGGTGTTATTGGCCTTACAAAGCCACAATAGTGGAAAGTAGCATTGTTGTTACAGATTCATAAGTGAGAAGGGACAGCATTTATTGTCATCATTACTGAGGATTCCATGTTATTCTAATGCAAATATTATTTGAATAAATTGTCATTTTTTCCCACTGCGGTTAGTTGCCCCACTTTTCTCTCATTAGTATAAGCTTCCCCTGCTTTTGTGTTTTCTTTGATTCTAATCAATGCCCTTCTACAAATTTTATGTAGTATTCATATTATGTGAGGTTTTCACTATGGCCTATATTAAGTTTGAAATGATTCCAAGACCATTGTTCCTCTAGCTATCCCTGAAACTGACAGAGTTCCTTTGCAAGCCTTTGGAATAGTTTAACCAATATTTGTTGGGAGTTTATTCTGTGGCTGTGCGTGACCATCTCCATGATATCTCCTCTTCCTTCCTATTAACTCCCCGAGCTTCTTCCAATAGGCCACAGCTTGGCAACTTGTAACAATGGACAGCCTAAAATGAACTGAAGGATTTGTGCAGTGTAATCCACAGAAATGCTAAGGTAATTTTAGAAGGGTATGTAAGGGATGAAAGCTATTCTTTCAAATAATTCCTGAAGAGGCTAAAGAGACAAAATTGATGGCATCCTTATACACTGAGTGATCAAATTTGTCCATTATGAAAAATCAAAAGTTTAACTTTCCATCTCTTGACAATTGGGCTTCAGGGAGAAAGCCACCAAGAAAAAAAAATATCACTTGATAAAATACAGCCATTTCCAAAAGCCTAGAGTAAAGGTTATAAGATGGATCATTCACTCTAAAGATCTAATGGGCTGAACTACTTTTCCATATCGAGGTAAAATTATAGGCTGTGGTTTTTGAACAAATGGCACCAGCAGGTACCAATTGGTAGGTGTAATGGGTCAGGTGACTTCGCAAGCCTGAAATGGAAACAAGTATTCTACATAATCAAAAAGGAACAAAGTTCAACTAAAATGAGCCTTTAAGGGTGACCAAATGTCTAACAAAGAGAGAACGTTTATTCTGAAAAGTACAAATTAGCTCTGGCTATAAGTTTTGATGAATGCTGCATTGACATAAAATATAAGCTAGAGATTTCAATACGTAAACACTTAAACTTGACAAAGAGAGGGCAAATTTTTGCTTCAGGACATGTTCTCATTCTCAGTCTTCCAATAAAGAGCTATTTAGTAACAGAAAGCAAGAATGTGAATTAAAATTCTGATTTCCCCCGCCTCTCCAAATTATGGTAGAGATCTAAGTAGACTTCTACCACCCAGTCAAAAAGTAGAAAGAAGGGTTAGGCATTTAATATTTAACAATGAGAAATTGTTTGAATTGAAAGTATAGATTATTCTTGATAGAGACAGTTCCTTCCTTGTTCACATATATTGACAACAATGAAATCACGGATCTGCTAGAAGAAAAGCAAAGTTAAATATGGACAGATGAATACAACATTAATCTAAGGAGGGAAGGAATACTAAAAACTGAGTATCTGAAACCTTTTCCTCTAGGACACAGAATGTTAACTGGGACTTATAGGAAGCTACAGATTACATGTGAGGAGAGAGTGCATGACTCACATGTGGAATATTGTATACAATGGCATCAAGGTGAGAGATGTAAGGTTAAATTATAATAATACCAAAAAGGCCAGTTTGATTGGAAAGCAGAGAGTGGGAAAGGCCTTAACACTCATGGAAATGCAAATTGTATGTAGATTGTAAAGAGCTTTCAAAGCCAAGCTGAAGAGTTTGTGTTTTATGCTAGAGATGATCGAGGGCCCTTGAAGATTCTTGAATAGGGAAATGATATGGGAAAACTTATGTTTCTGAATAATTATTTTGACAGCTATGTGGAAGATGTATTGGATAGGGGAGAAACAGTGAAGAAAGGGAATCTGTCTTATCTAACCATTTTATCTTTACCATAACCAAACTCAGTCTTCTGCACACAGCAAGCACTTAATAAACATTCTTGGAATGATTTTAATAAATGTGTTATTCCCCGCTTGCCAATAATTCAAAATGAAATGCCAGACAACAAAAGCCATCAATGATTCTCTTATAACAGGGCCTTTGTGCTTTTCAATTTTTTATGAGACATTTCAATAGGAGAAAGCTGAAAAAAGGAAGAGAGATGACATCTGTAAAACATGACAGTATGAAAGATTATGCAGCATATATTTTTGTAGTTAAATATTATAATGTAGTATAAACTCAAGAAAGTTTCATTTATGGGCCTTTCAATTTATAGACCATGAGGCTACTCCCAAATGGAAATGAGCACACTTTGAAGGAGCTACCCCAAGGTAGACGTAGGCCCCTAAGAGACAAATGGGATTTACTGTCTAATGATTATGCTTCAACAATAAATGTACCCTGTCACTATGGAATCGTGGGATCTATTCTCCAGGTTAAATGTTGCCAGCTCTTTCAATCAGTCCTCATACAGAATGCTCTCAAGGCCCTTCCCCATCTTGGCTGCCCTCCTATGGACACATCCCAGCTTTTCTATGCCTTTTCTAAAATGCAGCCCTTATAACCTAACACAATGCACCAGATGTGATCTAAATAAAGCAAAGGAGGATGGATGAACACGGCTGATGCTGAGCCTCTCAGAAGAGCAGGGAGAGCACAAAAGGAGACTTGTCAAAGAGACGGGTGTCCTCCCCACCTCCACAAACCCAGATCTTCTCTATCTCCTAACCCAATGGTATTTTCCCCAAGTGCACAACATACCTTCTCCTCAAATGTGGCTTAATAAATCTTTGTTTATTGTGTGCTGTGTGAAGGCATCAATTTCAAAATGTCCTCCTTCTCCTCTGAAACCAGAGACAGGAATTTGTCATGGTACCATGTGATGGGAATCTCCTCTGGACGTTCCCTGCTGAGATATACTTCCCATTCAAGTTACCTCGTGTGTCAGTCTTACTTCTTTAAATTTTCCATGATACAAATAAAGATCACAGACGACAAAGTCCTAGATTTGGGGCCATAAAGGACACTCAAAATCATATAGTGTAACCCACTTCATTTAAAAGATGAGGAAACTGGGTCTCAGAGGAGTGGGATTTGTCCAAGAGCAGGCACATTGGTTTCCAAGACTTACGTTAATATTCATACTTGAGGGATTATCAGCTATGAACATGTTGCCAAGTCTCTCAGTGCCACAGGGAACTCTCCAAAATGAGAACTTATGGAGGTTTTTTTTTTTTCTTTAAATCTGTGGCGGGAATTTTCACAATGGGAGTTCACATGGCCCATTAAATGAAAGAGTTAGACAACACTTTCCACTCATTTTGTTGTTGAGTCATTTCAATCTTGACTGACCTTTCATGACTCCATCTAGGGTTTTCTTGGCAAAGATACTGAAGTGGTTTGTTATTTCCTTCTCCAGTGCACCCATTTTTGTCAGGCAATCAAAGGTTAAGTGATTTGACCAGGTTCCCAGAGCTAGGAAGTATCTGGGGCTGGATTTGAACTCACATCTTCAGAATTCGAACTCCAGGCCCAGTGCTCTATCTACTGTGCCATTGGCTCCTTCCTATAGATAACACATAACAAGATATATACCTACATACTTTTACACATAAACACACGTAAGTTAAAGGCATCTTTATAACTTTACACTGGCTGTGGTACCATATTATATTCTAAATAAGAAGCATTTTTCATCCACTCTGTTTTTCCTGTGCAGGTAGTTGTATCAATCCCTTTCAGGTTACTTTGGGCTTCAGTGGAAGCACTGGAATTTGAACCCAGAATCTGTGATTCTGTTAGAATTTCATCACACTGCCTTCCTTACACTACTAAGACTAATGCACAATAGTATCTCTAAATTAAATTGAAGAAGTGTAGCGAGAGAAGTAGGGAGAGAACAAGACTCTGACTTTTGTAAGGACCCAACACCCAGTTCAGACTCGTCTCTATTTATACAATAGCCATGTAAGAAAATAAATTTGTGCATACCAAATTGTTTGCCCCACATTGGCTTCAAATATTAAAGACAAGTGACTGCTTCAATTATAAAGAGCCCAGCAAGAGTTCAGATTTACTGGAAGCAGGCACCAGCTCCAGTTTAGAGGATTTTAATTTGAGATCACTCTTGGATATTTGGGCCTGCTGAAATTACCTCCTAAGCTGCCAAGGCCATCATTTTCATTTAAAGTCTGCTGCCACACAGAACCTAAATGTCAAAACTTAGCTCAGTGTTTAATGAGTAGATAAATAGTAGAAACCACATCTCTCAAAAATGCAGCTACGCTATTATTAGGGACTTATAGCATCTAAATGTGACATTTACTTCCCTTTTGTGTGGCTATTTTAATTTTATTTCCTATTAAATTCTCCTCTGATTTTAGAAACTTTTTTAATAGAAGTAAAAAACAATCCCTCCCCCCCCCCATTTATTTTTTGGTTTGTGTTTGTTTTTCTTTGCTGTTCACATGAGCTGCATCTTAGTGTTCTAATTCCCAGCTCCCAAGCAATGGATAGTGGAGTTTTTACAGGTATTCTTCGAATATGAAAAGTTGTCGATCCAGGCAGAAGATGCCCCGCAAATTGCTTTTATGTTATATGGTGTCAAATTCAGATGACCTCAACATGGAAAGGCCTGAGACCTCAGAGTCAGATGCCATATCAGAGGTGATTTAGACCCACCGAAAGGTGAATAGGCTTCTCTTCTACAACATATGGCATGAGTGACCACCTAGATTTTGTCTCCAGACCAACAGTGAGACAAAGCCCACCACCTTTCAGAGGCAGTCAAACTCCCTTTATGGATCAATCAAATTGTTAAAAAAAAAAAAGTTTCATGACAGGACTCTTTAAAACTTCTAATTATTGTTCCCAGTTTTGCTCACTGGAACTGAACTGAACAGGTCCGTCCCATCTACCTGGAATGTATGCCCCCTGTCCTCCAGCTCCCACAAGCCCTCTCTTCCATTAAGATATGACTCCAACAATGGCTTCAGAATAGAACCCTTCCTGATGACCATGCTGCTATTATTCCCTTCCAAACTACCTTGTATTTAACTAATTTGTATGCATTTATATTTAGATTAGGAATTATCATTATTATTATATTATTATCATTTGTTCTTTTCATATTTGTGCTGTATATATGAATGCATACATATTTATATGCATATATACACATATACAAATACATATACATACCCATAAACACACTCAAACTTTATAGACTTGTCTTCGTCATACAAACGTATGTTCTTGGTGAGTAGGATTGCTTCAGTCTTTGGACATGCACATGCTAAGTGTCTTGAACAATACTAGCCACATAGAAGGATTACAAAATAAAAATACTTGCTAGTTGTTGATTGGACTGCACTAATTTAATAATCTGCCTCCCATATGGTAGCTTTCAAACACTTATATAAAGCCAACATGCTTCATCTCTTTGTTATGATTGCAGAAAAAAGTGATGGGCTGCAGGACAGGGAGGATACAGGGAGACTTCATAAAGACAAAGGATAGCTAAATCACAGTTTTATGTTTCAAAATTAACTATCTTTTAACTTTTTGTTTCTCTTTCTCTGTGTCTGTCTGTCTCTCCCATTTGTGTGCGTGTGTGTGTGTGTGTGTGTGTGTCTTTGTGTAATATATCTGAGTTGGGGGCGGTGTCTTCAGGTCTGGAGAACTTCTATTCTGATCCTTTTGATGGGTTTTTGTTTGTTTAGTTTTTGTTTTAGAATAATACCAGTGCTTAGTATAGTCCTGTCACAAAGTTTCTTGACTCGTTTTGATTTTTTTGTCTATTGTTTGTTGAGTGACTGAAATGTACTGAACTTGGAGTCCAGAAAATCTGAATTTAAATCTCACTTCTGACACCAACTAGCTGTGTGAATTTGGGCAAATTCCTTAGCTTCTCCGAGGTTGAGAAAACTCTCTAAAAAGAGTATTGGCTCTGGAGACAGAGGATCTGAGTTCAGAGTCTGCCTCTAATACTGTTATGTGGATAACCCTGGACAAGCAATATAGGCACCTTTGGCCTCAGTTTTCTTACCTATAAAACAAGGAAGAGAATTTGATTATATGGCATTCAAGGTCATTTCCAAATATACACCTGTAAGCATCTGATCTCTGGTGGATGGAGTTGAAATACTCCTAAAAATCATTGATCCCTGAATGACTTCCTCCCGTAGTCTAAGAATTTCTCCTCTTTAGAAAGGTTGATTTATCAGAATCTCATAGGTAGAAGAGTCTGCAGAGAATATTTAGTCTAATTCTATATAGGAATTCAGAATGGATTGAGGGTTATTAGCTCGAGGTCCACAGATTACTTGAGATTTGAGCAAAGATTTTAGAGGGTCTTGAATTTGGATAGAAAAAAATCACGTTTATTTAAATATAACTGATTTCTTTGTACTATTTTGTATTTTATACATTTTTAAAAAGTTATTTTGAAAATTATTTTATAGGTTTCATGAGATTGCCAAAAGAGGGCAATAAAACATTAAGAACTTCTCCAGATTATTGAAGATTTATTTAAAAGTTACTATCCAACTTCCATTTTACTCAGCAAGTCAACAAGCATTAATTAAGTACTAACTGCATCTTAAACACTGTGAAAAGCATTGGCAATAGAGAGATTTAAAAAAAAAAATCTGTTCTCAAGCAGCTCATATTTAATTAAGATAGAATGGAAGGGGGCAGCTAGGTGGCACAGTGAGTAGAGCATCAGCCCTGGAGTCAGGAGGGCCTGAGTTCAAATCTTACTAGCTGTGCAACCTTGGGCAAGTCACTTAACCCCAATTGCCTTGACTTCCCTCCTCAGAAAAAAGAAAAAAATAAAGACTGAATGGAAGGTGGAGGTTGGAGGGTCCTCAAGGACTGTCTAGTCCAAACCTTTAGTTTATAGATGATATACTTTGGAGCTAAAGAGGGGATAGGCCAAGGTCAAATAGGTATTAAGTGACAGAGATGAGCTCAGATCATCTGAATCTGAAGGTGGTATTCTTTGCTTACAACTGTGCTAAAGACCTTACCTTGTTCCCCTGAGGAAGCTTAAATTCATGTTTAGATATTTCTAAGTGTTAAGGAATGTTTTCATTTTACAGACCTTAAGTTTAACTCTTTGTAATGTGTAATCTGGGTCTGTCTTCTGTGGCTGACCAGAATCCCTCTCTTCCTTTTCGCCGTCAGATATTTCAGCTTCAATCAGGGCACACGAGAGTCTGCCTTCAATAGCCCTACTCATTTGTCCTGGCCTGTTTAATATTCTTTCCTTTCATTACCATCTTTTCCACTTTCAGATTGTCATTTGGAAACTACCTCCTTCCTCTCCTTACCAAGACTTCACATCCATGTAGAGAAAACCAACAAAAAGATCTAAATCTACACATTCATATACCAACAAATTATAAGGGGCTGTGTCAGACTGTTTTAATATTTTTACCTCCTCTCCAACCCAATAGGGTCTTTGGTTTCTCTTGTGAGTGGCACATTTTTTTTTTTTTTTTGTGGAGTAGAACTGTTATTAACAGACTTTTGTGAGTCTTAAATCGACTTTGCTCTGAGTAATTGGCACCTCAATTAACCTCAGAGTCACAGAATTTCCATTTCGGAGGGGGTGTGGGAGTACGTCTAGTTCAACCCATAAATGACAAAGATCCACTCCCCAGCATCCCCTAAATGTTGCCGTTCAGTCTCTAGAAGACTTCCAAGGAAGATCAGCCTCTCAAGGCAGCCCATCTCACATATACGGTCCCCTAATTGTCATGGCTCCTGATTTTATGGTGTGTCCAAATACTTGTGGACTTTTTACCACTCAATTGATCCAATACTGTGAAGAAGATACACACACATATATGTCACACACACACACACACACACACACACTCACACATCACAAATCTAATCTTTAGAAAAGGTCATCATTAGGTCATTCATGAATAGAGGCTTTGCTGTCCATAGGAAAACTATTACAAATCATAAGGAGCTTGACAAGGAATCTCATATCCATCCATGACCACAGTTTCAGAAGAACTCCTTATTTTGCCATTTGCCATTGACAAAAGTTAACTAATTAGTGAATAAGTTACAGTAATGAGCCAATAATGGTGATATGAGGAAGACAAGAGGGTATCGTGTTTAATTTAATCCTATTGAGGTCAGAGCTGAATGAATTTATTTGCTAGTCTGAATAAAAGGAATAAATAGATTAAGGGCAGACAGCTGCACAAGAGGGAGACCTTGATGCCCAGGCCAATCTGAAACTAAGAACCAACGAGCCTAGATCAAGCCTTGGCAATGAGTTTGAGCAGGCCAAAAAGAAGATCCTGTAAAAAGTTGCTCTCCAATATCTATTTAAATCAACAGTGTAACAAGCATTGATTAAGCACCGACTGTATACTAAGCAGTGTGCAAAGCATTGAAAAAATGAAGACCACCCCCCAAAAAAGCTCATATTTAATTGTGGTTAAGTATTAGATTAAATATGCTAAATATTTCAGTCATTCCCATCAGGGCACAATGCCGACCTGCTCAAACAGTACCCAGGAGCATTGTTTTGAAAGAAGTCTACATTTTCTGAAATTAACCTAGAAGAAGCCTTGGATTAACAGAGAGTGATGAGTGCTGCACATAACGTGCTCAGGTAAAGGCCCTTGTGATGCTTTTTTTTTTAAATTTATTTATTTATTTAATTAATTAATATATTTAGTTTTCAGCATTGATTTTCACAGGAGTTTGAATTACAAATTTTCTCCCCATTTCTACCCCACCCACTCCAAGATGGCATATACACTGGGTGCCCTGTTCCCCAGTCAGCCCTCCCTTCTATCACCCCACTCCCCTCCCATCCCCTTTTCCTTTCCTTTCTTGTAGGGCAAGATAGATTTTCATGCCACATTGCCTGTGGATTTTATTTTCTAGTTGTATGCAAAAACTTTTTTGTTTTTGTTTCTGAATATCTATTTTTTAAAACTTTGAGTTCCAAATTCTCTCCCCTCTTCCCTTCCTACCCACCTTCCCTAAGAAGTCAAGCAATTCAGCATGAGCCACATGCATATCATTATGTATAACCCTTCTACAATATTCATGTTGTGAAACACTAATTATATTTTGCTTCTTCCTAATCTATCCCCCTTTATTGAATTTTCTCCCTTGACCCTGTCCCTTTTTGAAAGTGTTTGTTTTTGATTACGTTCATCCCCGTCTGCCCTCCTTTCTATCATACCCCTTTTTTTATCTTCTTCCTCCTTCTTTCCTGTGGTGTAAGATACCCAATTGAGTAT
>CM053624.1:12372560-12409236 GCA_028646595.1 Phalanger gymnotis
GTGATCCTGGGGATGGAGAGCTTTCCCAGACTCAGCCTGGGTGAGGTCAGAGCCTTCAGGGCTCCAAAAACTGGATATAACTGGGAAGAGCTTGGCATTAGATTTTTGGGGCACACTCATGGAAGGAGTGTTGAGACTCTGGGCAAGCTGCAAACTGCCCCCCAGCTTTGAAACCCAGATGTTGGGCTCTTGAGATGGTGTTGATGTTAAGACTCCGGGCAGCTGTAGCTAAGGAGCCCTCCAGCTTGTAAACCAGGATGCTGAGACTTTGTTGAACTCTGGTAACTATGTATCGGGATTTGAATCAGACAAGGTCTGTCTATTGAAGTTTGTAATTTGCTTGTATTTTGTTCTGAAGTTCAGGTGTTCTAGGATACATGGCTGATTAAATTATGTATCCTAGAACATGCTAATGAGACAATTTTGCTTAACAACACACTAGGGTGTTGGCTTTTTCCCCTGAACTAGATGAATGATATTTGTGTGCTGAATTTTAAGCTTGCCAACCCCTTAACCTTTCTCTCCTTATTAAGGCATATCAAAAGAACCTGGGCTTTCTGTCTGTCCGGTAGCTTTCTGGGTGCTGGCTGTGGGTGGATCTGGACCCCCCACAGAAGCTGCTAGCCAGATTGTGGAAACAATATGATGGAAGCTAGGAACAGAAAGAAGCAGAGATAAGAAGAGAGAAAACCCCAGGCACAGGATATAGACCATACAAACACATAGATGTTGAAGGTCTCATTTGAACAATGACTTGGGAAGATTTTTTTTTTCATGCTTTTGTCAATGTCTAGTTTGGTTACTGGGAAGGGAAGAATTCATTGTGTGCTGGACTTGAAAACAGAATTGGTGAGTTCAGATTTTGTCTTTGTCACTTATGTCCTGTCCCTTAAGCTCTGTCACCCATGGGCCAGTCACTTTTCCTGGGTTGTGGCTCCCTAAGCTGAGAAGGGATTGAGGTTGGAAGAGATCACCACAGGTACTTCCAGCTTCCAATAAAGAATTTTGTGTTTTCTGTGGGTACCTACATCAACTCAAAATCCACTTCATATTCACAAGCATGAGAGATTCAGTAAATCTCAGTCACCAGATGGATGAAGTGCTCCTATGAGTTTCAGGTAATCATTTTGGGGAAAACAAAGAAAAACAAAAAATGACCTTAGAGGTTGTTCTCCTAATACTTCACAGTGATGTGCCTTAAATAAGCTGACAAGAGGACAAAGAAGCTTCATGTACACCGCACTATTTATTCTGAACACTGTAATTCAAGAGCATTTTTTTAACATTTGCGTCATTTTACTTTGATGAACCAAAACAATGAACAACCAGAAAGCTTCAGTAAAAGAATTCTGGATGAGTCACCTCATCCTGCCCTAACTCGTTTAGATAAATCCTAAAATAATGATTAAAAAATATAAAAAACCCTTTTTTAATTTTGAAAAGAATCCTTCTATAATGCTAACCTGATCCTTGTTGATTATAATGTCTTCTACTGAATTTAATTCTACAAACCTTTACTAAATGTTATCTATGTGCCATGCACTGAGCTCTGTGTTGGGAGACATAAAAATAAAGCACTCCCCTGTGAGATTCATTGTTTTTTGACTAGGTAAAGAGGCCTTTCTCTGCCTCATTTCTTACCTAGCTTTAGTCATTAAATGGATATTGCCTCAGTCAAACTGAGACCTGTTAAAGATCTTGGCTTACAAAGGCCAAGGTCTCCCACTGCATCTGGGGCCATTTCCAGTTATCCTGATCTGTATCTTGCCACTGTTCCCAGATGATTGTAGACAAGAAAGTTAGACTGGGGACTTTGCACAGCCCTTCCTCACTTAAATCCGATTCACTTGCATGTCAGAGTATCATTTTCCTCATATCATGGTCCTCATTGAGAATGAAGGACAAGCAACAGAAATAACCACAATTTTACTAGGGGGAAGCCAACATGAATACAGAAAAGGAAATAAAAATATGTTCAAAGACACACAAAGTTAGTTGAGACAAATTCAAGACAGAGAAAACACAAATGTATATAAATGAAGAGTTGTGACAATATCAATGTAGGATCATCTCTCCCCTTTTTGTCTATAACCCTTTTCAAAAATTCAAATGATGTTACATATGTTAGAAATGGATTAAATTAACATTTTTGCACTTCAGGTTTTGTAGGATTCCAAAACAGAAGAGACCTTGGAGATTATCTAATCCAACCATTTTATTTTATAGATGTAAAAACTGAGGGTCCAGAAAGGGAAGCAACTACTCCAAGATGATTCAGGTAGTAACAGGGGTGGAATTTGAACCCAGGTCTTCTCTCTCTAAATACAATTTTCATTTTACTGACCCTATGTTGCTTCTATAAATATATCCCACACAATGGGAATGAGGACATGGATGGGAGTAGGGGGAAGGACAGAAGGGTATTACTCTTATTGGCCTAATGAATAACGTGACCAAAAGTTGGTGTTAATTTTCAAAGCAGGAGACATGAGTCTCCAATACCTTTAGCAAATATGCAATTTCATAATACATGGCTAAGTTATTGGTTATCAGTGAGGCAACTTTTATGGGCCTATTTATGCATTTGCCACATTACTTCACCACAAAGGTCATATTTTCATTAAAAATTTCCATTTTGTCTCTGATTATTTTATATCAAGCATACGTTTACCTCCATATCTATTTCTCTTCATTCTGCACAATAGGGATAGGAAAATAAAAACAAATCATGTCTGACTCTTTGTGACCCCATTTGGGGGTTTTCTTGGCAAAAATAATGGAGTGGTTTCTCATTTCCCTGTCCAGCTCATTTTACAGATGGGGAAAGTAAGGCAAACAGGGTTAAGTGACTTGCCCAGGATTATATAGCTAGTAAGTATCTGAGGCCAGATTTGAACTCAGGAAGGTAAATCTTCCTGGTTACAGGCCTGACATTCTATCTATTCTGCCACCTAGCTGCCCATGTTACTTTAAAACCATAACATAAATGAAAGAGGAATTGCTAAGAATACTGACGTAGAGATACACAGACATCGATAAGCGAAATGGTGTGGCTGAGTTACTTAAATCCAACCTGGTTCAAGTACATGGTTAGATCACCTTCTATCCTAACAAAAAAAAAAAAAATCCTTCAAGGGGAAACATGTTCAGAGAGGCTATGGGAATTTGGCTGAATGCAGGCGACTTGTCTACAAAAGGTCAAACTAGATAGAACCACTCATTTCAAAAGGCTGGACCAAGTATGGCATCTCCCTATGAAGGAAGTTTGAGTGTGTGGGGGCTATAGAGGGGAGAGATCTTTTCTTCTACCTTGGCCAGATCTCCTCCCTAACCCTGTCCCTCTTGGCTAGAGGAGGACCTCGAGAGTTGTGAAAAGTAGAGGGGATTTTTACTTCTTCCATCTTCCTCTCAATGTCCTAGCAGTATCCCTGGACTAGATTATAGATCAACAATCTCTACAGTAAGAGTTGAGGATAAATGGATTTCTCTAGGTTTTAGCAGATTTTTTTAAACATCCCCTAATTGGGAACAAAGGATGTCTTAATCAAGAACTACTTGAAATTAGTTTTCCTTTTGCCACACTACTTTCTAAGCTTGAGACCACTTTTCCTTTTCCTTTGCATGTACTTGGAAGAAAATGTGTCATAGTATTTTAGGAGACTGGCTTATCTCCACTGTTTTTATATGTTAGAAAATATCCTTTTCAAAAAGTTACTTAAATATGTTCGTATAAACGATTCTCAGAGTATACACTTTGGACAAAACACACTGGTTGGGTTTGAATCACTGGAATTAGACACTCACCCCTACTCTGAAAAAAGTACTTCCAGAACCCAAAAGGGAAATGGAGCTTTGAGCTGTTACCCAAAACTCAACTGTGAGCATGAGAATTAAGAAAAAAAATGGGAGTACTCATGTGAGCTATTCAAAACTATTCCTGTTGCTTTTGGATTAATCACGGAGGATTATGTCCTGTTTTAGAAAATGAGGCATTATCAAATTAAGCAATTTGAACTCAAGTCTTCCAGAAACTGCCTTCTCATTAGTCTTTTTCTTTTAATTTTTGCAGACAAGTGGTTAGCAATGGTGAAAAGGGCATGGGTATTTTGATCTTTATTTTTAGTATTCCTGAGAAATTGTCTTGGTTTGAGGGTAGAATACTCAAATATTGCTTTTGCCAGGATCAGGTGATCAAAACTTTAGAGCTAAAAGAGATCTTAGAGGTCATAAAATCCCACTTTTTTATTTTACAGCTGAAGTAACTGAGGCTTACAAGGTTAAGTGACTTGTTCAAGGTCACATGACTAATAAATATCAGAAGCCAGATTTGGAAACAGATCTTCCTAACTCCAAGTTCAAATGTTACCTTTATGTGGTGCAGCCTTCTATAGTTACCACAAAGCTTCAGCCTACCTGTCCAGCCTTGTTGCACATTACATCCATTTCACATAATCTTGTTACAACCAAATGCTGAGTCATTCATTCACCAATCCATTTTCAGACCCTGACATTGATAGTTCAGTGTCTTTTTGAAAGCTATCTTTTAAGGATCAGAATGTCATTCCTCCTTATCGTAATCTTCAAAACTCTAACTTTCTTCAAGGACCAGATGATGTGTCTTTTCTGATCCCCTGATACCTAGTGTTTTTGCCCCCAACCCTCAAATGTTCGTGTTCATTTTTTGTGTTCCCCCAGTAGACCTCAAAGACCTTGAAAACACAGACAACTATTAGTCTTTGTTTTAATCCCCAGCACCTAGCACAGGGCTTTACAGATTGGGGGGCGGGGGGGGGTGGGCTTAATAAGTGCTTGTTGGATTGAATAGAATGGCATGACCAAGTCACCTCTGATCTTTGAGCCTCAGTTTCCCTGTCTATTCAATGGAGTAGAATAGAGGACGTATATGGCTCCTCTTATCTCTCTGTGTATGACCCAACAGAACAAGGAAAGATATTTAAGGCAAACCTATTTCACCCCTATGAGATCCATGTGACTATATCATAATGGTTTTTCTTTACTGTCAATTCTCTTAACACTACTTTCTGAAAGTGTCATAAGAATTTCTGAAACTTCTTTCTAACTTAATTTTAGTTTTTAATGTTTTTGTTTTTAAAGTGGCCAGAACAATGCTGCTTGGAGTATAAAATGAATATTTCTTTTTCTGAATGTCTTTGATCCATTTTTTTAAAACATTTTGGACCATGTCACTTTGAAAGCATCTATCTTATTTCCTATCCATTTTTGCTTTTAAAATTCCATATTTTTAAGAAACCCAAGCCATATCCAAGAGCCAAATCATCTCTGCCAAGTCATCACTGCCAAGTCATGGTTTCCAGCACCTGCCATTTAAGGACAGAACTGTTAGAGAGTTCTTACACAAAAGGTTATCTGCCAATAGCTATCTTTCTAGCTAAATACATAAAAACTTGATCCATAAAGAAGTAAAAGAAATAGGAATTTATAGAAATGGAAAGTGAATCAAGCTGATGCCAGTAATATTAGCAATGATAAAAGCCACCAGACCTATGTTACACAGGTGTGAAAAATATTATACTATTTTATATCATTTTTTAATTTCAACCAGTCCCAGAGCCTGAATTAATGAGTAACTAGAAGAAAATCCAGGACCTGGGCTTCTTTATTCTCTAGAGTTTGCTCAGGAAATACCCTTACCACTGTCAACAAGGCCAGATCAGACTGACCTAAGCACATTCTTTCCCCTGTTAGCCATTAAAGGATAAGACCCTAACCCCAATACAGACTACCTTGCTTAATATTAACTGACTTTTGTCAACATTCTTTACAACCCTATTCCATTAAGGAAAATCCTCTTCTTGTATCATGGTTAAATATACATGGGGGTCATAAAAGTGAGGTAATACAGGCTTTCTGGGTCTGCTAAAATAACATATGTAAGTTTTCTCATTCCTTTGTTCAGACAGCCAGAGTTTATGCTCTGACTCCTTGTACAAACAAGTAAGCTAGCTTAGCTATGCTTTAAGGGAAAAATAATAAACAACATGGATTTTTCTATCACCTAGCTTGTTTGCCTCCTTCAACCAAACTTTCAGGTTTAACACAGGTAACCAATCCAAGTCTCCTCATTGAAAGTCAGACCTGAGTCAGATGTATTTATACTTCTGGGCAGCATATGCCAATGTAGCAATGAATTCACACTTAGTCTCTGTCCATTCAACTGAGTCCACTGGAGGAAGACAGCCATGGGAGATAGACAACAAACTATACTCCAAATTAGGAAACACAAAGAGATACCAACTGGGGGAACTGCACAGAGAAGACTCTTCCCAAATTGGTCCCTGATATAAAAGCCCATCTTTTAACACCAACGTTCTTGTGCTGATGCCATATGGTGTGAGTCAGAGAGTGCCTGATGTCTGAAGAGTCAAAATTCCATGTCATAATATCTTGAGGTTTGTCAATCACTTTGTATAACATTCAATACTCACAATAACTCTGTGGGATTAAATGATATCAATATTGCCATTTGAAAATTAAGGACAAGGAGGCTTAGAGAGGTTAATTCATTCATTCATTTCAAAAATAATTATGTATCTCCTATGTGCCATGTACCGTGCTGTGAGCTGGAGATGATATTAAAACAAAATGCAGAAGAGACCTTGCCATCAAGTAGATTACTTTCTGTTTAATGAGACTGTATATGCACATGTAAGAAATTACTAAGCACAAATTAAATTTAATGTAATGTGTTTATGTATGTGTGTGAAAGAGAACAAGAGAGAGAGTGTATGTGTCCGAGATAGACAGAGAGACAGAGACAGAGAGAAACAGAGTCAGAAAGAGAGACAGAGAGACAGAAGGAGACAGAGAAATAAGGTGAGAGAGAGAGGGAGACAGACATACAGAGAGGCAATTGACTAGAAGCTTCAACTAACAGACAAGGCCTTACTGAAAAAAAAAAAATGATGGTTGGGTTGAGGCTTGGAGAAAGTTATGGAGTCTAAGAGGCAGATTATCTAGATAGCTAGGTGGTTAACTATTTAGAAGTTATCTAGATATATTTGACTTATAATATAGATATAGTAGATAGAGACAGGACCCATGATTTCACAGGTTCAGAGAAGTTGAGAATAAGGAACATTCCTCTCTTAATAAAGGTGAGTATCTCAGAATCATGGATGATTTCTTGTAGCAATGAAAGGTTGTGGGATATGAACCCAGCACAGTGCTTAGCACTTTTTACAAATATTATATCATTTGATATTCACAAACTTGACAAGGAGATGTTATTGTCATCACCATTTTAGAATTGAAAAAAACTGAGCCATATAACCATTAAGGAACTTGCTCATAAGTCTCTGAAGACTGATATGATCTTGGGTCTTCCTGATTTTATACTCAGTGCTATCTCCGCCATCCCACCAGATACCTCACAAATTTAACTGAGAAGTAAAATGACCTGCCAAGGTCACAACAGCCTGCGTGTTCCAGTGTTTCAGTGGCAGAACCTGAATCCAGGGCTTTCTGGGTCTGAAATTGGTTCTGTATCTAGAATGATTTGTATAAACACATATGTGAATACACATATAAATATATATATGATGAGAGCATAGTCTCTGGGAACCCCCTTGAATCTGGAATACAGTCTCTGGGAACCCCCTTGAACTCTCCTTGAATCTTCCAACTAGATCTGGCCTTCCCCCAAGGCTATAATCCTTACATTATTATTAGGCCTAAATCTCTACCTAGCCTTGCCCTTTACTGTCCAGCTACTTCCCACCCTTGATACTGTCAGTATCCATGCCTTCAACTACTTCCCACCCTTAATCCCATTCTCTTGGTTCCTGCAGTCTGACCTCATCTTGTCCTCCTTAGACTCCTCCTCAAGACCATCCCTAAAGTCCTCCTCTAGTCACCCCAGACCACCCCTCAACCCCTCCTACAATCTTTTTGTATATAATCTCCATCTTGCCTCCATGAAGGAGCTCGGGTTCAATCTAGCTCAGCTTAGATTGAATCTGGCCCACTTGTGAAAACAGGTATCACAAAGGGTAGGATTTCTTAAGACAACCCATTATGTTGCATCCCTAATAAACTTTGTCTTTTCCCTTGGCTGAGAAGGCTTGAGTCAAATTCTTTTGGCAGGACCCGGTGTGTAGGTATTTTGGGGTCTCGAGCACCCCTAGAAACCTATGGTTCCCTACCATCATCATTTTTCTTAATCTCTTCATATATATATATATATATATACATACACATACATACATATAAATGTATATAATGTATATATATATATATATTATATGCATATGTCTGGGCAGTAACACATTTGCTTTGAAAGGCTTTATCATTCACATCGAAATCTATATCAATTTAGAAAATATTTTGGCTGCAAACATATACCAGGCCAGTTTTCCAAGGTTCAGACATATTGCTCCATACAGGCATATTCCTAATCTTTGGTCTCTAGATTTCTGAGCTAAATAGTTGATGTCATACTTGAAATTGAGGGTTTATAGACTGTAGCCTAAGGAAAGAAGCCAGCAAATAGTGAGATAGTGAACAAAGTAGTGAAACATAAATTGCCAGTATAAAATCTGCTGGCCAAGACTTTATGTTAATGTGAAATGTTGGCAAGTATTGATGGATGTGCTAGACCCCAAGGTGAAGATGGAGGGAGCTTGCCTTGGAAGCCTGCGTTGACACCTCTCACAGGAGTCTTTGACTGCACAGAAGTTCCTTCTTGTAGGAAAAAGTTGAGGAAAGTCATGCAATTGGAAGATGTTTTAACAATCTGGCTAGCAGCTTCTGTGGGGGGTCTAGATCCACCCACAGCCAGCACCCAGAAAGCTGCCAGACAGCCAGAAAGCCCAGGTTCTTTGGATCTGCCTTAATAAGGAGAGCAAGGTGAAGGGGTTGGCAAGCTTACTTTAATTCAGCACACAAATATCATTCACTTAGTTCAGGGGAAAAAGCCAGCACCCTGAACTTCAGAGCAAAATACAAGCAAATTACAAACATCAACAGACAGATCTTGTCTGATTCAAATACCAATACATAGTTACCAGAGTTCAACAAAATCTCAGCATCCTGGTTTACAAGCTGGAGGGCTCCTTAGCTACAGCTGCCCAGAGTCTCCTCATCAACACCATTTCAACAACCCTTAAACAAATTACAAACAGGCCCAATACAATTCGTAGTTACCAGTACCAACATCTGGGTTTCAAAGCTAGGGGGCAGTTTGCAGCTTGCCCAGAGTCTCAACACTCCTTCCATGAATGTGCCCCAAAAATCAAATGCCAAGCTCTGCACAGTTTTATCCAGTTTGGAGCCCTGAAGGCTTTGACCTCACCCAGGCTGCATCTGGGAAAGTTCTCCATCCCCAGGATCACATAATATGTAAATCAATGACTCTTACTTGTCTCAGTGCTGAGAAATACTCCAAGACAAAAAAGACCCCACTTTATCTGTCCCATTCAAACAAAGGCCAGAATCATTAAAGGTACTTAAGAGAAGAAAAGCAAAATGTCCCACCTTAATTACTGTTACATAATAATGTTAATGTTACACCTAATAGGGGTTTGGGCCCGGGGCTTAGCACTTAGTAAGATTCAATGAAATAGCTGAATTACTCAAAGCAAACAAAAGCCAAATTCTTCAAGGGCCCTTGTTGAACTAAGTGCCCATTTTGCTTCCCAACACAGAAGATTACAAGAATTGGAAGAAAGGCTAGAAAAGAGGGAAAGCAAGAAAGGAGCACGGTGGTGAGAGCAGTGTTAGTATACATAATGGAAACTATGAAATGACTGACGTTGAAGTTGAATACCACACTGGATAGTGTACTGGATTTGAAATGAGGAAGATAGGAGTTCAAATGTTGACTCAGACCCCCTTGCTGGTTACATAATCCTAAGCATTTCTACTTCACCACTCTACGCCTCATTTTCCATTTCTGTAACTTAAACATAATGATCTCACCTATCTTGAATGTTTGTCATGAACATCCGATGACCTAATTTTATGTGAAATACTTTGAAAAACTTAATGCACCGTGTAAATGTGAACTACTGTTTTTATTAGTGAAATAAAAGGGATTTATTTGATGTGGATAACTTGTAATCAGATGACCTAGGTTCAGATCTCACCTCTTATGTCTACTATCTCTGTGACATTGAGACAGTCCCCTAATCTCCCTAGGCCTCAGTTTCCTCCTCTGTAAAGTGTGATAATTGGACTAGATGTGCTCTGGTGTTCCATCTGAGCCAGATGGAATCCTTGATCCTATGACTCTGTTTCTGCATGAAGGTTCCCCTGGGTTTTGAAGATTATTTTAGCAAATTAAAATGAGCACAGAAAAGTGAAATTTTTTGTTCAAGATGTTGTTGGACTTAACAACAATGTGGCTAGCAGCTACTGTGACTGTGTAAGACCAGCAACAACCAGCACATAGAAGGGTTGCTAACAGAGGTACTTTGCTCCGCTTTTCTAAAGAAATCAACTTTAAGGGGTTAACAATCTCAGTTGAATTAAACATATACATATCATTCTCTTAGTTCAGGGGGAAAAGATCAGCCCCCTGAACTTCAAGGCAAATACAAAGAAAAATTATAAACATCAACAGACAGACCTTGTCTAATTCAAATCACAATTCATAGTTACCAAAGAAGCACCAATATCAATCTATTTTGGTTACAAAGCTGGGGGAGGGGGGCAGGTTCAATGGCTTGCCTAGAGTCTCATCACTCACATTCTTTCAATGACTTTATCCCCAAAAGTCAAATGCCAACCTCGGATCTTTTTTTTAAATTATTTTTTTGATATGTTTAGTTTTCAGCATTGATTTTCACAGGAGTTTGAATTACGAATTTTCTCCCCATTTCCACCCCCCGCCCCAACTCCAAGATGGCGTACACGCTGGTTGCCCTGTTCCCTGTTCTGTTGTTATATACCAGTTTCAGGGCAATGGGTCACCTCAGTGCTGAGAAGAATAGTGAAAATTCCTGTTTAGGGTGTGGGAAAGTTAGTTAATCCCTAGTATCATCTTTCACAGGGTTTCCAATCAATTACTCCCAGTTGTCTTAGTGCTGAGAAATGTTCCAAGACAAAAAAAAAAAAGATCCCACTTTATCTGCCCCATTCAAACAAAGGTCAGACTCATTAAAGGCATTTAAGAGAAGAATAGGAAAAAGCCTTGCCTTGATTAACTTTGCAACTAAGGAGCAGAGTCACATCTTAAATCTAAGTCCTTTGACTCTAAAGACCCTCTTCCTAGCTTCCACCTAGCTTTCTAGTGGAAGGAGGGCCTATCTCCATCTTAAGAAGCTTATGAATACAAAGACCTAGAAAATGGTGATCCTTAGAGCTAAGCACAAGTGGAAGGAGTTCCCCCTCTTTGGAGGTCTCCAAGCAGGGGGCCCCTTATCAGGTAGAGTAGAGTAGGGATTCCTTTGGTGTATGAGATGGACAAAACAGCTGCTAGGGTTTCAAAACATCCTGTGATTCTGTTTGTTGTTTGTTTTGTTTTATTTTAGCCAGAAAAGGTGAGCCACTAGATTGTGGAGGGCCAAGCATATTTGTAAGTGGACATGGACACCCCATATTGCAGTGGTCTTCACTGTCAGAGAGAACACCCATAAATATGAATTCATTTCATTGCAACTCAGCAGACACATCATAAACATCTGCTGAAAATACTTTTATCTCCAAAATACTTCCAGGAGGATAGGTGGACCAAACTAACCGCTAGAGGAATTAAGGAAGGCTGCTTGCAGGAGGCGGCACTTGAGCAAAGCTTTGATTAATGATGGAAATTATAAAGAATTGTAAAGTTTGCAAAGTGCTTTACATAAATAGTGTGTCCCTGAAGTCTTTAAAAGCTTAAAACTTTAATAGATTAAAGCTGCAGTATCAGTTTGGGAGTATCTCACATCATATTTAATCACCACAACAGCCCTTTGTGTTAGGTATCATTATTCTCCCATTTTGTAGAAAGGAAACTTTCTATCAGCTGAGAGAGATAAAGTGCTTTCCTCAGGATGGTCTAGCATGTGTCTGAGACATGATTGGAACTGAGATCTGCTGTCTCAAAGTCCAGCTCTGTAGCCACTAGGCACACTGATTCAACATGAATAAGGAGCTAAAGGTCCAAGAAATGACAGTGACGTTAGATCCAGTGAAGCATACCAAAATGGTCCTAGTCAATGGATACCAACAATGTCAGAATCAGAGGTCCTCAGAGTATAGGTACTTTGTCTAAAAACCCTTTCCTTCTGGTGCTCATTAAGTTTCCTTCTTAAATCTTGCTTACCTGTTGCAAGAAGGCCACATTCCTGAATTTTTCTATGTTCTAGGAATTTAGGGGGCTTTGGCTTCCCCTTGTTCCCATCGTACTGTGTGAGGTAGTAAGAGAATAAAGTGTGAAGACTTCACAGGGAATGTATATGTATCTATATCTAAAATATTTTCAATATTTAGAGAGAAGGAAAATGAGATAAATTAGAGTCTGTGGGAATCTGATTATTTGGCTTTTAGGAACGTTTTTCTCCCCTGAAGTTTTTGTTCTTCTTCTAATTCTGGTTTAAAGATTTACCAAATAAGAATAGGGTCACTGTGACCTGCTTTCTTTACCATGAGAGAGAGAGAGAGAAAAGAGGATTTCTTCCTCCCCTTTTCCCCTACTCTCCTTTTTTAGATTTATAGATGTCACTTCAGCCTAAGTTTCATTTTCCTGTAAATCATATGATTTCGGGGAAATCAGATGGTATTCCCCTCTCCCCCTCCCCTCACCTATTTCCCCTATAAGGTAATTCTGTAGTTTCTGTGCTTGTATTGGGTAAAAACTTATTTCCTTATTCCTGATTAGATTGTGACACCACTTGACCCTGCCAATGGTAAATGGAGGTCCAGCCTCTGGGGGTGGTATTTCATAGAATTGTTTGTACAAGGGTATATAATTCCCTGCTTGCCTTCTGTGCTCTGCCTCCTTCTGCTACTCCCATCCTGGCAGAGGACACCCTTTTTTCACGAGAACTGAATAAAATTTATTTCTGTCCCACCCTGAGATGGCTCCTTATTAAAATTATCTTTTTAATTGGTGAGGGTCTTTCATTCCACACATTACCAATACTCTTCAACAGAAATTACCCTGGAGAATCAATCTACCTACTAAGTGTCAGGCACTATCCTAGGCACTGATGAGACAAGTATAATGAATTAAATTATCAGTGTTCTCAATTAATTTATGTTCTAATGGGAAAAACAACAATATTATGGTGTGTGTGTGTATTTGTAGGCCTCTATAGGTATATAGAGTAGGTGTATGTGTGTGTATGTGTGTGTATGTGTATATGTGTATACACATATACACATATATGTATGTATGTACATGTATATATGTGTATATAAAGATATAGATAGATATATAGATACAGATAGATGTATAGATACACATATAGATATATCTATATCCATACACACATACACCCATAGGTGTATATATGTGTGTGTGTATGTATCTATCTATAGGTATATCTATCTGCCTATACACACACATATATCCATAGGTGTGTGTATGTATGCATGTATATACATATATATATATATATATCTACACATATGAATGTGTATATATATGCACACACATATACATACAAACAATATATACATGTATGTACCTACATACATGCATACATATGCACATATATGCATATAACATAAAATTTAAGTTAATAAATATAAATTTATGCAAAATCGTTAAAAGTAAATTAATTTGGGAGGGAGAACAAAAGTATTTGGGGGGAATCAAGAAACACTTCACACTGAAGATGCTATCTGAGTTGTATCTTAAAGAAAACTATGAGGAAATACATGTTGACTTCTTGAAAAAATGATTATAAATATGCTTTCTTTAATCTCAATTGATAAGCATTTAGTTAATCACCTTCTCATCACCAACACCCCCAATACTTATTTAAAGAAGAAAACCCTTGGGACACATATGCATCATCTAGTAAGACAAATCACTACATTGGCCATGTCCCCAAATGCAAGTCTCAAAACTGCATGTTTTAAATGCATGCTCTCCCGCCTTTAATGTGAATATCTGGAGCTATGCAATCCAAAGACAAATTCTTCCTAGCTATTTATTTTTTATTATGATTGACTTTAGACAAAAAGGCTGAGGAGGTTTTTAGTTTTTTTGGGGGGGAGGGGCTCTTAAACATATCTACATATTTATCTTCACCTAGGAATTGCTTAGAGTCTTTTAAATAACCTCACTTCTAGAAGTCACTGGGAACCTAGAATAAAAAGCTTCATTCTTGAATGTTTACTACTGCTGCAAACAGAGGGCTAATATTTGTGTGAAAACATTTACCTAAAATTGTAGTCATCTTTATGAGGACTTTGGGGGAATTTTTTTGGGAGTAGAGAATTCATGGGCTCTAAACAACTCATGAATCTTTTAAATGTTATGACATCTTATTTTTCATAAGTTGGCGGTTCAGACAAGGATAGCATCTAACAGAGCATGTGCCAATACAATAGATAGGACCCTGTAAATTTGCACTCTCAACTAATAGCACAGGAGAATGAATAGTGGATTCAGTACAGACCAGGGTTGAAATCCCAGCTCTTTCACTGATTACTTTGGACAAGTCATGTAATCCCTTGGGGCCTAATTTTTCTCATTTGACAAATGAAGAATTTAGACTTGATAGATTCAAACATTCCTTAAATCTCTAAATCTGTGACCTGGTGAAATATTTTTATTCAAGTCTTCTATTTATCTATGCATTCGGCTATTTACTTATTTGTTAATTCATTCATTTAAAGTTCTCCACCATCTTCTACTCTCTCACTGGAAAGTTAGCATACTATGATAAGGGAAGGGGAAGGAATATGCATTTATATAGTATCTATGTTGTGTTGGGCACTGTACTAAGTACTTAACAAATATTTCCTCCTTTGGTCCTCATAACAACCCTGTGAGGAAGTCCTATTATTATCTCAATTTTTCCTCAGTTGAGGAAACTGAGGCAAATAGAGGTTAAATTATTTGCTCAGAGTAATATAGCTAGTATCTGAGACCAGATTTCTTGAAAGATTATTGGCAGTGGAGTAAAAGAAAAAAAACAGGTTTGAAATCTGTTTGATCTTGGGTGTCATTTGAATCCCTCAACCTCATTCCCTCATCTGTAAAATAACTAGATTGTAGTAGATGATCTCAGGAGTGCCTTACAAGTATAGATTGGAAGATTTCAGATATATAGATGGACAGAACCTTATGCTCAAACAATTCTAATGTCTTCATTGTACAGATGTAAAAAGCAAAACCAAAACCAAACCAAAACAAAACGAGACATTGAGAGGCTGAGTGATTTGTCCAAGCTCACAAAGATGGTAAGTGTCTGAGGTGGGATTGATGCAAGATCTTCCTGACTCAAGATCCAAAGCCTTATACATTATGTTAGACTGCCTCTCTACAAGCATCTTATCTTATGAGCCTTCCTTGTTCTTTCCTATTGACCAGCTTCAGTTCTCCCTTTCTCTCCTCACTGCTGTTCTCCATCTTCTCTGTTGCTTCCTCCCATCATAATTCAATTCACAAACATTTTGAAATGCCTACCCTAGTTATCCTGATAGGCACAGGGGATGCAAAAGAAAAACTAAACACTCCCTTCCCTTAAGGAGCTTAAACTCTAATGGAGATGGGCTAACAAAGTGAATCCAAAAGAGAGTTAACTGTGGTGGGGAGGATGTGATTAGGGGCTTCTCAAAAGGCCTCGTGTAGGAAGTAGCACCTATATTGTGTCCTGAAGGAAACTAAGGATGGCAGGTGAGGGAGGGAGCATATTTCAGACTTGAGAGTCCACTTTTGCAGAGGCATGGGCACGAGAAACGCAATCAATGGACAGGGACAAGCTAGAGGTCTTGTTAGACTGGAATAATAACAATAAATATGAGTGAAAAAGGGTAACAGGTAATGAGTGTGAAAGGGGTGATGGGAGATGCTTGAAAGGAGGTCTTCAATTTAAGCCTGAGGATTTGGAATTTAACTTTGCAGAAAGAGGGCGCCACCGATGGATTTCATGTAACATGTTGGCATGATCAGAAGTGTTATTTCAATGACGGCTTTCCATTAACCTGAGTGTCAACACAAATATATTTCCTCTATTTCTTAGTCTTACTCTAACAGCTATTTGGCAAACTCAAAACAGAAATAATGGCTCCAATTGGATGTGACACAACACCTAGAACACGGCTTTGTAATAATAAAATAACTTGGAACAAGTCTTTTTTTTAAGGTTCTCCGTTAGGGTCATAACTACATAAATTTAGAGCTGTAAGGAATATATGAGATCATACACTCAAACCTCATTTCCAAGAACCTGAGACCCAATGGTGTCTTAAATCAAAGAGCTACAGCAGAAGGGGATATTGAAAATCAGCTAGTCTAAGCCCCTCATTTCATACATAAAGAAATGGAAACCCAGGGTTGTCATAGATCAGAGACCTAGATTAGGAAGGAACCCTAAAATTTCATCTAGTCTAACACCCTTATTTCCCCCCCAAAAATGAGACCCATTGAGGTCACTATACTTTCCTGTAAAAGTAGGAACTAAACAGCAATACAAGTAGGAATTTATGTACCATGGGCAATTACTCCTACCATACCAAAGGCAAGTGACTCTGAATGTAGATTTTTTTTTTTTTTGGCAATATGTGCAGGGCAGAGATTCTGGGTTACATATCTGTTGCTAGGCAGATTGGTGGCACAGAGTTATGGTAAATAAGAGCAAGGTTACACGTATGAAGAGCTAACTCTAAATTTCCCCCAGTAGCTTTCTAGTTTTACTAAATGTTCTTGGTAACTGGCTACTAAACCTTACTTATTTTTCTACATTGCTGAAACATTCCATGTATTTACAGCTCTCTGGACCAAAGGTCCAGCCATCCTTCTGTAGTTACATTTCCAGAATTGGGATTCAAATCCAGACCCTCTGACTCCAAATGCATCCTTCCTTTCCATTGGCCCACACAACCAAGCAATCACCTCAAGGGCCTATTTGATAAGTTGTATAAAAATCTATAGAATTACTTTTTTGGAAAAAAAAGGAACCAAACCATATTGTCTACACTCTGGCTATCCTCCTTATGCTGGTCCTATCAGAACTAGGACTCTGACTCTGAGCTCTGATAGGTGAAGTTTCATCCTGACATTTCCAAGTAATGTTCCTTCTTGTATGATCTCCCTCCTCTTATTAGCTCCCCTTTACTTACTGTCCCTAGCCCATTAGAATGTAAGCTTCTTGGGGGCAGGGATTGACTTGTTTACTTGTATTTTCATTTGTATCCCCAAATGTTTAGCACAGTGCCTAGCACATAGTAAACATTTAATACAAGCTTCTTTCATTTTGTTTTGTTTTTGTTTTCCATTTGAAAATTTGTAGGAGGAATGCCATCCTATTTCCTTGAAGTTTTCATGCTAAGGGAACAAAGTGAATGTTTATTTTCTGTCCTCGCTTGGCACAACAAAAATGAATGAAAAGATCATGAAGTATTGTAAAATTTGCCCCTCTGTTAACTCTGAGCATGCCCATAGATGACAATGGGAGCAAAAAGCAACACATAGTAACACACACCTACATATACACCCATAAGCACACATACACACATGCACAGAGTCAAACTTTTGTTTCACAGCCCAGAAAAAAAAAATGTGATATTATCAGGTTTCTACTGGAAAGACAAATAATCCCTCATCCTATTTTAACATCCCTCGCTGGATTCCTTCAGCAGACAGCAAAATGGAAGAGACCTGCCTCCTAAATATTACAGCCAAAAGAAAGGACGCTGTCCTCGTACAAACAATTTTCATTTCCATACGGATTCAGTGATCCAGAATGAGATTGGCCTCGTTCAGATGCCTCCCCAGAATGACAGGGAAAGCATTCATTAGCCGGGCCCGCCATGTGAATGATGCACTTCATTAAGTACACTGCAGTCTTCCCCAATACAGGAAACTGTATTTAATTCTGCTAGACACACTCCCTTTCACTGGCATTGGGAATGAAAGAATCCTCCAAACAATAGGAACCAAACATCTGCCCAGTCCTGAGAATACTTACACTCCAAGGACTGTGGTGAAAGTGTGAAAGTTACACCTCTTGTCTATTTCTTATCAAGACAGTCTTGGGATAATGAAGTCCAAATTCTTCTCCGGTTTAGTCTGAAGCTAGAAAATGATTTGGTTTCTCTATTCGATCTACTTTTGGTTTGGCCGTTCAAACCCTTCATTTGTGATTTGATATTTGATTTTTTTTCTGGGTTCATTGCTATCTTTGTTGAAATATTTGGTTAAAATCATATATACCACGATTGTTTTGTGTGGACATCACATTTGTACCACCCCAACCCATTCAAATGGGAACATGTATTTACCTGGGATTACAAGCTAGATGGGATTTTAGACATCACCTCATCCAGTTCCCTGGTTTTATAGAGGAAGAGGTCAAGACACAGTTCAGTGAAAATATGTTTGCAATGTCACATAGGGAGGAGGTAGAAGCCACACTCAAACCCAGGTCCTCTGAAGCCAAGTTCTATGATTTGGTCAATCTAGTACTCTGCCTTTGAAAATTATATTAATTAAATAGTCATGAAAGTTACAGGATGAAGGCCTTTGAAGGTGAAGTTTTCTAATTTAGGCAAAGGTCAAAGAAAGAGCAGTGATCCATGGAGGTTTTGTTTCTCCACCTAGACTCAATTCCTCTGACAACTTCAGTTTTAACCATGTCAATTCGTTTCTCTGGTCACATTCTCTTCAGTTCTCAGACAAATGGGTTTGACTCTGGCTTCTGACTTCCCTTCCAGCTCTAGACCTATGACCCTGAAAGCCCCTGTGATCCTGGGTGCCAAGAGTTTCCAGTTCAAGACGGTTATAAGCACCTACTTGGTGAGATGTTGGTTCCAGGTACTGGAGTCACAGAGACAAACAAACAAAAAATCAAAGAAGTAAAACTGTCTTTGCTCTCGAGGAACCTTTGGTCTGAGGCCAATAAGTTGAATAGATATGTAAATTGACACAAATTTGAGGAGGAGGAGGAGGAGGAGGAGAGAAGGCTAACAACCATTAGGAAAGAATTCTTCTAGGAGTTGCTCTGTGGGTTGATCCTCAAAAAAATCTTAGGGTCCTATGGGGTAGAAGTAAGGAGCACTAAGGAATTATGATTATAGATTAAGAAAATTTGGTTTCAAATTGTGCTAACTGTAGCCCTGAGGGAATCACTTGTGTCCCTGTTTCTTCATCTATAAATTAAAGGAGTCGAACTAAATGATCCCTTAAAGCTCTAGATTTATCATTGATGAGTATGGATCAAGTATGGGGCATAGTGGGTACCTGGCACCAATGCTGGGGTAGAGCACCAATGTCTGAGAATGGCAGAGAGGACAATTAGACTGGATCACCACATGTGGACTTGAATGGGAGTAATGTGCCATAAGCCTAGAAAGCTAGACTGGAACTGGAATGTGAAGAGCTTTAATTTAAATGGGAAATACAGATAATTCAGCTTCTAGGCCTATTGAACCTTTGAACATAATGTGGAGATGAACAGGAGAGAATATATTATTCCTCCCAATGATGCCTAGTGGGACTACTTTCTCGCTAGAAATCGACAGAAAGTATTAATTGACTCTCCACTGCCATGTGGTGGAAATTCCACATTTGACAATGCAATCCTTAAGTGAGGGGTCCAACTTAGGGAGGCCCAAGATGCCAGTGTTAGTCATAAATCCAGAGCACTTGATTTTTAAGAGGGAATAATGGAATACATAATTAAAGTGTTCACCTATGAAGGAAAGTGGTTCTACATCAGAATATTATTTGGGGACAGAGTCACCAAATTCAGGTCTTACAATCACTACTACGCAGCCAAAGTAACGGTTTCTGCACCAAAACAGCAGGAGGGCTGTTGAAACACAAATAGATATTACAGACGGAGCTATCAAAGAATAAGGCTGTAACGGTTCAGAATTTAGAAAACAGTAATGTGGAGAATAAGAAACCTCTAAGGTACTACAACGACCCCAAATGACTTTGGGTCAAGTTATTCTACAACGTAGAAAATAACTGTTGTAGGGGAAATAGATAGATAGATAGATAGATAGATAGATAGATAGATAGATAGATAGATAGACATATACATATACATCTATATATTATAGAAATACTCATATGTACAAACATGCATGTATCTATCTCTATATCCCTATACACATATCTATACAGCTATGTTTCCATTACACTCTATCATCTATCACTTTTTTATTCATCTACATCTATCTATCTACTTAGCTATCTTTCTATCTATCCATCCATGTATATGTGTTTGTATACATGCATATGTGTATGTGCGTACCTAATGATATGTAATGGAGAGATATGTAGTGTACTACCCAAATCATTCATTTCTTACTACATATATTCATGCATAGTTTCAAGATCCAAATGAAAAGCAAGCTAACCTATGGGTAGACCTCGGAGTCATGTTCTGCTTTCAAATCTTGACTGCTACTTAATTACCTTTGTGAATTTGGGAATACTCTAACCTATGGATTACTCTTAATCTTTGTGAGTCTCAGTTTTCTTCTCTTAAAAAGTGGGGAGAGATTAGATTAAATCATCTGCAAGGCGCTTTTGCCATTTAAATCTGTGATACATGACTTAGATTAAAAAGACAGTCATTGTCCCTGATGAGTGGTGTCTTACAATCACTAGGTCTCATAAAAATAATGTAAGTCATCTGAGAGAGTGGTCCATGTAGTTCACTATGAAATCCCTGCCATTTCCCTAATTACTGATGAGTTCTGCCTTTGGAAGAACTTTATTTTAGTTACAGAAAATCCATGCATCCCCTAAATCAATAAATATGAATTAGTATCACATGTTAGTGATGTGTCTTTGTACATAATGCCAATATCAGTTTCCTAATCTCTAAAATGGGGATGAAACTGCATTCAAGCATTACTCTCACAGAAACATGTAGAACCTGAAGGTCCACAGTAAGAGGTACAGCTGTTATCACTCACTTCTAGCTGGCTATTTTTCCTGCCTTCATTTTATTTTAGATTATCATGTATTGTAAAGTAGCATCTTCTCATGAAATCAAATGTGCTGTTTATCTAAAGACTCAGTAGGGTAGCTGATCCTTCTTCTGGGCAGGGCACAGTTCCTTAGCACCCACACTGAACTCCAAATTATTCTCATCTTCCAAGATACTTTGAGCATTTTCAGCAACTGCTCTGAGATGAGTCAGCAACTCCCTTGAAAAATATTCAGCATAAATCAAGAAGTAATAACTGAAATGGAATGTCATATGGCTTACAAAGCACTTGAACCACAATAACCCTGTGTCAGTTGAGCGGGGTGATCTTGAGTAAGTCACTGCATTACTGTTGGCATCATTTTCATCATCTATAAAATGACAGGATTGGACCAGACAACCTCTGCAGGACCTTCTAGTTCCAAAGCAAAGATGGTCTTAGCAATGTAGGAACTGCATGTTTTCCCACTTCCATTTTTCCACTGAAGAAACTGAGGTTCAGAGAGATTCGGTGATTTAGCCATAGTTCCAAAGGCATACAATGCAAAGCTAGACTGAATACAGGTCCATAAATCATTCAATCCACAAGCAATTATTTAGTATCTCTTTTATAATAATCAAGGGGGATACAAATACAAAGAATAAAATAATCCCCATTCTCCAAGAAATTATGTTCTGTTTTGTTTTGTTGTATCAGTATATACAAAAAAAAAAAACAACATAAAAGGAATAAAGACAAGGTAATTAAATCAAACGAGTTCATACATGTAAAGTGCTTTGCATATATTAAACACTATACAAATTCTAATTATTATTATCATTGATGAAATTAGGAAAGGATGTTAGGAGAATGAGGAAAGGTCTGACTGACTCGGTGCATAATGTTCTTTCCACTAGACCAGGGTTTCTTCATCTTTCTAGGGTCATGGACCTTTTCAGCAGCCTCTTGAAATACTTCTGAGAGTACTTTTTTTTTTAATTCATGAAATAAAACACACAGGATTACAAGCAAAATCAAATATATCGAAAGGCAGTTATTAAAACATTAAAATAAAACAAGTTAATGAACCCTAGGCTAAAAACAAAACAAAGTAAAAATAAAACTAAACAAAAAAATTGATCCTTTGATTACAATGACAAAAGTGCTCTAACAAGTACACTACTCTTTACGAAATAAGAATAAACCACAAAATCTTGGAAATAAGTTCAACCGAAACTTTGGATTGATTTATTTAGGCTCAAACAGGTTAGAGTCTTGAAGTTAGAGTTAGTGAGTGAGAGAGAAAGAGAGAGAGAGAGAGAGAGAGAGAGAGAGAGAGAGAGAGAGAGAGAGAGAGAGAGAGAGAGAGAGATTAAGAGAGAGTGTATTTTTTAGTTGGATCTTTGGTCTGCACACTCTAAAGGGAAGGAGAATAGCATAGTACATAGAATGTTGGATATGGTGAAGAAGATACTATCCTGTATGTCCTCCCAGAGGTGTGTGCTAGTTAATGCACTGGGGAGAAGTCACTAAGTCTCAATTTCATTGTCTTTAAAATGACTTCACAGAAGTACAAAATCTCAGTGAGGCAGGACCTCAGATACCAATTAGATCAACCTGTATGTCAATGAGAATTCTCTCTACATCATCCAAGAAAATGGGTAATCTAGCCTTTGATGGAGGAATGTTAATGAGGAAGAATCCACTACATCTTGGACTACACACTCTATGTCAGGATATATCTCACCATGGATTTACAAATGAAAGAGTTTTGAGCTCATAGAAGCCAAGTAATTTATTTTACAAATAAAAAAAAAATAGTCAAGACCAGAGAAGGAAAGAGACTTGTACCAGATCACAAAGAGCGTAAATGCTTGCAACATGATTTAAACACAGTTCTTCTGATAAAAAATCCAGCTCCCTGTCCACTATGTGGATTGCTCTAATTATCATAAAATACCATTTTCTCCCTTACAGCAAGCCTAATTTTGTCTCTATAGTCAATAAGAAGATTACAAACACAATATTGCCATCCATATTAAAAAGGAAACATCTCCAATCTATGGAATTGAGTAGTCTCTACTTGGGTCAACTGATTATGGTGGTGGCTAGACTGTAATTACTATGAGGGCAGAGATTTACATTTTTTATACTGTCAGTGCCAAGCGCAGTATCTGATGCATAGTAGATGCTTAAAATATGTGTCGGTGTATTTATGGTACAAATTTCACCTAAAACCAAAATATATTTCTAAAAAAAATTGCATTGTATACTACACAGCTCATAGGGGTATGGAGTGGCTCAAAATACATGTTTATATACATATACACATATGCGTCTACATATGCTTTTCAATGTCTGATGTTCTGCACACTTTCATTTTATTAATAAGATAATATATCTAAAGTGATTTGTAAAACCTTGAGAAATACAGAAATATAAGCTGTTTTGTATACAGATATTACATATATTTTCATACTGAGATGCTGAATATAATATTATCTTTTTATAAATGTTATTAAATAATTTTAGGCAATATCTACTCAATAACTGATGGAAGACAAAGCTTCAGGGCTGTTGTTTGTTTCTATAAACAAATATGTGAGGAAGGATATTTTAAACTCTCTGCCACAATTTCCCAGATGACTACCTCGCTGGCTGACACCTGGGTGACCCTTAAGAGAAGATGACAAGTGCTGATGATATAATTATCCCAACCAGGGAACGAGGTCAGACAGCTTCCTGCAAAGTCAAGATTAAGCTCTACCTTTTACAAGCGACCAAAGGGATCCCAAGTGAAAGTCCCTGGTGAGGGATGAGGATGGGGGTAATGGCACCCTTTCGGCCCAGTGAGCCAGCTGCTGAGAAAGCGGGGTGGGGGGCCGTACCTTCTGGCCCCATACTTGTTCTTATTCACCCATACTTTTGTTTCAGAGGACAGTGACTCTCCAGCCCAAGGGATTGAGTTGCTGTAACCTGACCACTCACACACGCATAGTGAATTGAACAGCACTTTGTTATAAGTAACCCAAACTTAGGGGAGTCCAGCTAGGATCCAAGAGCAAACTTGCCAGGAAAACATGGATTCAGGACAAATAAAATTATCTAAGTTTTTTTTTTCTCTCTGAAAAAATAAGACAGAGGGAATTTCATGTCTAAAACATGTCACCAACTGGTAAATTATTTGCTTTCCTGATGGCCAGGGACACATCAACTCCACCCACAACATATTTAGTTACTAGATCTGCCAATTAGCTCAATTTCTGTGATGCTCTGAGTTAACCTTACACAAGTTGGTCATACTATCCTCTGGTTAACAATGGTACTCTGAAGCCAGCCTGCAACTCTATTAAATTTATGACCATCTGTTTGCACAGGAGACACACTTAGAGACTACCAACAGGCTGGTGTTCTAACTTGTTACTCTTCTCCCCTGTGCCTGAGAGCCAGCTGCCTGAGGTGTAGGCTTTCAGTAAAAACCGGCTGCTAAAAGAGGGGTCTCTAGTCTATATGAGGATCCTAAACTTTGCCTAGGTCTACAATCCAGATGATCCTCTCTTCTGGACCCTGCCATTTACAAGGGCAATGAAAGGTGCCCACTGCTACAAAGGCACAAACAAATAAAGAAATATAAAATTACTCCCTGTTTAATATAGAGGAAACCACTCTAGATATCAACTCAACCCTCTAAAAATGGCAAAATTAGGAGGGGGAGAGATTCAGTCACCACCAATACAGCTTTCTTTCTCCACTTTCCTTAAATGCTTCCACACATCAAAACAAACCTCACAGATGAATTCTTGTTTCCTTTGGCTTTGTTGGGGGTAGGAGGCAGGGGGGTGTTACCACTGGGAATGGGTGGCGATTAAAAAACAAATTAAAAATGACAAAAAGACAAATTATAATTCAATATCACAGTTCTCTTTAGATTAGGCTCATGGTACCACACAAGGAAGAGAGTACAGAAGTTGATGTGAGAGACTCAGAATTCTGCATCTCACCTCCCACCCACCCCACCTCCCACATACACACATGCACACACCTGACTGCCAGTTCTTACCACAAACATCCCAGAAGGAACTATTTTCTGGCAATAATACTCCCCCCAAGAACAGAGGATTAACTTTCTGGGGAGTTTCTCCTGCCTTGCTACAATTTGGGGTAAGGGATAGTGAACTTACTTGTCAGCTTAAAGTTTCCTGCTCGGCCCATGTAAGGTTATGCAGCAAGTTTTCCTGCCAAGCCTGATTACTGAACATCCTTTTCATAGCAATGACTGTTCACATTCTTGGTCCAAGCCGATCCTTTGACAGGTGAGGCTCATTCTTGTTTCTGGGAGGCACCGAGAGCCAGGCTCTCACCTTCTAAAGTCAGACTCAGAATTTATGTACAAGATGCATGCATATCCATTTGCATTTTAGCCCAGAAAGCATGCCATCCTCCTCCACGCTGTGCACTGCTTTCCAACTGCTCCGGCTTTCCCTAGCAGTTCGCTCAGTGCTGCTAGCAGGAATGTGCCTGCCCTCTATCTGTAGCTATTAGCTCAGCATGCTTGCTTCCCTGGCACTGAAGCCGGAGCAAATTAGCCACCGTAGTCTCCCCGGCAAATGCTGGAGAGAGCTGAGTGTGCTCACTAAACTAAGGAATCCAGACACTGACTGGTGAGCACTGGGCATCAATTAGGACAGATGCCCAGGCGGGTGTCTTTGATGGACTCTGCCCAGTCAGGCTTGCCTGGTCACACTTTTTTGCCTTCCTCCACCTCATCGGGGCTGCATAAGTTCAGCCGCTTATATTCACAGGGATGGTTATTTGACAGGTTGGAATAATCTCTTCTAAGCTCCCTCTCACCACAAATACACTAGCTAGTTAGAGCTGTCAGCCCCTATAAAGCCATCGACATCTGTCAGGGAGAAAAGGAAAACAAAAACACCATCACCACCACCACTACAACAACAAAAACAAGCCCACAAACTTTACATACCACAGCCTAAAATAGTTTTGTTTTATATGTATATAACTACCTGTAAGGGATTATGGGTCCTGTAATTCTAAATTATGGGTGGTAGTGAAGGTGGAGGGCAAATTCTGTAATGCCTTAGAAACCCAGATGATGGCCAGATTGAAATATTCAACCCTAGTCTTTCTCTCAGACTCTAGTCCCAGATAATCAATTGACTATCAGTCATTTTGAATTAGATGTCCTATAGACATCTCAATTCAACTTGTCTAAAGCCTAATTCATTACCTCTCACTCCCCACCACCCTTCTTCTGAATCCTTTGTTATACTTGTGAGAGAGTCATCTAGGTTCTCCTGTTAACTGATAGACACAGCATGGGCATGCCCCAGTCCAGTTCATAGAGTGATAAAATAAAAACTTTAAACTAGAAGGTACTGCCCAATCAGTCCTGTAGTCCCTTTTTTTCCCCAAATGAGGAAACGGAGGCAAAGGAAAGTAACATGACATATTCTGGGTGATACAAATAAAATAACAGAAAAGAATTTGAATTTACATTCTGAGATTCTAAGCACACCATTGTTCACTGAATTATGCTGCTTTTAAACCCAAAATCTTTACACTGCTACAGAAGGTACTATTCTTTTTTTTTTTCCTGAGATGAACTCAGTGGTAGAATAAGTGAGGCACAATGGAAAGAGAATGAAAGTTGGGAATGGGAAAACCAGGTTTCAAATCTCACCTCACCTTGCTTAGCCTCTCTCCCCCAAAGGCCAAGTGTGAGTTAGACTCCAGGTTCCCTAACAGCCCTCCTATCTCTAAAGTTGTGATATGCTCTACTAAAGTTTCATTATTAGATGTCACCTGGGGTTTGGGCCAAGTCTCAGAAGATCAAAAATTGGAAAAGGCAGGTCATTTTATGTCATAAAAGGCAGCCAGGGAAGCAGCAGAGTCCATCCATTTACTGATCATATGCAGGGAGCATTGGTGTGAACCCCTAAGAAGAGGGGGTTTTCATGCCAGTCAAGGTTGACCACTCACAAAATAAACAAACAAGCAAATAAGTATACAGATAGGAAAAACAAATATGCAAACAAATGAGTAAATGAAAGAATAAACGAATGAAGAAACAAAAAAGCTATCTTTTTAGAAATGATCCAAAACTTATGTGTGTGTGCTCATGTGCAGAGGGATGTGTGTTTGTGTGTATGTGTGTGTGTAAGCACAGATAAGTCAAGTCAGATCAAGCCAACATAACATAATGCACTATGTTGCTGTTGCTGCTTCTGCTGCTGCTCTTGCTTCTGCTGCTAGAAATAGAAAGACTAACCAGAAATAGGCATTGTCCTCAAGCAACTTAAATTCCACTGAGTAAGAGAATGTGGAATCAGTGATGTATGTACTTGATCATTTAAAATGCCAGAGAGTAGTACCTAGGGGATAAGGAACAGAATCGGAACTCAGTGACTGGCACCTAGAAGATGCTTAATGGATGTTGCCCCAGTGTCTGACTCCAGAGGAGTGCCAACCCTATTAGATGGCTCTCAAAGCAGTTCATCTCTCTCCCTGATGGTTCTGTTCTTTATTCCTATGAGAGCTTCACACTTGGTTTGCAGCTCTTTGATACACCACCTTCTATGTGAAACCTTTCCCATTCATGCTCTACTTCCAGCCCCCTCCCCTCCAGAACTACTTTGTCTTCATTTTGAATAGATTTTTTTTATACTCAGGTGTTTAAATTATCTCTTCCGATTGAACATAAGCTCCTTGAAGAGAGGGACAGATTCACTTTTTGCTACACATCCCTAAAATCTAGCTAAATTCATGTCAGAGAGCAGGTATTTAATAGTCATTAATTAGTTAATTAGTCATACTTACCTACATGCATACCTTACCTCATTGGTAAAAGGGTAACTAAACTCCTTGAGAACAGAGATTGATTCATATTTTTTATCAGTTATTTGTAGTTTTTTCAGTTTTTAGGGTTAGTATGACACTTGAGGAATCAGTTGCATTCTTTTACATATACAGATCTTTCTATATAATGTGGAAATTTACAACTATTTACATATCGATTTATCTACGTAGACAAAATCAGGTCCTCTGGAAAGGTGATACATGGGGCCATGCTGTAGAGCCCTAATGGGGGGGAGCACAAAGGTAATCAATGCATCAATAAATTATTAGTACTGTGTGCTGTTTTATATCTAGGAATGTTGTCTTCTGGACCTATGGGAACCTTTAGCAACTATATACAAGACAGGTAGTTTATATACCTGTGGGTCACTGGCTCTGCTTGACACCAACTACTGAGACTACAGAAGTCACATCCAGCATCATATGCAAACAACATCAGGGTTTAGCAAACAGTAGTCACACTGTACTATTCCCAATTTTTAACTTTGGAAAGAGACTAGAGTGTGTTCACAGGTTTTACATTTCTGGTGTTTAATCACAAATCAGATGAAGGATTTGACCTATTTGTAAAGTGCATCATACATAACCACTTAACCACTTTGATGTTCTCTTGATAGTAAAATGGCAGGACATTAAAAGGCTTCAAAATTGCAGCTCCTACTGGATTCCCTAAAGAGTATCTGTGCTCTTCTTTAAATGGCTTTCCTCTTCAGGATTCAGGTTTACCTTCACCACATCTGAAATGCCATTCTGCCCTGAGACACATGGAAGACATCCTCATTAATGCCACATAGGCCCTTAACCATGGTGGAAATTGGATGCACTCTCCTAAGATTCTTCATAATGCTTTCTGCCAGATCTGCCACAAACAAGCCAATTGTCCAGGAAGTAGAGCTCTTCCACTTGACCACCTTAGAAGCACTTTCAAGCACCTATCTGTGAACATTTTTTCCAATTCTCTGAATCAGCATCAGTTCTCAAAGCAGGATAAAGATTCTTCAAAGACATACAGGTGACATTTATACCACTCCACACAGGAACACTGGAGTCTCCATGTTCCCCAAGGACCATGATAACTTGAAGAATGGTGACCAAGTCTAAACCCCATTAGGTAATGGAAACAGGCAGAATCCAGACTGCAGCCACTTCCAATAACACAATTTTAGGAAAGCCCTATAGCATCCAGGCCACATATGTCAACATATTCACTGGATTGGAAACGATAAGCGGCTTGCAATTAGGGCTGCATTTAACAATGTTGGGAATGATGAATTTAAAAATACTCACATTGTGCTGGACCAAAGTAAGACAACTTTCTCCCTCCTGTTGATGTGCCCCAGCTTTGATTTTGCAGTCACACTGTAGTCTTTGCCAGACACGATTTTTGGCATTTTGAGGAAAAGTCTGCCATATTGGAGATCCATAATATCTCCTCTTAGTTTGTCTTCTATCACATCAAGTAGGGCAAGTTCATTAGCCAAATCCTTCATTAAGACACTGATGGCACATGCCATGCCAACTGCATCAACCCCAACAACAGTGATCTTCTTATGGGGAGCCTGGTCTTCCTTTAGGACCCTCACAATCAGCTGATCTTTGATATTAGTTGCTATTTTGGGGGAGATCTGAGCTTAAATTGAAGTTGCTGGTGAGGCTGTGAAAGTTCTGAATTAGATGTGAGACTGCTGCTCCCAGACTCAAACATCATTCGTTTTTAATCCGTTTGTTTGATCTGAGAACAATGTCTTACACATACTATGTGCTTCCTTGTTGTTGAATGAATTTGATACCTTATTATAATTATTTGTCTAGATACCATAACTTGTAAGCTACATGAGGGCAAGACTCCTGGAGAAGTCGAATAACCTCTCTTTGCCTTAGTTTTCTTTACTATGAAACAGACATGATGATAATAGTACCTGCTTCGAAGAGTTGCTCATTTTGTTGCTCTATTTGTAAATTGCTTAGAATAGTGATTGAAGCATAGTGGGGGCTTAATAATTGCTTGTTCCCTCTCTCTTTCTCCATAAGGAAGATACATTAAAATATCAGCTGAAGGGGAAGGTAGCATCTTGTAAGACTTACTTTGTTATTTATTTCTTTTCTCCTCTATTAGAATGTGAGCTCTTTGAAGGCAGGGGCCATGTTTTTTAAAATTTCTTTGTGTTCACAGGCTGAGGACAGTTCCAGGCACCCAGTAAACCTTTGATTAAAGGCTTGTTGACTGACTGACTGATTGATTGGCTTGGAGGAGCTCATTTGAAGTTCAATCAATTCATATCCTTACATAATGCCTGCTTTCTCCCAAGCATGGTGCCAGATGATGGGAATATTAAGACAAAAAGGGAATAGACCCTGCCCTCCAAAAGTTCACATGGATCTTAGGCTTTAGAGAAGGAAGATAGATGTAAGGTACATATAATCTTGTCCACCCTCTCATTTTATAGATGAGGTAACTGAGGCTGAGAGGCCAAAGGCCTTTCCAAGGTTACCTCAAAAGGGACGATGCTAGGGACATACAAGGAGGAGAAGCCAAGTCCTTTGTTTCCACAGCCATCATTCTTTCCATTATACCACAGGCCTTCTGCATGGACCAGGGCAGGAAAAAGAAAGAGAGAGAAAAGGAGAGGATGAGAAAGCTCATGATATCTGACAGACATGGCCAGAAATGTAGGCAGGGAGAGGAAATGAAGAGCTCCTTCCAACTAAATCCTTCAAATGAGCCCTGTGTTAAATGCAGAGTATTAATTGTTCTTTGAGTGTAGCAAGTGTAGGTGTTATTTCTGTTGTTGCTGTTGTTTTCCCCATAGTTATTAGCAGTAGAAACAGTTATTAGCAGAGTAGTCCATCTTGGGCAACCAACTTTGTTCCTGTTTGTTGGAAGCTCACTTATTTTGCTGAGTTTTTGATCAAAAGGATTATGTAAAAACTGCCGAGGTGAAAAGATTGCAATGTGTATTTCCCCAGATAACTTAAAAAATGCTGAGAATGGTCCTCCTGGGTTCTCTCTGTCATTACACACATACCATGTGCAAACATGCACACAGATTCAATGACTCCTCATGTACATTAATGATTATCTCTGCAGAAAGAGGACAGAGCACCTCTGACCACTTTCTATCTCCTAAATTTGTGCAAAAAGAGTCAAATTTGCATGAAACTTTGAGAGTAGATCTCCCTTCTTTCCTTCTCTCTCTCTCTCTCTCTCTCTCTCTCTCTCTCTCTCTCTCTCTCTCTCTCTCTCTCTCTCTCCTTCCCTGTTAGTTAGTAAAAAGTATAAAGCTTCCAAACAAACTAGGGCAATGGAAGAGCAGAGGAAGAGACAGGAGGGGGAAGGTGTGAAGGAAAAGGAGAATGCAATGAAGGTGGGGTAGATAGAGAGAGAAACAAGCAGAGAAAGAGGCAGAGACAGAAAAGAGGGGAGAAGATGAGAGAAAATATCTCCCCCACTTCTTCCAGTCTCCCGAGAAATCCATCAACGAGCATTCTTTAAGTGCTACTATTTTCAACACTGTGCTAAAAGTTGGAGATAGAGATAGAAATCAACCTGCGATTTCACTTGTAACTAGAACTCTCTCGATCAAAGCAGGTCAACTTTGTCTCTGCAACTTATATGACTGACTAGAACACTGACACATTAAGTGACTTGTTCCTCGTTTCACAGCCAGGATATAGCAGAAGAAGACTTTGAACTTAGATCTTCCTGGCTCCCAAGAAAACTGTCTATCAATTAGCTTTCATGAGTGCTCCCTAGTACTGGAGGGAAAGAGCTTAGAGGATGGAATAAGAGCTACCAGGCAAGGGTCTGGGGTTGATGGAGGACCAGGAACCTTTTTAAAAATACATAGATTAATAATTGTTGTTCAATATAATTGGTTTTCTTTACAATCATCTGCTTTTCATGTCATGGATTTAAACCCAATATTGTAAGAAGAGGTCTCTGGGCTTCGGTAGACTACCAGAGAGGCCAATGATACAAAACAAACAAACACATAAATAAATAAAAATTTCTGGACTAGGAAAAAGTCAGACTAGTCTTGGACATGTCTATCCTGTTCATGATTTTTTATGACAACCTGGTCATGGGTTCAATCAAAGAGGCAGCATCGTGTGGTAGAAAGCCTGCCTGATTTAGTTTCCAAGGAGGTGGGCTCCAATCCAGGCTTCTCATTTGGGCAACTTGGGCAAATCCCTCTCTTCCCATGGCCTCCCTTGCTCAAATGAGCATGTTGGGCCAGATGGCTTCTAAGGTCCCTTTCGGTTCTTTATGTTCCCAGGAACTTATGATACTTTGAAAAGAAAATCCCTTTATCCCTATTTACTTAGGCTGCTTTTCTTCTCAGAAACGATCTCCCCTCTCTCTTCTACCTTAATGAATGCTAGCCCTCCTTTGAGTCTGACACTTCCACACGAAATCATTTCCAACCTGTCCAATCATCACAAAAATCTCCTTTCCTAGCTCTTCATACTTTCCATCCCTACAACGCCACATATATTGGAGTCTGCTTATTACATTTAAGGATTTTGTAACATGATGTGTTGAAATTACATCAATATTTTAAACATCTGTTACTTTGTAGTCTCTGATAAGATCCCCCAAAACTGACCCTTTGCAGCTTTTCTTTGTGGTCATAATATCTTAAATTTAGAACTGTCTTGTCTAACATTCTCATTTTACAGATAAAGAAACTAGACCAAAATTACCCTGCTTGAGGTCACAGGCACAGAATACAAACACAGGATACAGGCATTTTTTGAATTTTAGTTTGCTATTTTTTTCCTGCTAGAGAGAAAAAAAGTTATCTAGTAAATGGCCAAATTTCTGATGGTGAGCCTATTTAGATACAGCTAGGCTAGACCTTAGGTTACAAACATAATCTTTGCTACAACCATACATGAAGACATTGACTTGCTAATGCTTGAATGCTTCTGCTCCAGACTCTGAGATCACAACGGACCAGCATGCTGTAGTAGGAGATTTGAAATCCTCATTATAGTGTGTGTGTGTGTGTGTGTGTGTGTGTGTGTGTGTGTGTACGCGCGCGCGCGCATCTGTGATTCTCTATGCTTTCATGGGACTAGGTCTTATATTCCTAACAAAACAAATGGAAGTCAGGAATTCTATTATTTGCTTTATTTCTGTACAGCAAACAATTTAATATAATCCTTAGCTAGCTAGAAGTCATCTCAGAGTCATTAAGTTCAACCAATACCTGAACATGAATATACAATAGTCAATACAGCCTTCCCAAAGTCCTCTAGGGAATCATTATCCACTTTCTCTGAGGCAAATACTTCTCTTTTCAAATTCTCCCCTCCTCCCACTCCCCACCCCCACCCCCATTGTTCTTAGTTTGTGCTTTGAGGCCAAGAAAGTGAAAGCATAATCCCCCATTCACCTGTCTGCCCTTCACTTTCTTGGAGGAAGTTAACTTCAAGATATTAAATCTTTTCTTATGATTGCTTATCCATTTCCTATTTCAAAGATTATTCCACTCAATGGAGATGACACAAAGGTAGATAATAAGTAGTGCTACTTTCCCTTGACCCCCCATCAATATCATATTCTCTTCCCAAAGCAAGCAGAGTATGCATCTTTTCATTTTCTTTTCTTTTTCCTTTTTAATCTTCTAAACATAACTTTGAAAAAAGTTGTAAAAAAGCCATTTTCAATAGGTCTACATTTTTCTCCAAGGCTTAATGTTGTTGTGAGGATCAAACAAGATCATAATTTGTAAAGTCATAAATCTTAAAGTACTATGTAAATTCTAGCTGTTGCTCATGATAGTTGGCTTTAAGTGTCTATAATTTGGAAATGGTTTTCACCTTCTGCTTTACCTGAGAGAAAAGCCTATTTCAGCCGAAAATAAGGAAAAAAAAAGGCAATTATAGTTATCTCCAAGTGGATGGATGCCTCTGTGTTGGTGGTGGTGGTGGGGTGTGTGTGTGTGTGTGTGTGTGTGTGTGTGTGTGTTTGTGCACGCACATATGTGTGTATGTGTAATAGGTTCCCTTCAATGAAAATCTTCACCTAAATAGTTGATATTCAGTTGTCAGGAATAATGTAAAGGGATTTTTGGTTTAGGACTATATGCCATTTGGGGTACCTGCCAACACTGACTTATTGGGATTCTATAATTAATCAACCAATAGATGATATATTTATGTGTTTAGTTCAGCATGTGCTAGGTGTGTATAATTGTTTTATTTCAAGAAATAACTGGTCAAGTGATTGAAAGTAAGACATGATGGAAAGCCTTTGAGACAAATCAAAATTATCATTGAGTACTTGTTATTTAGGTGAAAATAAATTACATAATCTAGAGAAACTTTGTCTATCTCTAGTCATTTTAGATTTCTGGGTCAGATACTGAAGGCCATGATGCTGAAAGCAATGTTTTCTATTCTTGTTTAAGGTGAAAGCTATGACTTTGTTGGATCAAAAGAGATACAGGATGTGAAAAGTCAACTATTCAATTGAAAGATATTTGCCTTCCGAGGGTATGCCTTAGCAAAAGGAGGGGGGGGGGGCTTCTGTCAAAGCATGGAACGCATCCTACACAGGACAGAAAGAATGTACATGACAGGAGTCTCACCCAATAAAGAAAAGGGCTTGATATCAAAATTTGAATGGAATAAAATTCTAGAACTAAGTGTTACAGAGAACAGCAGTTATGGAATAAAAGGAAACAGCAGGGTAAAGTAGGTACACAGTAATTTCAAGGGAATAGAGAGAAGAGAAAGAATAATAACCACTGTGGAAATAGCACTTTAACATTTACAAAGAGTACTTTATGTATATCATCTCATTTGAACCTCACAACAACATAGTGAGGTAGGTAGTACAGATGATTCTCCGCTATTTGTACAAATGAGAAAATTAAGGCATAGAGAGATGAAGAGGAAAGCTTATACAGCCATTGTGTCAAAAACAGAATTTGGTCCCAGGTTTTCCCCTCTTGAAGTCTACTCTGGCTCTAAATATATGACTTTTTTTAAAAAAAAATATCTCCACATCAATATATAAAATACAAGTAGGCAGTGGGGAATTAATATAATTGTCCTCTCCAAAAGTTAGCTGTATAAGCATCCTCACTCGTTAATAATACGAATAATAAATGAAATTCGTTGTTGTTTTCCAGTCACTTCCACCTCTTTTAGACCTTATTTGGGGTTTTCTTGGCAGAGATATTGAAGTAGTTTTCCATTTACTTTTCCGGCTCATTTTACAGATGAGGAAATGGAGGCAAACAGCATTATTTGCCATGGTCAGACTTGAACTCAGGAAGATGAATCTTCCTGACTCTAGGCCTAGCTCTCTTTACTTTGCCACCTATCTGCCTTAATAATAATAATAGCTAACTTTAATTTGGTGTTTACTATGTCTCAGTAAACACTTTAAAATTATTTTTCATTTGATCCTCAGAACAACTCTTGGAGGTAAGTTCTATTACTACCCCCATTTTACAGATGTGAAAATTGAGTCGAATACAAGTTAAGTGACTTCCTAGGGTACATTTGGAAGGATATGTCTTTCTTATGTCAATGGAAAGATATATCTTGTTTATTAGAAAAAAAAAACTAATCATTAATAATGAATAGTGAATAAACCCATTTATCTGAGCAAAATAGAAAACAAACTTTGTAGATGTTATACACATTGGAATATACCAGAAAAAACACAAGAGTGAATATGGCCTCTCAGCTCAAACTCAGAGAGAGAGACCCTGATCTACACAAAGGGAAATTCCTTTTCCAAAGTCTCTATGGATACAAACTGGGATTCAGAGACATATTGAGGAACAAGGTTCCCCCAGATGTCTTCAGCTTCTCCCTCCATATGTTTTCCACAAAGAGTGTCTTGTGTCGCTTTCTCAAGAAGCTCAGCTTAACCTTTATCATTTACACAGGAACGTGAAGTTAAGATCAGCTCCCCTTAGCCAAACAGGAGTTGTGGCTTCTGCCTCTGCAGTCACAAATTAATTATTCTAGCATCCTTTGAAAACCCAGTTATACTTGAGTACTTCAAATCTCTGTGGTTTTTGGTACCTTCTCTAAGAATGTGGAATCCAACTCTTTGCATAACATAACAGTCTTCCTGATATGCTTTCATCATCCTGAAATCTATCATCTTGAAGCCAGTTGGGTATTTATTAAAACCATAAGTAATAAAGAAATCCTGCCCTGGATCCAGCCTTGCAATCTTAATTAACAATGGGAAGTAATAATGATTCTGATTTTAAATCCCTGAAAAAATGTAGTTTCAAATCAAAATCCCTAGAGTCCTTAATTGTTGAGTTTTGATTGCACCATAATGCAAGTCAAGAAAATCTATCTTTGGTGTATGATGGAATATTAGGTCAAATGATTTTCCATGGAATCATTTCAAGGCCACATGGGTATATCTTTATGAAAAGAGTATGTTCTGGAAATACATAGATAATGACTGTTTATAAGCAACATGCTAATTCTGAAGAATATTCACTCTCCTTCTCCTTGGAGGCCAAAAAGTTCATGTGCCCTATCCCACTTTCATTAGCCCTCTACTCTACTACCAATGTGTTTGCTGCTCACTTTTACTATCACTCTACTGCATTGAAAATATTTTGTCTACTCTTGGCCATTCTCTTCCATCTTGCTATTTTAGATTTTCTTTTTTCCATCCCTACTCCATTTAATTCAATCCTTTTTAGGGCATTCTCTCTCTCTCTCTCTCTCTCTCTCTCTCTCTCTCTCT
>CM053624.1:12409736-12454993 GCA_028646595.1 Phalanger gymnotis
TTAAAGGCCTTTCTATCTTGTCCTGTTCCTGGTTCCATCACAGTCCACGATCTATATCTCCAGTCTACACCAACCATGCATGCATAGGGTAAGTCCCAACTCCACTGGAATTCTAAGGTACAGACCAGTTTATAGTCTCCGATTGAGATGGCCAAGGAGAATCATTTGTTAGAAAGATTCCCATCAACAGGCACACAGAACACAAGTACTGAGGGCAACATGGCTCAGTGGAAAGAACAAAGCCTTTTTGGTCAGAGGACTCAGACTCCTATTTCATTTCTGCCCCATTACCTATTTGACTAGGGCCAAGTCACTTCACTGCTGTGGACTGCCAGTTTCCTACTCTCTAAAGTGAACATATTGCATAAATGGATTCCAAGGTCTCTTCTAGCTGTCTATGAACCTCTCAGGATGTGATAAATGATCTGGGTCAAGTCACTCACATCTTCCTGTAAAGTAGGGTGGGTGTTGGACTCAATAGCATATGAGATCCCTTCCATCTCCAGATATATATAAATTCTAAGGATCTTGAAAACTCACTTTTCCAAAATAGTTCATTTCCCAAATGTAAAAGAGGATTTCCTGGTACTACCCAGGTTGACCATCTGTCCAACTGCTCCAAAAGGGATTATGTTAAATCCATTTGGATTTACATATTCACATGTCCAGCAAATAGGATTAATTGGTTATTAAGCAAATGGAAGGCTCCCAAATCTATCTTGCAGTGCTGTTAAGGAAAGTGGATATTTTCAGTCACAGGTCCTAACTTTTCTGCATCTTCCCTATATTCCCCATCCTACAGGGATAAATATAATTTGAATAAAAATTCTAGAAATCTACCTTTTCACATTTCAATGTTTGTGTGTCTTCTTTGAGTTAAAAAAGTTGTAAACTTGATGGTGTGAGCATTCAAGTATGTTTGTTTTAAGTGGGAGAGGGTGAGATGTATCTGTCAAGATGTACTTCATAGAGATCTGAATTACACACCCACAGTGCTCTAGAGGTATCTGTATTCAGATACATTCTGCAAAGAGCTGGGGAGATTTTGGGAAGCATTTATATTGATACCCACTCATTTGGGCTAATGGGTTTGTTTATCTGTGTGCTTATGTGTGTTTAACTGTGCATGTTTGTGTTCACGTACATATATGTTAGAAGACATGATCAAGGACATGTTATTTCCTTTCTCCTACTTCTTTGATCTTAAATATGGGGAAGAAGCAAATTCAAGTACACAGTACTGTAGACTGGACCTGGTAGGAGACTGCTTTTCTCAAATGACCCAGTAGGGCTCCAATTGGCTGTAGCTTTAGCTAGGCAGCTTTCACACACAAATGGTGTGAGATTTCTCAGGCAAGCTTTGGCCTTCAATCTCCAGGAACCTTAATTCCATGGATCTAACTCCAGAAAACAAGCCAAGAGCAAATCCTAAAGCTAGGCACACCCCTCAATGCTGTCACAGAAACACCAAGAGAATTCTGTATACCCTTCAGAAATTTGTACAGAATCCCAGAGTGGACCCTTATAGGAACTTGCAAAGAAAGCTTAATCCATGTTAATAAAGTGTTTCTAAACTGAGCTTTAAATAAATGTCATGCTAAGAAAAGTACCCTCAGTTTGGAGTCAAAAGATCTGGGGATAAATTCTAGCTCCACCATTTACTCCATTTCCCATTTAGGGCAAGTTATTTTGCTGCCTGGGGCTTCATCTTTTGACTACATCACTTTGAGGATACTTTTTAGCTCCAAATTTATGATCCCGTGATCCAACTTTACATTAGAAATTTGTGGGATTTTCCTCCACACACTATTAATGAGAAGATGTCAGACTTTCATAGTATCATTAGAGGGTTGATCAAGTACTAGGGGATACAATCCCTCTAATATCAGTACCTTTTTATTGTACCTTGATACTTTGAAATTACTGCATGTACTTTATTAGAGAAGATTGAGGTTCAGATTCTTTTAGGGATTTGCACACAGCCACTTAGTTTGAATCAAATACTTCTTGATTTCAAGACCACTGAATTTAGTATTTACAGAATACTATCCTACCTTATGCCTTGCTAAGTTTCCCATTTATATATACGAATACAAGACACGAGATTCAATACTGTGATAAAATCACAAGTGGGGGTTTGGAATCAGGAAACTCACAAATATGGATTTGCCATATTCTTCTGTTCAATGACATTTTTTTAAAATCTAAACTCTTGAATGGAATATGGCAAGCTAACTCAGTTCATTACAAATCTCTGTCACACAACCATCCCACCTTGAGGAATGCTTATTAATTTTTAAACATTTAGGAATAAGAGGAGGCAGTGACATTACTGTGGTCCCTTTACTATGTCTTCCAATAAGATTGCAGATTTAGGGGTCATTGGAAGATGCAGTAAGAGGATTGTTGCTTAATGATAGAGCTGAAACAGCAACTGTGTGGTGCAGTAATTAGAACGCTGGGCATGGAGTCAGGAATACCTGACTTCAAATCTGGCCTCATACATTTATTAGCTGTGTGACCATGAGGAAGTCATTTATTCCTCTTTGCCTCAGTTTCCTCATTTGTAAAATGAGCTGGAAAAGTAAATGGCAAACTATCCCAGTATCTTTGCCAAGAAAGCCCCAAATGGGGTCAGGAAGGGTCGGACCCTACTGAACAATAGCAACAAAGAGCTGAAAGGAAGATTTTCCATTGATAGACCTCTCCCAAGAACTACAATGCACTTAGAACTTTCTTTCACTAAAGTCATAAGAAAGAGAGCCTTTATTATGCCCAAATGCTTTAAAACAAAGTAAATTAGAGCTACAAAGATGCTTGGTACAGTGGTTATTTTATTACATAAAAATTCATGAAAGATTTTTTTTAAATCAAATTGTAACTTAAAATCTTAGAGATCTACCTCAGGTTCATAGATCTTAAGGAATGTGTCCATGGCCACATAATAATATCAGAGGTGAAGTTTGAATTCAAGTTTTCTTCCTGACACAATATACTTAGGATATTGATTTGCACATAATAGGAACCCAATAAATACTTGTTGGCTTACTCTGACCTCCACTTCATATTCTCTTCCTCCCTTTCTAGTTATCTTCCTCCTTCTTTCTTCTCTACTTCATTGCACTCTGTGTGTGTGTGCATGTGTGCATTCATTTGTTTCAATATGAATATAGCCTCTTATTGGCAAAGCATTATAGGAAATATTGGGGGAAGGGATGTCATAGCAGGAAAGGACTCCAGTACATTGAGGAATTTTGAAGGGGAGAGAAATATGGGGCATCAACAAACACCACGTGATCATAAGTAAAAAGTGTTGCTAACCTTAGCTGAAACTAGTCATGAAAAGTTACAGTCTTGAATGGCTCACTGACCTACTGGAGCTATCTTTCTAGATAGACGTTTCTGTTTCCATGCATTTTCCATCTCACTACTGACGCTATGAATTTCTCCCCTTGTTACTTCCTCCCCCTTCTTTGACTCATAGTTACCAATAGAACTGACATCACTTACCTATATTGGTTTCCTGGTTGCTTTAAATTTTATTTTTTCTGTTGTCTATGCTTTTTTTCTAAAAAGATTGTGTCTCTAAATGAAGATAAATTGTTTTTCAATGGATTCTGAGTGACTGTTCACTGCCCGGGAGAGGACAACCCAAAGTGGCAGAACAGCAATCAACGTATTCATCAATATATCTCTAGACCCGTACTCACTACGAAGACCCCAGAGGGGGCTTCCCACACATATTAATAAATATGTGTGCATTTCTATCTATATCCATCATCTATCTATCTACCAATCTACTCAGGTATAAATAAAAGAATCTATACATGCAAACAATCAACCACCTTCTAGTGAATCCTTTATTCTATGAATAGAAAATGCTAACTGGAATGGTATGAATGGTACTTTGCTCCTGAAACTCCAGGGGAAGGGTGGGGAAAGTTCCCATATTTTTCTCTTTTCATTTTCATCTCCTCCAATCCCCTTGTCACCCTCCATACTATCACCACAAACATCTTCTCCTAGGGTCTTATTATTTTTTTACCCAACCAATTCTTTTTATCCCTTATCACAAACAGTAATTCCATGTTATGTTTCTAATTGTTAGTGATGTATCTGAGATGACTGTATTTTCCTTTGAAGTGTGATGACCGTAATCATGATTTTTTAAATGTTTTATGCAAAACATTCTCTGAAACGTCAATACATTCATCTAAACTTGCTTAGTGACAATTTACATTTAAATTAATTACTTTCAATGCATAAAGAATCAAAACATTATTTCAATCACTCCTCCCAAGTCCCCATCAGAATCTATTGTCTTTTGATTTCATTTAATTCTTCTGCTATGATCATAGTTAGAATTAATTCTGGAGCTGTCCTTTTCTACTTAAATTGCTTTGTATTCCTCATACTTGTCGGTTTCAATTGCAACATACTATTCTATTACATTAACATACCATGATTTAACCACCCCCCTATTATTGAACATTTAGGTTCTTCACAGTCTTATTTGTTTGTTTTTTGGTGTTGAAAGTGATTACACATCTATCCTATGAAAATCTTTCAAAGATTATTATGATTGTGATTACTTTTGATGTCATGTTCAGGCTATCACCACTAATAATTGTATCAAAAAGTAAGGGTATCTTTGTAACTTTCACCATCTACTGACAAATCAGTCTCCCCTAAAGACTCTATAAGTTTATAATTCCATGAGCAATGAATGAATGAACGAGTCATCATTGAGCTTTTTCAAAAGATTTTGCTACGTATACATAGAAACACAAAAATACATTGCCATGTATATTTTGGTGTGATAATTTCATATATGGTATTTTGGCATGCTAATTTCATATATAATAATTAACAGTATCTCTCCTTAACTCCAACTACCATATAGGCAAAGGCAGCATTGTACCATATAAATTATGCCACATTTGGAATCAGGAAACCTGGGATTAAATCCCCCTTTTTTCCTTCACTAGCTATGTAAACTTGGACAAGTCAGGCATCAGCATCATTTTACTTATCTGCAAAATAAAATGTGTGGATGAGCTAATTTCTAGGTTCCCTTCCAACAATAAATCCATGATCCTCTATGAGACAATGAATTCCTTGGATTGACTGTTACATAATGACTTTTATATTTATAGTCAACTCATTAATAATTTGATTTTAGATTTTGAACCAAGGTTAGTTCACTCTGGGGAAGTTGTTTAAGAAGCTGGCAATAGATTTGTTTGTATGTTAATGTAATATTTAAGAATACTTGTAGAAGAAGAAACTGATGAAATCAGGTCAAGCTGCTATTACAACACTCAAAACTTTAAGATTTTCTTGCTAAAGACAAAATTATCTGGGCAAGATCATCCCATAATTCTCCTGCAATCCCTGCAAACTAAAGTCTTGGTCACCCCTGGGTTGTCTCACAGTAGGAAATGGAGTGAATCTTGGGTCACACATTGTCATAGCCCATGGGTTGAACCCACTATAAGTTCCACTTTGAATCAGATAAAGATGTGCCAAGAATTTGGTCTCCTTTGTTTCTGAGACATGAGTAAACTAATAGAATGCTTCAGATCAGCTGTGGACTACTGGCTTCCCTCCCTTTAATAGAGTAACCCTCAGAAGATTAGCCCTGGCATCCTCTCAGATCTCTAGATTCTAAAGCCTCTCCCTGAGCAGGAGCTCAGCTCTTGTGTACAAACACTATCACTTGTCCCCTCTGGGCAATATCTATTTATAGACCAAGTCCTAACAGCTTTCAAATTTACAGGCAGTGCCTGAACAGCCTTAAAAATGACAAGGAAGAATTAAAATGGAGACAAGCTCAGAATTGGTCATCGTTACACTACTGTACTGGATTTCGACAAATGAATATATATGCAACAGTGTTTTCCTCCATCTTTTAAATGATTTTTTTCAAATATCTCCTTCACAGGATTCTCTAGAAATCTCAGATTTCTTCATTAAGGCATTCATATCACTGTTTAACAAAGATTGATTAAGACTATTTCTCTTGGCTCCCCATGACCAAGATTCTTATTACATTTCTGGTTTTGTATCCCTGACTCAGGGATCACATTTCGTCACTTAGGAGATTGACATTCAGATCACATCACATATAGCCTGATCCATTCTCCTGCAACTTTGAAAATACCTTCTCCTCATCTCTCAGCTGAAAATTGGGCATAGACAAGTGTATGAAGGCAGAAGGCTCACATATTTAAAAGTTTAATGCTCATCTGCCTTCCCAGACAAAAGTCCAGCAATTGGTGAGATAGAATTAGAAAATGGCTTCTTCTTAGATAACCCAAGAAGAATAAGAGACATGTAGATGTTCCATTCACCCATTCTTCATCAAGTTAGTCAAGAGAAAAGGCAGGCTTAACTTTCTCTATTCTTTATAGAAGTGGGGGACATGGGGTAAAGAACACTGAATATATTACCATATTTGGTGCAACTTTAGATCAACATATGGAGCTGGAAGCAACCTCAGAGTACAACACCCTAATTTTACAGGGGAGGGCGCTGAGGATCAGAGAAGACAAAGTAATTTGCCCCAGGATAATAAACATAGAGAGACCTTGGATTGGTACTTGGGATCTCTGGCTGTGAAGCCGTGTTGGTTACTTCAGTTACATTGCTCCCCTCGTCTTTTTCTTTCTCTTCTTATTTAGGAGGAGTGCCTCTCTGGGAAGGAAATGGGAGAAAGCTATATTTGGAAATGACTGTGATTTAAAAAAAAAAGATATCAATAACTATTTAAAAAGGAAAAAAAAAATTCACCTCAATTTCTAGTTCTCACTCTATTTTTCTGCCACCATCAGCAGCTGGTTCTTAAAGCCATACAGATAGCCAATTCCTTTCCTGATGACTCAGATTTCTTTATAAATTATGAACTATTCCCCCCTTTAAATCGGTACCCTCAAGAAGATAAGTTGTTTCGACCTTAATAGTTTTATTTGAAATATCAAGAATATTTTCCTAGCTATGCATTATAATGCCAGAAATGATAGTCTAAGGTCAAGTCCTCCTCCAACTCTGGAAGAGGCAAAACAGTAAGGTAATTTGAAATTTAATGGAAACATGCAAAATGGAGAGGTTAGGATATGTTTCCAGCCAAGTAACATACTTCTAAACACATCCCAGATGCTTTTTTCCCCTGTTGATTCAGCTCTTAAAGGAATTAAAACAGATGAGAAAGCAGATTGCATTAAAAAAAAAAAAATCTACATTATCACAGACAACTTGGGAACCAGTGTTGCTTCTGGTGATTTAGAAGATAAAACTTGGATTATAAATAGGGATCCAGTAAAAATGGTAGGCATAACCTTAAATAATGCCCTGTGTACCTTAGTAAATTGTAGATTTATGCAGACTGTTTTCATTTCGTGCTCTGTATTTGAAACCCACCTCCTAGATTCTAGAATGCAGACAAAATCTGTCTTTTTTATTTTCTAGACTTTAATTTTTAAATTAATATTTATTATGGTATGATGGCAGATTAAGTCTGGGAGAATACACAGGAATGTGGATATGAGCAAATGGAATTTCTGTAATCAATGGTATGAAATACATCTGAGAATATGGATGGGTGTTTACATTTGATAAAGACTATAGGGTTTTCACATCTCAGAAATGATAGGGACATCAGAAAACTCAGTTCTACAACATCCTTAGCAAAAGACAGCCTCTTACACTCAAAAGAGCTCCATATTTGGAATCAAAGCACCAGGGTTCAGAATTGATCTCTGCCATTTACTTATTCTATAGCCTGGAGGCATCTAGGTGGCACAGTAGGTAGAGCACTCAATTTCGAATTAGGAAGACTTGAGTTCAAATGTGAACTCAGATACTGTGTTGACCCTGGGCAGGTTGAAATATAAAGATAATAATATTACCTCCCTCTTATGGTGGTTTGGATGAAATATTTTAAAAGTACTTTGCAATCTTAAATCTCCATGCAAATGTTTATTACTACTGCTGCTACTGCTACCATTACTACTACTACATTACTTTGAGTTTGCAACTAAACACCTCTAAATTTCATTTTCCTATTTTTTTTTCCAAACTTAGTACGTTGGGCTAGATGGTCACTACATTTCTTATCCTATGAAAGTGAGCTCACTAATTGCCATGATAGCTCTCTCCATTTTGGAAAGGTATAATTGCCATAGATTTTCAATTCTATTCAACAAACATGGATTAAACACTTACTATGCCAGAGATCCTGTGCTATGCATTGTGGATACAAAGACAGAAAAGATCCAGTCCCTGGCCTCAAAAGCTATCCTTTCTACAGGTGGGACAAATCAACTATCAGATCAGACAATAAGCATTATTAGGTGCTCACTTTCTCACTTGGGCACTGTGCCAAATGTTGGAGAGGCAAAGGCCAAATGAAATATCTCCTGTGCTCAAGAAACTTTAGACTACGAAGATATATTATATATATTTATCAATAAGTAAACAAAATAGTTTGAGGAAAGTGAGAGAACTAATGACAATATTAATTACATTTACAAAGCATAGCCATGTGCTAGTCATTTTCTAAAGTTTCACAATGCTTTTATTAAATCTTCATAAAAACGTGGGAAGATAGGAGCTTTTATTATCCTTATTTTCCAGTTGAAGAAATTGAGGCAATTTGGTGACTTGCCCAAAGTCACATTGCTAATAAATGGCTGAATTTTGATGCAAACTCTTCTTCTCCTTCTTTCCCCCACCCCCAGAGGCTCCTACCTTCTCCCTTCTGGATTGGGTAGTGGGGTAATTTGGTACACACTTAAAAGCAGTTTTTCAGTTTTTTAATTCTTCAAACTTGTTACCTGTCTCCGAGTCTCTCTCTACTTTTACATATTATATTTTATGGACTGAGACAACATGAGAGATGCATGTAACATGGCCCAAAATCTTCCAGCTTTGGATGGCAGTCAGTGAAAAGTTGCAGCGTCAATAGCTGCAGTGCCATTATCGAGGAACAGTGAGTAGGTCAGTATTTCCGGTTTTGTAGATTTCTTGGAGGGGATTTAAGTGTGGGAATGGTTGGAGAGGGGCAGATTTTAAGATCTTAAAAGCCAAAAAAAAAGTTCATACTTGATTTTATAGGTAATAGAGAGCCCCTAGAGCTCATTGAGAAGGAGGATAGCTTGTACAAAACTTTAGAAAAATTACCTTGGCAGTGAATGGAGAAAGGATTCGAATAGAGACAGATTTAAGACCCGGAGACCAGTTAGAAGGCTATTACAATAATACAGCCTATACTACAGTGCTTTCTGAGAGGAGAAAAAGAGACATATGAGAGACTGTGAAAGTAGAAATGACAATGATTGGCAATATGTAGGATATATTGGTTAAGTGAGAGTGACAAATTAAGCGTGACAGTGAGGGTTGAGGTCTGGGGGACTTAGGCAATGATAGTGCCCTCCACAGTAATATAGATGTTGAAAGAGAGAGGGACAATTGAAGACAGAAAGATAATGAGTTCAGTTTGGGACAGACTGAATTTTAGGTGTAGAGAAAATATCAACTTTGAGATATTCAACAGGGAGTTAGAAATGCATGCCTTTACCTCAGTGGAGAGACTTGGGCTGGATAAAGAAATCTGAGAATCATTTGCATCGAGATGATAATTGAATCCCTACAAGCTGATAAAATTTCCAAGTGAGATAATTTAGAGAAAGAGAAGAGGGCCCAGCATAGAGCCTCTAGGGACAACTAGGTTAGTGCAGGTGACATGGATAAAGACTTAGTACAGGAAACTAAGGAGTGCTGAAATAGCTAGAACTCTGAAAGAGAAAGTAACGTTACAGAAATCTAAAGAAGAATGAATATTCAAGAGAAGGTGATAATCTGCACCAGCAAAGAATGAAGAAAAGGGAAGGAAGAACACAACAGAGAAAAGGACATGAGATTTGGCAGTTAAGAGTTCATTGGTAACTTTGGGGAGGTCAACTTCAGTTGTATAAGGAGCTCAGAAGTCAGACTGAAGAGAGTTTAAGAGAGAGCAAAAGAAAAGGAAGTAAAGGCCCTGATTATAATACACACACACATACACACACACACACACACACACACACACACACACACACAGACACACACACATAACCAAAAAAAACATTCTGAAAGAGTTTACTCTAGAAAGGGAGGAGAGATATAAGACAATAGCTACCATGGATTATTGGAACAAGTGATGTGTTCTCATTCTCTCTCTCTCTCTCTCTCTCTCTCTCTCTCTCTCTCTCTCTCTCTCTCTCTCTCTCTCTCTCTCTCTCTCTGTGTCTCTCTCTCTCTCTCTCATTAAAGGAAACAATGGTATGTTTCTAGACAACCAGGTAAGTTCCAATACACTGGGAGAGGTTGAAGAAAAGAAACAGTAAGGAAGTGGGGGCAAAATGTTGGAGAATTGAAGAGGGGATGAAATCTGGGTATTGTGTAGAGGGATTTGTTTTTTTTTTTTGCCAAGAAAAGGGCCAACTCTTTATCTGAGACTATAAAGGAAGAAATTGGGGAAGTTTCCTAAACACTAGAAGAGGAGGAAAGGAGAGGTGGACTTTTTGTCAAACGGTATTATTCCCTCCCACACACACATGAAATGTGATGGAAGATCTTCAGCTGTAAAGTTAAGTGAGGAAGTGTGCCCTTGGGGCAAATAGCTTTACCTCTATGAAACTCAGTTTCCTCATATAGAAAATGGAAGAAAAGTTAACCTAGATGACTTTTAAGGTTTTTTTAAGACCCAAAATCCAATGATTCCTCAAACAGTGGTGCTACCTTTAGTATTCATATTAAGGGAACTTTTCCAGAAAGCTGAACTAGACAGGAGGTACACTGGTTCTGGAAACAGTTGAAAAGAAATTACCTGATTTAAACTGGCCACAGGCAATCTTTAGAAGCCTCACAACCTCTTGACTATAGGACATAAAAATACTGGTTTCTAACATTATGACTTTGTGGGATAAAGAGGAAGCTGGCTATGAGGTAAGAAGACATAGGACAATAACAGTCATGAGAATGTGGGAACTTTTTTCTATTTTCTTTTCTCCATTTTTGTTCTTTATGTAGACCTCTTACACAATTAAAGTCATTTGAACATTTTGTGAATATTCTATGTGAAAAATCATGTTGAACAATTGGTATTTAATCTTAATAGCCAAATTTATCTGAATACTTCAAAGGGAAAGGTATTTCTCTCTTCTTTCATCCTTTCTCCCTTCCTCTATCCCTCTTTTCCTTCCTTCCTTCTTTCTTTCATTCAAATTTAATTTTCCTTCTTTCACTCAAATATAATTTCTTCAAGGGCAAGGATTACTTACTATCATTGCTGTCCTCTTCTAGTTTTCCTCCTCTCTTCTCCTCTCTCTCTTTTTTTCTCCATGTCTATCTATCTATCCATTTATCCATCTATCTATCCAGCATAGAGAGGCTTAGCAGAAAAAAATAAGATGGCAGAAAATAGGGAGATGTGGGACCAATAACCAGGGGTCGACATTGTTGGAACTATAGAAAAAGCCAAATTTAACATCAGTAGAGTGGGAGGAAGTAAGCGGATCATGAATTCAGATGCTGGACAAGGAATAGGAAAGGAGAGGTTCAAAGTTCTGGAAGCTGTGGTGACAGCAGAACACAGTCAGGCCCAGGTTCATCTATTTCCCTGTCTAATCATGATGAAATACTTACACTCACCCCTTCCCTCTGTCTTCTCATACATCTTCCTTTCCAGCCAGACCAGTGACTTTGCTGGGCAAGCAGCATCTCTTAGAGAAGGGGACAGTCATAATTCAAGCCCAGTACTATCTTCCCTGTACTTTTCTTGTCATTATTGTCTCTGTATATTTTACTTTACACACACACACACACACACACACACACACACACACACACACACCTGTTGTACAGTGGAGAAACCATTGACTCTGTAGTCAGAGAACTAGATTCAAATACTGGCTCTGATATTACTACCTGTGTGACCTTAGGTAAGTTACTAAACCTTCCTGGGCTTCAGGCATTTCATCAGTGCTTAGACTAGTTGGCCTCTGAGATCTCTCCAGATGTTTGGTCTATGAGCATCTGGATCCCAGGGATTTTCAGGGTGTCTCTCACACAAAGGGCTCCTTGAGGGCAGGCATTCTTAGTGTCTAGTACCATTCCTAGTATATAGTAGGTACTTAAGAAATGCTTGTGGCTCCATCAACTCAGTCTAAAAATACAAAGATAAAAAAGGAAAAAATAGGCTGACTCTATGACCCAAACAAAGGAAAAAGTGGGTGTGTGCATTTGTGTGTGTGTGCGTGTGTGTGTGTGCGTGTGTAGATGGGTGTGGGAGTGGGAAGGATGATTTCCATGCTACAGAGGAAGTAGGTATTACCACCCCAGAGAGGTCAGTAGGAGAAACAAGGAAGATAATAACATGGAGCCAAGGAGGGAATTGAAGCACTAACACTCTTTGCCAGCCCCCAGGTTGCTGAGGTAGAACAGGTATGATTATGAAGTAATAGAAAGGTTGCAGAAACACTTTATTAGTTGTTTATGAAATGGGTGTCCGCTTGCCTATTCCAATAACATAAATAGGAGAATCATAAATCACATTGTCTACAGTCCCAGCCGTGCCCAGGGATGTAATGACATTCAAAAGAGAAATGGTATTTTTTGCCCTTTGCTGTGGTTCGGCATAAAAACTGATTTCTCGTCAAAATGCTATTTGGTCATTCCTGCAAGAATAAACAAAAGCTGAAGCAATTAACTTTCCCACTCAGCAAAATTAACGGGTAAATGGCTTTAAATACCCCCTATGCACTCCTTAATGACATGAGAAACACATTAAGTGAACAGAATACATTAGAAAAAAAATCAGTGCAACTAACCTGGGAGTCAAATTTAATAAATGCTTTCAATAGCAATGTAGCCACATGCATACACCATACATCACCACTAAACATTTTTTAATTCTTAAGAGAAATAGAAATGTAGCTCGTTAAAATAGCTGGCACTTAGCACTTTGAGATAGCAAGTAACTCTGCCTAGATCATTTGATTCTTACAAGATCTCTACAAGGTAGAAGTTATTATCATCCCAATTTTACAGATGAGGAAACTGAGGCTGAGAATGGTTTCTGAAACAGGATTTGAACTTACGTCTTTCTGGCTCCATTAAAACTGTCACATGGGGGGATGAGAAGAGCACTGGTACCAGAGTAGGGAGGGACCATTCTGCTGCCAGTCTCCTTCCCCTTCTCACAAAGAAAACTGGACCCTTCCCTCTGGTATCCAGGGCTCTTCTAGGTAAGCCTTTAACCTAACTTAGCTCACAACCCAGGTCACCACACACATTCTGGCTGTTTCCAAAACAGGCTTCCACGAAAGTCTAGGATCTGGTGTCCTCAGTTTTTCAGTACTGGTTCTTGTTTTTCCCTATTTAGATGCATGCTCTTTGAGGGTGGATATTATTAGAGAGTTTTTTGTTTGTTTTTTGTTTTTCTGATTTATATAATAAGCAAATTGTTATTGTTGAGTTGTTTCAGTCCTATATGATTCTTTGTGACCCCATTTGGGCTTTTCTTGGCAAAGATGCTTTTAAATATTTGCCATTTCCTTCTCCAGCTCATTTTACAGATGAGGAAACTGAGGCAAACAGAGCGAAGTCATTTACCCAGAATTGCATAGCTAGTAAGCATCTGAGACCAGATTTGAAATCAGGAAGAGGAGGCTTCCTGATTCCAGGCCCAGCACTCTGCCCAGCACTGTGCCACCTAGCTGCCCCAAACCAGCAGATAGTAAGCACTTAATAAATACTTTTTCATTCATTCTTTCATCTATCCATCCATTTATTCATTCATCTTACATTTCTGATATTTGCTAGCTTTGTGATGATAAAAGCTTTAACTCTGAGGCAATATTTTCTCCTTTGTAATGGGATTAACAATATTTGGAATCAGAAGGTTGCTGTGATGCTAGAATGAATGCTACTTCAATGTCAGAAAAATCTTCCTCATACTGAGAACTATCCTGGAGTGAATGGGCTGTTTCTGGAGGGCTCCCTAACCCTGGAGGCCTACAAGCAACAACTGGTTAAGACTTTCATTTACATGGTAGAGGGGATACTTTTGGTGTGTTCTGGTCTCTTCCCACTTTAAAATATAAAATTATTAGGTTAATACTATGGATCCTTATCTTAGAAACATTATTGAAGGCATCGAAGGTAAAAACAGCAACCAAGAGAAGTGGATAAAGAGAGAACCTGAGAGTCAGAGTTTCAAGTCCCACCGTCTATATCACCTTGGACAAGTCACTTAACTTCTCAGGGGCCCAGGCAGTTGTATAACACTCTATACTGAAAAGAAAATGCTTACCTGCATTGTTCAAGAAATTACCGCACTATGAGCTTTCTACATTGAGAAAATTAAAATAATGAGAATTATTATTATTATGACAAATATAATAATATTATTATAGGTATTATTAAATAGCACTTTAAGGTGCACAACACACTCTATATCAGCTTTATCATTTCTCATATCTGGACCATAGCAGCGGCTGGGTCCCAGATTTTGTAGGTGAGGAAACTGAGACTCAGAAAATGTCAAATGGTTGGCAGGTATCTGAATCAGAACACAAACTAAGCCCTCCTGACTTTCCATTGCATACTCTCTCCAATATACCATTAGGCAAAGTCCAGCGTAGAAAAAAGCTGTGGAATCTTATAATTTAAAGAATGCTTAGTTCTTTGGCAGTAAGTTACTTACTCAACATCTACTGAACCTATAGAAGAGGAGGAAGGGAATGAGAAGGGTTCCCTGGTAGGACTGACTTCCTGTTGTGCTCTATTTGTGGCTGTGTCCATGGCTGTTATTACTGTCCCCACCTTAAAGATGGGGAAACTTGAGGTCAGATTGGTTACACGACTAACCGAAGGTCACATAGCTAGTGAGTTATCCCGTTGTGGTATTAAATTTGTGTAGGGCTGACTCCAACTCTGAACTTTTATAAATGTTGCCACCTAGCTACTATTCATTGATCACACACACACACACACACACACACGCACACACACACACGTGTTTGCATGTGTGTTATTTCCCAACATATCCACCCTGAATCACTTTATCATTTTAACCAATCTTTAAAGTTAAGTGAAAGTTACAAACTAAAGTATGTGGTCTGCCAGGGCAGTACCATTACACAGGAGTCAGAGATCCTGGGTTCGAATCCTATCTTGGACACATGCTACCTGTGGGATCTTGAACAATAGTCTGTGAGCCTCAGCAGCTCCATTTATATAATGAGGGCATTAGATGAGCTGTCCACAGAGGCCTTTTCCAGCCTTAAATTCAGACTCCTGTTGAACTTTTCCAATGGATTCCACATGCCCAAGCTGTAGGCCTCTACATCTCTATCAAGTGAAGGCAAATGTGTCTTCTCATCAGTTCTCAAGTCCAAGAGCCTCAGCTGATACATAAAATCAGACTGGAAATAACAACAGATAAACACAAAAGCCTTTCATATTTACAAACACCGAATGTCGAGGTCACAAAGCAAAAGCAAGTGGAGAGATACACCTGGGATCCGCTCCCCAGCTCCTTTACTTTTAGATTCTTCCAGATGTCGATGAAGGACATAATTTCTCAAATTGTAGAAAATTCCTCTTCTTCTTTTAGTTTATAGCACAAAGTTTTCTTAAAATTTTGATATCCCTAAATCATATTTTTATGCTTCCTTTTCTTGCCAGCAAAGCAAAGTAGATAGCAGCCTGGTCTTAAAACCAAGAAAACCTGGGTTCAAGTGCCACCTGACTGATTCTGAGTAAGTCAATTGATTGTCTACTGCTCTAGGCTAAGCGATTCTCCAAGACTGAAAGTTACAGATGAGTCGAAGACCTATGCTGGTGGAGGATGTTTACTCCTCTGAGAGTTCCTATGCTGAAGAAATCATAGGACCAATGCCTATAGTCTATCCTACTTGCCTCATCTTTCCCTTATGAAAGTCAGAAGAAACATACTGTTTTTTTTGGGGGGGATGAGGGTAGGGACCCTTCCTAATAAAAATCTATACCCATTTTCCCAAAGGAAAAGAGGCTACCCAGGAAGTAACTATTTTCTCCTTACTGGAGGCCCTCCACAGCTGAAAGGTTCATGTTATGGGAGAGATAAAAGGATATTTATTTAGGTATAGGCTGCACTCAGTGTCACCTGTGGTCCACTCCAACTCATTCTCAGTATAACCTCTAAATTATGAAAAAAGAAAACCTAGCCACTGCCATGCATCAAGGCAGCCCCAACATCTCTTCCTTTTGTAGGCAAATTCTTAATCATGCCAAGTCATCACCAGCAAAACAGATGAATCATCTCCAACTCTATCCTGCCAGGTGACTTTGCAGGTGTCCCAGACAGGTGTCAATGGTGTGCCCTCTCCCTATTTATAAGACAAAAAGTACATATGAGATCAGTGATCATTTCCCTACATAGAAAGAATAACTATCCATATTCCTTATCTTGGTATTTATTCACCTTTTATTTTCAGATGCACATTGGGAAAGGACACAGAGTAACTCTGAGATAAAGTGTACTTTGCCTGAAGTGGCTTCTTCTGTTCTAGCCTGGCTGGCTGAAGGCGTTTCGTTCTAAGGGTCTGGCATGATATTTGTTACAATGGTTTTGTATCTATGTTTTGTTTGTTTGGTTGGTTTGGTTTTAATTGGATGGGATGAAAAGAGAAATTAAATACTCATTCATTGAGAAAAGTGAATTAAACAAATTCTGACATATGATTCTCCCAGAAGTCCATTGCAGAGGACTTGTAGGTTTTTAAAGGAGAGGAAGGGCAATGAGTTTGGTACTGGGTGGGGGCAGACGATAGAGATCTCCAGGCAAGAATCATAGAATCATTCACAGATATAGAGCTAGAAGGGATTTCAGAGCTCATCTAGTCTAATCCCCCTTATTCTACAGATGAGGAAACTGGGGCCCAGGAAGTTTAAGTGATTTATCAAGGTTATACACATAACATATGGCTAGGTGGTACAGTGGGTAGATTGTGCAGCCCATAATCTGGAAGACTCATTTTCCTGAGTTCAAATCTAGGCTCAGACACTTATTAACTGGATGACCCTGGGGAAGTCACTTAATCTTGTGTGTCTCAGATTCCTCATCTGTAAAAGGAGCTGGAGAAGGAAATGTCAAACCACTATGGTACATTTGCCAAGAAAACCCCAAATGGGATCACAAGGAGGCAGATATGATTGAAACACAACTGGACATTATATACACATACAAACACATGTGTATGTATGTGTGTGTATATATATGCATATACATAGTAAACATCAGAAGAGAGATTTGAATCCAGGTCTTCTAATTCCAGAACTATGGTGTATCATAATTATTCCCATTCCTTAGGAGAATGCCTTTAAGCATTACAAGAAGAAATTTTTCCAGACTCTTTCCATGCATGACAGCACTAATATAAGGTGTAAAGTTATCTGTCTAGGCTTGCCATTTCTAGGAAATCTTCCCACTTGCTTTCTCCAAGTTCCTTGACAGGCACCATATTTCACAGAAAAAAAATGATTCAAGCATTGGGGTATTGACGAAGAGGAGAGTTTTGTTTCTTCTAGGTGAGTAGCCCCTACTTTGGGGTCAGCTTCATTCTGTCTACATTGTGCCCTCTGCCTTTCAGAATGTGACATTATGTTTTAGGATGTATGAATTGAAATGAAATATGCTGATTTAAACAGGAGCTTATTTTTGTTCAGCTTGGGAGAGAGGTCCCCCAGAGGAAATACGAGTAGTAGTTTTGGTTTGTTTTGTTTTGTTTTTCAGTATTGCTCCTGAACAGAGAGTATCCTTGGGTGCATGGGTGAAGGAATTTATTTTTTTTTTTTGGCTTATTACACAGACTTTAAAAAATAGCTAAACCACTTGAAACATTTTCAGAAAGGAAGATTAGCAAACTTTATTCCCAGTGGTTTCTAACACTGGGGTGTGTGTGTGTGTGTGTGTGTGTGTGTGTGTGTGTGTGTGTATTTAACTTGCAGGTACCATAAGGATATATCCAGTTTTGGATCTAAAAGTGTGTTAATCCCAAGGGGGAGAAGACAATCCATGTGTGTGCAAGATGCAAAGGGAATACTCAACTAAGATTAGAGCTTTGCATGAATAATTTAAAATAAATCAAATCCACCTTATAATTTAAACAAAGCTAAAGCTGTAAGACAGAAAGTTACTGGAAACAATCATTACTGTCGTATCACCATATGTATCACCATAGTGCTTTCCACTTGTCCAGATAACACAGTTACTATGGGTGAAGTACTTTACATATAAGTTACTTGCTTTTTAGTGTGTAATAACACAAGGTTTTCTATTTCATCAAGAGCACACAGAACTGGGTACCTTATTTATAGGTATACATATGTGAGGAGCTGATCGTGCCCTACTGATGCTGGCAAATTGAATGCTGCCATCTTGGGCACTATCAGGCTATTTGTCTGCAAAAAAGGTGGTAAGGCCAGAGGTGCCACAGCATAAGGGGAAAACAACAGTGACAATTACTCCTCACTCTCCAGCCATGTTTTCCTCAACTTTACCAAGTGACTTGCCCACCCCACCCCAAAACCTGTGTGAACACACACACACAGACGCAGACATAGACACAGAGTTCTGAAACCACAAAACGTGATTAAATCAGCTTACCATTTTTTCCTGTGAAAGCTGTGCCAATTTGTTTTTCTACAGCTCCATGACCAGGCCTTCATCCTCCTTTACCAAAATACCCTTCACTGGTCATTACCCTTCTATGTATATTTTCTCCCTCATTAGAATGTAAGCTTCTTGAGGTTAAAAAAGGTTAGTCTTCATTTTTTTAATTAGCCTAATGCTTGGCACGTAACACGTACTAAACACAAGATTTTTCAATTCTTTATTCCATTTATTTAAATAATCCCTCCCCCCCACCCAATCAAATCTATTTAGGGTACTCAAGGACAGAGGAGAGGCATGCAAAATTAGGAAGGCTGAGGCAACACCTCCATACATGACAGGAAGCAATCAGAAACCACATGGGCTCAAACCTCTACCATACAACTAGTGCTAATGAGCACCATTTGGGCACACGAGTATTGGAAAGAGGTTTCTCACCAGTAATTTTGTAAGAAACAAAAGTGAACAGAAGTGCCTGAAGTATCAGAAGATCTTGGTTCCTCTTGACCAAGCAGCAAACTCAAATTGTGTTCCAAACTTCTTTGAGAGACCCACAGACTTCCTTTGCCCTTGTACTTGAGGCCACACCATGAAGGCAAAAAGAAAAAAAAATCTTTTTCCTCTGACTATAAATCTTCGCCTTCTCTCCCTTATTCTCAACACTCTCAAGGACCTGCTATCAAAGTATAATAGTACTATGTCTTTATTAGACCCAAGTTTCCAGTGAAAGTCTTATAGCTACTGTCCTCACTTTGCTGGTACAATTACCACAGAGGTCCTTCTGTAAAACCCAAGGGATTTTTTTTTAATTTCCTTTTCAGCTTGTGCTTTTAGCCCCCATACGTTTTATCACTTCCTTGTAGATCACAGGCATTAAGTATGTGTATTGTGTATGTAATCTCCTTTGGCTGACTTCAAATATATGAAGGGATGATACATAAAAGAAAGGTAGACATGTTTTGTTTTTTCCTAGAAAGAACCAAGAGCCAGGGTAGGAAGGTTAGGGGAAAAAAAACAAAAACAAAAACAAAAAACTTCTTATCAATGAAAGCCGCCCCAAAGTAAAATGCGTGGTTAGGGAGGTTGTGCATTCCATGTCACTAGAGGTCTTCCAGCCAAAGTGAGATAACTAAGTGTCAATTTATATTGTGGAAGGGATTCCTTTACAGATATAAGTTTGGCTAGTTGGCCAGGGACTTCCATTCCAAAGGCTCTGTCACTGGAGTACAAGCTGGGAAAGGTCCTAACAATCTATAAGGGCTCTCAGGATGGGCTTAAAGAAGGATGACATGTATGTTGTGAGAGGACCAACCTAGCTGAGGTCCAAGGTGCTCCTTAACCAACATTTAGCTATGGCTTTTGCCAACTGTGATAATTTTTTAAACTACTTACTAAGGGGATGAAGAGTTGAGAGTTGTCCATCTAAGGCAAGAACTAACATAGATGAGTTTACTTCCTAGAAGTCCTGAAGCAGAATATGGGCAACCATTTGGGGATGCTGTTCCTTCAAAGGTTGATATTCCAGTGTACATACATTCAGCCTCTTGAATTACAACTCCCTCATTAGGCTCAAATCTTTGAAGGGACAATGGGAAGGAACAGAAGAATAAGGCAGAACATAGGATAGAAATATGGAGCTGGAGAAATGATCTGAAGGCATTGTTTGGCTAAGATAACTAAAAGAAGAAAAGTTGTGCTATGCCATCACATGGATTTTATCAGGTGTCATCCTGGCTAAAATGCAATGCATAAAAATGACCTGCCAATTTAATTAATTATATTAAATAAATATTAAATAAATTTATTAAATAAAGTTAATATAATTATATCATCATCGTTTTGTGCCAGTGACGCAAGTGAAATATAGTAGGTGCTTACCAAATGCTTTTTAGATGAGCCCATCATCAATAGTCTAAGTCTTAATATCCTCCATAAAATCCTACTTCAAAAGTTCATTATGGTGTGGAGTTAGTTTTTTGGACTATAACAATGGAGTTCAAACTATGGCCAGTTTTTCTATACTAGGGAAAAAAAAAAAAACCTTAAGAATTTGTCTGAGGAATAGACTGGGCCTTCTTTACCAGGCTCATTACCAGAAGGCTGGATGTCACATGACCAAGTCATTAGCCATGGCAACTTACAGAAAAAAAGCTAAAATACCAGACGACCTTCGTTTGTGTAGCTCCACTCTCATTTTAAAATTTTAGAGATAAGTGTTAAAAATGTATGCATAGGAGACTAAGAACCACTTAGTTTTACTCTTTGTAAAAAATATTAATTTGACTATTGATTTTGCATAGCGACCAGAGAGCAGACAAACCATGAAAGAAATTGAGTCATAACCTTCCTGCCCTTATTGCCACAACTGATGCAAGAAAACAGAAAGAATTCTAGCTGAGTGTCAGGGATCTTCTCTGGTCCTCCTTGGAGGGGTAAATGCAGGAGTTGGCAGCACAATTCCTTTTAATAGATATCCAAGAGGCAAGAAGGAAGAACACAGTGCTTAGATCAGAGTGAGTGCTTAATAAATGCTAATGGATGGATTACATGGTTTACATGGACATCATAATGAACTTCTGAAAAGAGACCAACATTTTAAAAATGTAGGTTGTTCACCAGCAGCTGAGAAATCAAGAGAAATGATATGTAGGACCGAAGGAAGGAAGGAAGGAAGGAAGGAAGGAAGGAAGGAAGGAAGGAAGGAAGGAAGGGGGATTCTGAGCAGCATCAGCACAAACAGTTCTAGGGAGAGGTGAAGAAAGAAAAACAATTCTACAAAATGCTTCATGTCAAGAATACCTAAATGACCCTAGAATTATAACAACAGAAAGAAGATGAATAGAAAAAAATGTGAAATTTCCTACAAAAAATATTTTTTTTCTTGTCAATTGCCATGGAGTTATTTAATTTGGATAGCAGCACTGTTGTGGCAGAAATTTACCATGAAAAATCACATGTGATGCCATTAAATGAAACAAACATGAGAAGATTAACCGGAGTGAATTGTACTCCGACAAATGGCATCACACACTACACGGGGAAATCACATATAAAAGTGTCTGAACAAGGGAAAGAAACAAAAATCACAAGAAAGCAACAACAGCCATACAGGTCTTATTATGAAAAAGGCGACTGATAGTCAACCAACATCTATTGGCATGTGTGCCTACTTTACCATCTCTATAAAATTGTTAAAAGAATAATTCACATATGCCTCATGACCATGTTTGGGCATTGTTGGTGATGGTATAGGAGAATAGCCAAGTATTATTTTCAAAGTGATATTGTATAGAATATAATGTCTTTATTTTAATATAATTGAGTTATGAGTGCAGAGACTACAATGTCACACTAAGCTAGTGCTAATTGATGACAAAAGATACATTTTATTTCAGTGAGCAAATCACCACATTCAAGGATTTCTTCCAATTCTATTTTTCTCATGAATATGTTAAGAATGAATAAAAGTCTTTGATAGACATAACTACAAAAGAAAAGGATGCCTAAGTGGCACCATGGATAGAGAGCTTGTCCTGGAATCAGGAAGAGTCCTCTTCTTGAGTTCAAAGCTGGCCTCTGACATTTAACAGATGTCTGACCCTGGGCAAATCATTTAACCCAATTCGACTCAGTTTCCTTATTTGTAAAATGAGCTGGAGAATGAAATAGCAAACCACTGGAGTATCTTTGCCAAGAAAATCCTTAATGGGGTAACAAAGAATTAAAAAAAGACTGAAATGGCAAAACAAGAAAGAAAAATGTATTCACTTATGCTCTTTAATTCTATGAAGAAAGGGATAACACACAGAGAATGACATATTCTTTCCTGGACCAAGGGTTTTCTACAGTTATGGTGTCAATCCAGTGCAGAATACTAATGGTCAAAGGACTGTTTAAAAATGATGAGGGCTTTCCTGATGTTCCTGTTTATATAAGGCACTGTACTGATTTCATCAAACCTTTGAGGACTTCACCATCTTCTCGATGGGATATTTAATTACTTACTAAAGTTCAAACTAATTATCCACACAGGGGAAAAAATAATGGATGAAAAATTTATATTGCTCTAGTTATATCATTTCATTGAATGATGGCCCATTGGAATAGTCCATTTGTATAAGTATTTTAGAAAGATAATGAAGATGGTTAACTAAGACCATGTATGATTTAGAATAGGATGGTCTCCAGATCACTAGTCTACCCTTCCACCTTGATTTTAAAGTTAAAGAAACTGAGCTTCAGAGTTTTCACATGACTTTCCTAAGGAAGTAGAATAGCAGACATGGTATAGTGGAAAGAATATTAGAGTCAGATTTTAGAGAGATGTGGACCTCAAATCTACTCTTGCTACTTAAGTGGATATAATAATAGCATCTGCCTCCCAGGATTAGTGTGGTCTAATTAAACAATAGAGAGGCAGATATATATCTCTATGTCTATATACATCTATTTATCTATGAAACCTTTTAAATTTGAAGTGCAATAGAAATGTTAGTGACTACCAGCTATTGTTGCTGAACACCAACACAGTGCCTTAAGTCACTGTGAAAGGAAGAGTCATACAGTCTATGACCATTTCCTGTCCTAAAAAGCTTAAAGTCTAGGAGCGTTCTTTTCTTAGACTAGTTTTTTTTTTGGGGGGGGGATGCTTTTCCTACTTCTTTGTGACTAAGAGGCAGACCTAGGTCTGTTTCCAGAGAGTGGAGCCAAGTACCAACATTTGGAGACTTTCAATGATATTGAGGTGGGCAATGTTTGAACCTACAACTAAAAATAATAGATTGCTTATCTCCTCCCTATCCTCCTGAGTCTTGGTCTTAAAACCTCCTCTGTTTGGCTAAATTTGCAAGACTCTACATTTTAATTGGATTTTTAGCTATTTCTTCCCTGAAGTCTGCAAGACAGATATTGAGGGGGTAAGCATGTGGGAATACAATTGTTTAAATTAGATCAATTCTGTTCCTTGACATTCCATAGGGAGAAGAGTCCTGATTTTCAACATGAAAGACCTGGCACAAAGCAACCCTATCGCATTTAGTTACCTGCTGTGCTGACTGAAACCCCTTAAAAATTATTATGGAGCCAATCATTGCTTTAGCTAATGTAATTGTCAAGTGCCCAGAGAATCTGTTTTATTTTCCAGTGCTCCAGATAAGGCAGCCAACAAAACCAACAGGTTCAAAGTTTTAAGATGGACAATTTCAGGTGGGCATTAAGTTATACAACCTTGAAGCAGCAACCCAGATGCGAGGTAGGATGGAAGTCATTTATCAACCAAGTTGCTTGCTGAACCTCTAGTCACTTGGTGGATAGAATTTCCTATGACCCTTCTCTCAGTGTTTCAGCATTGACTCACTGTTCTTGCTTTCTGTCAACCTGTATAGATCAGGCTGACAGTTGTGATAAAATCTTTTCCTTTCACTATTGTCAAACAACCCATATAACTAGCTCCAATTATCCCAAATCAAGAAATCAATAAGTATTTATTAATTTATTGCTTAATGATAACACATTATTTAATTGTTCATTAATTATAAATAAATAACTTTATTCTCTTGTGCCAAGCACCGTGCTAGAATTACCAAGGCATAGATTGAAACAAAATCTATAGCCAAACAATTTAGATTCTAATAGGAGAGATTCTATGGATTTATAACCCACTGCCAGCTCTGAAGAATCTTGTCTAAACTACCACTACACTAACTATTTATGTTTCCAGACTCCTCAAAATTTGAGGGGTATGTATTATAGGGAATAGTATCAGTATGGCAAGATTTATGACCTCAACTATGACCATGAATATATCTGTATAGTTCAGAATTGCAAAGTATAAGAGATTTTCTATGTAGAAGGCAGAGGAAGTATAACATTTATTTAGACACCAGAGGATCAAACTCCAAGACCAATAACTCTAATCCAACATAGCAACAATTATATTCCAAAGCAAGTAAGTCCACCTCAATGTGATGATAAGGGAATCATTACACAGTATTAAAGAAAAGAACTAAATCATCCTATAACCTTCCCCTGCTGCAGGGGCCCTCTCTTAATACTCACTAATCCCAACTGTCTGCTTTCCCGTATTATCCCCCCTCAGTTCTCTGGTCTCCACTCTCCTCTCTGCACTCTCTCTGAAACTCTCTCCCTTTATAGCTGTCTGTGTTCTGTAGCTCTATAGGTTCTGTAGTTCAAGAGTTCTCTTGTCTCTAAGTTTTACAGCTCACTGGTCTCTGAGCTTTTTGAAGATTGAGTTCTGTGGCTACCTTCTGGGGGAAAGTCTGATTATATTTTTGTTTATAAGTAGGCCTAAAGCCCCAACTTGCTAGTTGCTAAGCCAGGTAGGTGTGAAGCCCTCAAGGCCCTAAAGGGAGTTGCTAAGACCAGAGCCAGAGTATGTGGACTGAGTTCCAGTCAATAATGAATTTGGTCAATCAGAGACTTGAGTTCTAGCCAATCAGATGTCTGCTCGGACTGTGTAAAAAGAGAGCCCAGAACTCAGAGCAGTGTAAGGGGGAGCAACAGGATTCAAAAGCAGACATAAAGAAGACATTGAGGCAGAAGACATTGAGACAGAGCCAGCATCAAGGGAGACTGCAGCGAGGCGAGTGCAGAGCAAGAGAGAGTTGTGGAGATCAAGGAGCACAGAGTCAGCATAGCTTCAGGAGAGAGTGCTGAGTGGAGAATCAGGATTCATAAGTGATTTATTACAGGAAGGCCCTAGCAGGGGTGAGGTTACAGGATGGCTTGGCTCCTTGCTACAATACTTCGTTATATTTTCCTTGTTGCTATATTGAGGTCGGCTTACTGGTTTGGGAATATAATTGCTACTATATGAGATTGGAATTATTGGTCCTGGGATTAGATTCTCTCGTGTCCAAATAAATGTTATACTTCCTCTGCCTTCTACCTAGAGAATTTCTCATACTTTGAGATTCCAAACAATTTAGGCATGTTTATGATCATCTTCGAGGTCATGAATCTTGCCTTACTGCTCTAATCAACAACAGGGTGTAGCTTGGGGCTTAGTAAGAAAAGAGTGTAGGCCTGCCTTTAATCAAGTCTCTCTTAACTATCCCCAGCTGAGGCCTATTGAATGGGGGTTATTTAGTCACTGATTGCCATCATAAGGGTATAGGCCTGCCTCCAATCAAGCCTCTCTTAAGTAGTCCAACCTGAGGCCTATTGAATGGGCAAGAAAGATCTTTAACGACTGATTCGCAGCACAGGAATTTATTAATACTATTGGTTCAAGACCCTACCAGGGTCCTTCCTTTTAAGATTATCAGATATAACATACACACACACACACACACACACACACACACACACATCAATCATCCTTCCTGGCCTATGATCATAAGAGTTCAAAACCAATTCTATACACCTAAGTGATGTCCTTGGCCTCCCTATTTAACACTTGACCATTTTGCATATCCTGGAAATGCAGTGACAGATTCAGAAGTCCCACAAATTAAACTGGTGTGAAGACAGTGCCATAAGAGTACCAGGCCTGGAAGAAACCTCTTGCAAAAAAAATCCCAGACTGCTTTTCCCCCACCTTGGCCTGAGTACCACCATGCTTGTGATTATCTGGCGTCATCTTAGGTTTCATCCTTTTCCTATGCTCCCCAGTCCTGCATCCAAGGCAAAGTTATTGTTCCAGTTTGGGAGAGTGTTTCCCTAGGTTTGGGGGTATCACCTTTTGCCTCCAGGGTTTCGGGGTGCTTCTCTGCTTGTTATCTTTTACTGTAGCCCTTCCTAATAATAATAAGCTAATATATTTGATGCCAGATAAATAATAGATCTTTCCTTTCAATGTGCCCCCCCTCCCCCCAGATGGGTCTCATTGTTTTAGCATCACCAGATGTATCCAAGCACTGGATATGTATTCAGAAGACATGGATTGAAATACTATCTCAGAAATGTATTATTCTTTTCACCTTAGGCAAGTAACAACCTTCCTTGGCCACAATTGCCACAAGCAGAGAGACTGGACTACATGGTGGCTGAGTTTTTTCTCCCCTAACTTTAGCCCTATGATCCTATGATCACTATATAATTCCAGCCCTAAGCTTCAAAACCCATCTATTTCATCTCTTAAGCTCAAGACGCCATGTTTTCCTGGTCTGGCTGGGACCTTGGATTTAGTGATTGATTCTTCATATTCCTAAACCTAAATTAACAACTCTGTGATTTCTCATCAACTCGGGTTGGGTTCAGACACTCGCTGAACTCACTTAATAAAAGTTCCCATTTTTTACCCCTAGCCCTTTGTTCTTCATTCTTGCTGGGCTCCATTCTGTACACTAGGGCCAGCCTTTCCCACGTCACTAGGACAACATATGAGGAGGCAGAATAGGACAATACAGCTCCACTTACCCCGGGGTTAAACAATCACCAACCCATGGAATCCACCCTTCCCCCAATTCTTTCCGACAAATCAGGAGAAGACTTTATGAAGGACCAAGAACTATTTTTATAGTAGCAAAGAACTAAGATAAGTAGCTGGTTATGTATTAGGGGGAAATAGCCGAACAAATAATGGTAAAAGAATGTAATGTATTATTCCTGTGTCGTGAGAAATGATGAATATGAAGAATGTAAGGCAGCATGGAAAAACTTATATAAGTCAAGTGAAATATGCAGAACCAATATACATATACATGTATTTATGTGTGTATGTAATATGACTTAAGCATGCTAATGGACATAACCATAAAAAGAAGTAGAAACTGAATATTCCATAATTATAGTGACAACAACACTGAAGAAGAAATATGAGAAAAGCACCTACCTTCTCCCTCTCCCCTGGCAGGAGTGTAGGATGGGTGTGACTATGGGTACAGAACACAATATATGCTGTCAGACTAGATGATTGATATGTTGATTATGTTTCTGAATTTGTTTTTTTTTTCTTATTCTTTGTTACAAGATGCACTAAGCCAAGGAAAAGGGAACAATTAAAAAAAAACAATATTTGCAGTTTTTTTAAAGGAGCAGAAGTATTACCTAAGTAAGTCCTACCTCTGCCACCAGAACTTCTGGCCCACTGAGCAAGGACATTGATAGGACACAGCACAACAGATTTCAGAGAGCAGCACCATTGAGGTAAGTGTTTCATGATGGCTACTTAATAGAAGGATACAGAACCAGGTTAGTTCCATTAGAGGGAAGCGATTCTTGGAAAGCCATCATGGGGAAGGGAATGAGGGTACTGTTCTGTTTCCATCCAACATTAAAGGTCTCTTCTAGGAAAGGGACAGGAGATCATTATGGGCACAACACTCTCTCGGGACCCTGTGATAAACTAGATTTTGCATCAGAAATCATGGGTTTGAATTTCTGCCCTGGCACTTTATACCTGTATAACCTCAGAGAAGCGATGGTCTCCCTCTGGAGTTGTTTTCTTATATGTAAAATTAGAGGATTGAACTCAATGAGCTCTAAAGTCACCTCCCAGCAGTAAGGTCTATGAAGTTTTAACCCTCAGCTTTTTACCTTGAATAAGGAGTGGCAACAGAAAGTTTATGAAGAGCCTGTAAGAACAGAGGGTGTGACCTGGAATTAAGAAAAGTTCAAATAGTGTAGTGAAAAGTGTAATGAAGTGGAACAGTTGAAATGTTCACAGAGTAGTTCCGTACTAACAATATATTCATATGTATGTGTGTGTATACACATGTGCATGGATCGTAACAGCCATTAATCTCTCCACAATATGGTTCCTACCTACGTATCAAGGCAAATTTCCAGTAACCCTTGTTTGTTCCTAATTCCAAGTTGAACAATCCCCTTGTTCTTCACTGTGTAATGATTTCCCATCATCTAACATAATTAACACTGAAGAAATAGTCCCCCTATTTGGAATCTTGTCTTAATTTATCTACTCTTTCTTATCTACTGCTTCTTTTAAAGATGCGGAAGCTGAGACCCAGAGAGCTTTTTCATTTACCAAATTCACATAGATGGCAAAGTCTGGATTCAAATTCCAGATCAGCTGAGTTCTAAGTAGGGAGCTTTTCATGACATTGTGCTGCTTGCACACCTCTATGTCTTAGTATTCTGAGTTTCCTTGAAAGCATAATACCCCCAGTTATGAATTCACTCTTGCTTTTGAAATTACATTGTATTATTTTAATAGTTTCCTGTGTATATTTATTTGTGTATTTATTATTAGTGTAAATCCCTACTTGATAGATTCCAGGTCCCTTGAAGACAAGAACATTATCTTTGTATCCCCATTGCATAGAGTGTTTTGCACTTAGCAGGTACTTAAAAAAAAAAAAAAGGTTTGTTGAGTTCAATTTAACAAACATTGACTGGATATTTACTATGCCTAGCCTACTTTATGAGTCACTGAAGATGGAAAGAAATCACCCAGATTGATCACTGACATTTCAAAAGACTTCTCTAAACTTGTCAGGATTTCCAGAACTGTCCTCTTGTGGCCCATGTTTTCAAAACTGAGGACTGAGGCTTACCGGAATTCACCTCAAAAATGGAACAAAGTAAACTTGTCTGCTGGGAAATGCCCTTACTACTGCCCCCACTTGCCTCTCTTTCTCCTTTTGTTCTGCAACTATAAATCCTGTGCTCTCATAGATAGAGCCTCCCTGGGAGATGAGAGCTCCATTGGTTCCATTGGAGCAATGCAATTCCTTTATCATCACAAGGCAACATTGAAATCTATTTTACTTCCAAATTGCAATAAATGTGATTTTGAAGAGAGAAAAAAGGTTTAAAGGAAAACGGCAAATTTCTCTTTCTGACTACATGTAACATACAAAATGAAATCGCGAAATCTCTCAGTGAAGCTAACAGAATTACTGATGCAATTCTGCAAATAGGAGGCATTCTCATAAATAAACCACATAGAGGTTCATTGTCCTTAAAGAAAATTAATTTTTTCTTATCAGAAAAAGGTGGTTATCACTACAAGTATGTAGCACTGGCTCAATTTAATATATTCAAACAGAAATAACTAGCATCAGAATATTTTCTGCATTGTTTATACTCAAAGTGTTCTAATAAACACAGATGTTCGCAATGTAATGCATCTGGGATTAAACCCTTTCTTACTGAATTTAACAGGGGAAGGCACATGCATACATACATACACACATTATGTGTGTATATATATACATATATATGCATATATATATATATTCCATTTTCCCTGCTTTTAGTTTTTAAATAAAAGGGAAAAAAAGCTCTAAGATGGAAAGATGCAGCAATGTTTCAGGTTAAAGCAGGGAATGTGCATTGTAATGAGGATGGTTAGACTCAACCCACAGTCATTGAACTTGTGGGTCTCTAAGTCCCAATCTCATGCAAATTATATAAGAAAATGTAAAGTTACAGGAACCATGAGAATTTCAAAAGAGAGTAGGTTTAGAATGACTAATTCTGAAAAGTGTCTTCTTTTGGGGCAGGAGGATTCTCATGTCCTAAAACATGTCTGGGAAGTAGGGTGTTCATAACACTGAAGCCTGTAGAGGAATTTGCCCAGGATGAGACATTACTTGCTGGAAGAGCATAAGGGTCAGTTAGCACAAGCCTATTATTTTACAAAAAGGAAACTAAGGCCTGAAAAGGTTAAGTCAATTTCCCAAAGTTACCTGATAAGTCCAGGACAGAGCTAAGATCCAAGTTTAAGTCTTGAGACTCCAAGTCTAGTGGTTCAAGTTGTCCATTCTTTCCACTGAACCATGGCACCTTCTTGGTCTGCAGCTTATCCACAATAGATGGTTTTTCTTCCTTTTCCTATCCTCAGCAGATCAATTTTTCAGAGATCTTGGCAATTAGGACTAGGTGTTTTTGAAATGCAATCTCTAATTCTGAATTGCCTGACTGAATTAGTTCAGACATATATCTAAACACAGAATAAAATTGGTGTTGAGTTTGCCATATGCTTTCCATTCTTAGGAAATATGAAATTCCATTTTTTTTCCCCTCTCTATGCACACAGGTGCTGCTGGACCTCAGCAATGGACTGCCTCTTAGAATCCCAGGATTCCTAAAAAGCACAGCTGAATTGTCCTTGCTCCTTCAACTTCAGACCATTCCTAATCACTCTCATTATTAGCACTCTATTACAATTGAAATTACTTGGTATAGATTTGTATGGATATGTGTGTGTATACACATATATGTGCAGGTGCCTGTATATACACACATACATGTGTATAAATGCATATATACATACAAACATTTATCTGTGTGTATGTGTGTGTTCCTTCTACCAAACAATATAAGCTCCTTGCGGTCAAACGCTTTCATTTTTGGCTTTTTTGAGACCAGAGTTTTACATTTACTAGATACTTCATAAATATCATTTGAATTGAATATATGTTTAATGATATTTCTCCTAGCATGAAGAAAATATAAATTTAATTGCATCATAAAGCTTTTATGAAATGGCAAATGGCACCTCAATGGCCTTAACTATTGATGACACTTAAAAGAAAGCCCCCTGATTTAGAAGTTGCCCTAGAGAGCATGCTGTCTCGGTGTAATATCAATTGAGTTGGGGCTTTCTTACTATTTTAAAATGATTAATTAAGTGCCTTTGAGTCTTGCTAGGTGCTAAGCCCCAGGCCCAAACCCCAATTAGGTGCTAAACCTATATGGGTGTGAATTGGTAACCAAGGTGGGGCCACAGGTGGGGCTAACTAAGGGAGGGCCTAGTTTACACATGAGTTTGAGTGATAGGTTTGGGACGTCAGAGGCTCTTAGACCACATGGGTTTAAGTCGCTTCTTTGTGATGATTTTAGGTCACATGGGTGAGTCACACCCTGAAAAAGATGAATCTGTATTTGGTCTGTCTGTTGATGTTTTTAATTTGTTTAGGGCTCTCACCCGTGCTGGTGTGCTGATGCAGAGACCCCGGGCATCTGTAGCTAAGGGCCCTCCAGCTTGCAACCCAAATGCTGGGACTTCGTTAAACTCTGGTAACTATGTATTGGGATTTGAATCAGACAAGGTCTGTACCCAAGTACAAACAGACTTGTTCTGAAGTTCAAGGTGCTAGGCTTTTTCCCCTGAACTAAGGGAATGATATTTGTATGCTGAATTAAAGTAAGCTTGTCAACTCCTTAACGTTGCCTTTCTTACTAAAGCAGATCAAAAGAACCTGTGCTTTTGCAGCATGCTGGTAGCATGCTTGTTGTTGGGCTTGTGTTGGTCTTTCACTCCCACAATAGCTGCTAGCCAGATTGTTGAAACACTGGGTAGGCACACTGAACTGGGGATATTTAAGTAAGTCATGTAGGCATATTAGCTAGATCATTACCTGCATGGGTAGAATGACCTGTATAATATACAAACAAAATAGGTTTCATGAAATATATTTTCCTTTCAATCTAATTCCCGCTTAACCAGATTGAATGAGAAACCAGATTTAAAGGGAGTGCCATAGGACATCAATCAATCAACCATTCAACAAGCATCTAAGCACCAGGCATTTTCCCAAACAAAAGCTTTTCCACCAGCTTCTTAGTGACCCAGTTAGACATCCCAATGGCAAAACCCAACAATGGAAAGCCCAATACCATGATTTATGGTTGTCCTCTTGGCACTTCCTACAAAGAGGCCAAGTTGGCTCAAGATGTGAAAACATAGAAGGTTTAGTGATGGGGTTCCCTCAATGCCAGTTCTGACCCAGCAACAGAAGGATGTCTGAACATGAACTAACTCCAAACACAACTATTCAATAGCGTATGTAAATTATGTACTAATCCCTACTTTATTCACCATTTCCATTTTTAACTAAAATTGTGTTCTACTTATACATTTCATTTCTCAAATCAGGGTGCAAAATGTAAGTCCTCTATTATATATTAGTTGCAGGATTCACAAGTTTTGGTTGGTTAGCTCCTCTGTAACCCTCATCTGTAGACTTTCTTAACAAATTAAATTAGAGCAAGACAGTTAGCCTGGTAGCTTCAATGACCAAAGTGGTCATTCACTGAGCAAAGAGAAAAAATAATTCCGTAACTACTGAACAGAGTATTAAACCTGATCCACCATGATGCTTTTGTATATCACTCTTCAAATGGGGGACCTGATTTGGCTTTATGAACACATTGGTGTATTGGTGTGGACACATTGATGGATACTTCACTAAGTCAGACAGTTTTAATTTGTTTTTCTTTGCATTCTAATTTTCCTAAACAGTGCCCAGTATACAATAGACACTTAATAAAAGTTTGTTGCTTTGAAATAAATCTAAATATTTCAGGGCATCACCAGATTTATGGGTGTGAATGGTGAGATCACCTATCTAGTTACCATAGAACTATAGCTTTTTAGTTGGAAGGGACATTGGAGGCCATTTTTTCCAACTTCCTTGCTTTACACATGAAGAAACTGTGGTCTAAAGAGGCAACATGACTTTCTCAAGGTCACAAAGTGCATAATCAACATAGCTATGGCTTAAACCCAGGCTTTCCAACTCTGAACTTGAAGCTCATTCTTTTAATCTATTCTGTCTCCCATGTACATGTGAATACATTGGTGTAGCAATCAATTAATTCCTTTTGTGTTCTGGAAACCAATTATAACTAGATTTTGTTCTATTAGTATATTAATGCACTAGTGATTTTCCACTGGTTCTTTTCATAAGCAATGAAGTGACATAGCGGCATTTAGGGGGCACAGTGGATGGAATGGTGGGTCTGGAGTTAGGAAGGCTCATCTTCCTGAGTTCAAATCTGGCCTCTGACACTTACTAGCTATGTGACCTGGGCAAGTCTCTTAACCCTGTTTGCCTCATTTTCTTCATCTGTAAAATGAGCTGCATAAGAAAATGGGAAACCACTCCAGTATCTTTACCAAGAAAAACCTGAATAAAGTCATGAAGTGTCAAATATGACTGAAATGACTGTAAAACAATAAGAGGTTTCATACTAGCTAGAGTATGGCCATAGAATCTGAATGACCTGAATTCAAATGTTCTCTATGTGACTTAACCCCAATTGGCTTCAGTTATCTCATTTATAAAAAGAGCAAGTTGGCCTCCCAGTCACTTCCAGCTTTTTGGAATTATGCACAGATATCCCTATTATTCATAAAAATCACAATTTTATGAATGGCAAGGATATTTTTGCAAAATTGAGACTATTCATTTTTTTCTACTCATTTACCTCCATGCTCACCTTATCTTTTTTTTTTTAATTTTATTTTACCCCTCTAAGTTATGACATTTTTGTGTGACATATTTTATGGAAATCATCATTGCTAGTATCCTGCAGCTAGTTTTTACCCATTACTTCCTTCTGCTCTTTGGTTCACCTGCAATTCATTGTTTTTTTTTTTAATTTGTTTATTTTTGTTGTTGTTTTTTTTGAGTTTGTGGTTCTCTGATTCTCAGAAACAGACTTTGAGTAGAAAGGGCTGTAAGAAGCATTTATTTTCAGCCAGCGTATGTTAGGAACAGACCTGAGGCAACCAGCCAGAAATGTGTATGGGTCAAGAAAAAAAATTGCATAAAAAATGTACCTTCGTATAACCTCTGTTCCTCATGATATGAAAACAATATTTGCATGCTGAAATGGAGCTGTGATCTCATCAGCTGAGAAGTTTCCTCCAAGAATTCAGATGACAATCAATCTATGTCTTCCTATCCTGTACAGCTCTTCTCCATCTTCTCCCACATGGGATACCCAATGTCATGGAAGACTTTCCTACTTTCTCTGACAGTCTGAAGGGACACGTGAGGTACTGTGGCTCTTCCCTGGTCGTGGCTTTCCCTTACCACGTTATATAATGTTCTTTTACTATTATATATCTCCATGATGAAAGCTTTTGCCTTTGTTATTTGAAGTTCCTTGTTGGTTACATGTTGCAGCCTGCTGATATTCACCATATTCCTCCCCAATGCCCATTCTATGATATCAATTTTAATTTTCTCAGAGATCATCATATTCTATCTCACATCGCCAAGAAGAAACACAGGTAGAATGTCTCAATCAGAGATCAGAATTTATTTTTATGGGATTCTTAGGTGATATTTAAAGAACTTTTCAATTCTTACAAGGAAATTCAGCACTTTCTCTTCTCCTGTTCAACACTATCCAACCCATAGTTCTTCCCTACTCTCTGTTTGAGATGGACAGACAAGCTCTTGGTGACATAATACAAGAAATAATTAAGAGGAATTCAGTTGGGGGTGGAGATTAGTAGTTACTATAGTTGTGGCTTCTATGGTGTTGAAATAGTGCATGCATTAAACACACATACACGCAGGCATATATGTTCACACATGTGAACATACATGCATATATCAATATACATATGTGCATGTGTTCATGTGTGTATACATGTGTATGTAAATATATCCACATAAAACATATCAGCATTATCTTGGATTTATTCTATCGACTCAACATATCCAACCAGTTTGCAAATTTTTCATTTAATTTAACCCCTTGTCTTCTGTCCCATAGCTATCACTTTAGTTCAAGCCCACATCTCATCTTACCTGGAGTTTTGCAATTGTTAAGTCATGGTCTTGTCTCAGGTCTAGTATAAAATGGAGGCTCCTTGGTTTAGTTTATAAAGCGCTATGCAGATTGACCCCAATCTCTCTTTAGATAGATCGCTGCATTGGATGTTATCCCTAGTGTGACGGTCTTCTCTTTGTTCCTTACACATGATATACAATGTCCAATTTGCATATCTTTGAACTAGACTTCCCCCATGTTTGCGATACTCTCTGTCCTTGCCTTTACCTCACAGAGATCTGCCCCTTTTAAGGTCTAGCTCAAACACCAGTTCTGCATGGTCATTCCTAATCTCCCCAAGTCATAGTGCCCTCCATTCCAAACTACTTTATATTTGTTTCTTTGCTCTGTGTGTGTTTGTATATGTGTGCATATGCATATATATATATATATTCACTTTATAATTTTGCTATATGCATGAAAATGATAGCTTAGTTTATTTTCTATGCGTTATAAATTTATTACAAATATTAATATTTAAGCTGTATATATATGTATATACATATATGTACATATACACACACACACACATATATATATAGCATAAAAGTAAAGTGAATGAAGACATTCACTTATCTTACCTCTTGACTCATCCATTAATAAGTAAGCTCATTTTGAATAGGAAACATTTCTCTTTATCGGTTCTTTGTACAGTCTTTCTCAGGCAATTAGGTGGTTTAGTTGATTGACCACTAGGCCTGGAGTTTGTAGGAAATCTGACCTCAGAAACTTACTTACCTGTGTGATCTTGGGCAAGTCACTTAACCTCTGACTCAGTTTCATCAACTCTAAAATGGGAATAATAATAGCTTCTACATTTGGTGGTTTTCTTGTAAAGATCAATGAGATCGCATTGGGAAACACTTAACAGAGTGCCTGGCACATAAGAGACTATATAAATGTTAAGTCCTGTCATTTTTATTATCATTATTATAAAGTATTATTTTTTGCTCACGTCATGGCTCCTTACGTCCTAATGCCCAGTACAATGCCCAGTTCATAGCGCTCACTTAGAAAACCATGCCGGTAGAATAACCAATGTTCTAAGTCACTCCTTTGGAATCTGATTTTCTGCTCATGCTGCTCAATTATTTTAACTGATGCCTGGGGCAAAGCTCTAAGCAACACATCCTAGTTTTTAGTTTTTACTAGGACAATATTAAAATTTAACAGATGGGCTTTGGGTTTAGCACATAGCTGGGAATTGTTGAAAAGGCTGCAGATCTTCCAAAATGTAATTCTCAAATGAATCCTATAAGAAAGGAAACTTTAACCATTATCTAGACTACATATAGTGCTCGGGTCCTAATGCTGATGGATCCGGAATACCAGACCGAGCAAAGGATAAACAGTGTTTGTGCTACGGACACTCTGTCTTAGCAGATTTTTCATTTGAAGCTATGAGAAGCAGTGATCCATGACGGATAAACAAGCAGCTGAGGGCTGAGTTTCAAGTCCAACTACATAGTATCTATGAGACCTTGGGCAAATCATTTAACTCCTGACTTCTCCCATTCTTTTCAAATCCAAGCTAAAACCCCACCTTCTGCAGGAAACCTTTTCTGATCCCTGTGACCATGTTAATACCGATGTCTTCCTCTGTTTATTATCTCCTGCATATATCTTGTTGGTATTCTGACTGTCACTTTAGAGCATGAGCTCTTCGAGAGCAGGAACTCTCTTTGGCCCTTCTGTAAGCCCAATGCTTAGCACAGTGCCTGCCACATAGTAGGCACTTAACAAATGTTTACTGACTCAATGATCTTGAGTTAAAAAGCCCACCTCAGACAGTTACTATGTATGTGATTCATTGTATCTCAATACAGGGAATACAAGAAGAGATACAAGGACACTGTCAAAGAACTTTGGAATTGATTATGACACATAGGAGACATTGGCACAGCACTGCCCTGCAAGGTGTGCCCACATCGAAGAAGGCACTATGCTCTGAGCAAAGCAGACTTACAGGGGCTCAAAAGAAACACGAGATGCACAAATTAAGAGACATCTCCATTCCAAATGTTAATGAAGACAATCTCTGCCCAAACTTTATTAGAGTGTTCCAAGCTTGCATTGGTCTGATCAGCCACACTCAGGAACGCTGTGCCTTGACCCCAACAAACTTATGTCATTTTGGTCCTCTTTGAGTATGAAAGAAAACAACCATAGCTGTGTGATTGCAGACACAAGTCATTTAACCACTGGGTGCCTCAGTTCCTTCATCTTTAAAATGGGATCATAATATTACCCACTTCCCAGGGTTGTTTTGTGGGGAAAAGGAGATAATATTGGTAATGGATACGCTGTTCTTTAAAATACTATATAAATGCTAGTTATTTTTATAATCATTATTATTATCACTCCTGAACTTCTTTTTTGTTCTCATTCAGGTGTTCTCACTTTGTATAGGAAGTCCTGATATTTGGTCAAATAAACCTTTTTGTGAGTCATTTCAGTTATGTCTGAATCTTTTTGATGCCAAGTGAGGCTTTCTAGGCAAAGATACTGGACTGGTTTGCAATTTCTTTCTCCAGCTCATTTTGAAGATAAGGAAACTGAGGCAAGTGGGATTAAGTGACTTGGTCAGGGTCACACAGCTAGTAAATATCTGAGGCCGGACTGGAACTCAAAAAGATAAATCTTCCTGACTGCAAGCCCTGGGCTCTATCCATTGAACCACCAGCTGTACCCCCAAATAAACTTTTGTGAAGAAAAGATGAGAAACTTTGCTCTACAAAATTTCCCTTGTCCTTGCACACAATTAAATTTTTTTTTTTGCCCTAACTGAAATATGGTGTTTCCAGAATTTGGCCTCCTCTCCTCCTCCTCCTCACATATATTTTAGTCACCTTTGATCCTTGTAGCTGGCACCAATTATGTTCTCAGCCTTTTAAAATTTGCTGAAGACATTTGTTCTGGGCACCACCTCAAGTGAGAGACCAAGGTCAATTAGCTGTCCTGGTCACACCTCTTGGTTTCTTTCTGAACAGTTTTAAAGGCACAATTGGAAAAGCTTCCTTATTAATCTTGGTGCTCCTCTATAGCCAGAGGTGCAAGCCAATGGACTGAACTAAGAAAACAAAACTTGAGAGCTGGTGAACCAGCAAATGAGGAAGTCGGTAAGGAACAGCGGAATGAGAAATATCGAGGATTCAGATCTTTGACTGAATCAAGAGTTGGAGCTCATGGCCCATCTCCCTTTGGAGCTGTCCTCCAGCACTTACAGCAAAGGCAACAGTAATAGCAATTGTAATCACCATTACGGTGCCAATTCTCTTTGCTCTAGTGCTCCAGAATCCTAGAATCACAGACTAAGAAAGAGAGGGCTACCTTGTCTAGGGGTTCTTTTAAGGGGTCTATTTTATTTCATGGACTCATATAGCCATATATTAAAGCCTAAAGACCCCTTTTGAGAAGAACGAATGCAATCAAACACATGGCATTACAAAGGAAACAGATGATATTGAGATAAAGTTACCCAAATATATTTTTAAAAATAGCTCATTGATTACAAGTTAAGATTCCCTGTATTAATCTAATCTCACTTGACATATGAGGAAATTGAGGTCCAGAGAGATTCCAAATTATGCACAAAGTAATTATGTGATGTGGCATGTGACCTCAGTGATTCTAGAACCCTTGCTCATTCCACTGTGTTTTGTTGCTTCTCTATTCAAAATAATCCAATTCGCCAGGCATGTATTAATTACCTATGATGCATAAGGCCTCAGGCTAATCTTTCCCAATAAGTTATGGTCTCCATTCATTGTGCACCACTTGGCTTTATAAACATCAAAGAAACCTACACCAGGCAGCCTGTCCTGCCAGCCAAAAGCCTTGGCAAGGTGTTTTACCCTGGCACTGTGCTTCATGGGACACAGTTTCTTGGACAAACAATAGTATAGTGCGTATTAATATAATAGCTGAAGCAGCCAGCCAGCCTAATGCTGTCAGACCTCAGGGTCAGAATATTAACATTTTCCCAAGGAAAAAAAAAAGCCTATAGCTGTTGCTGAATGCCAATGAAGGCATTTATCTTGAGAAAACACTTTCTGTGATCTACAGGTGCAGATAGCCTGGCCCTTAGTCTCTTCCTATTTCCTGCTGAGGTGACATACTTTTGCTTCCAGAAAGATGAGATAAGCCGATGGCCTCAAGGAGATAAAGTATTACTTCTTTCCTTAGCCTTCCCACTTGTACATGTATATCATTTCCCTTAAACGAAGCAGTGAATTTTAACATTACTATATTTCTGAGGAACTTCAGCTTCCTTGTGACAAAATAGGATTTTTAGACTGTATTAAATCACAGACTTTGAGAGACCAAAGGGGTCTCAAGATGACTAGCTTACTGTCTATAGGAATTTTATATAGAGTGTATATTTGAGCATTAAAGCTTAAAAATGCTCTAAGATGACAGGAGAGTCCATATAAGAAAACCCAGGCAACAGAGATGTTGAGTCTTTTTTGCATACTTTTCATCTTTTTATCTTTTGATTTTCTCCAGGAGAACCCAGTGCACGTAGAAGTATCCACCAGGATATATTGAGACAGAAGCATCAAGTTGGACATTTACACACCCATATATTTTGAAACATGGGTTCAAGGCCAGTGACCAGAAAGTGGACTCTACCAGCTTATGTCTTGGTAGTTGTGAAGTGGCATTCGAAGACCAGACTATATATGAGCATACATGGCTTTCCTGTAGGAGTCATCTACATATGCTCATTTATCAACTTTTCATCACAAGAAGCATGACTTCATCTCGTCATGTTTTCCTAGTTCTCTTTTTGGTGGACAAGTGTTGCAACAATCTGTTAGCAGCTGCTGTAGAGGTGTAAGACCCACCAACAGCCAGCACACAGAAAGCTGCCCACACAAGTTCTTTTGATCTGCTTTACTGAGGAAAGCAACCTTAAGGGGTTAACAATCTTACTTTCATCCAGCATACAAATATCATTCACTCAGGTCAGGGGAAAAAGCCAGCACTCTGACCTTCAGAGCAAACACAAACAAATTACAAACATCAACAGACAGACCTTGTCTGATTCAAATCTTAATGCACAGGTACCAGAGTTTAACAAAGCCCGAACATCCAGGTTTACAAGCTGGAGGGCACTTTACTACAGCTGCCCAGAGTCGCCACATCAGCACTCCACCAAGAGTGAGAGCCCTAAGCAAATAGCTCTGTTCTTCTCTTTTTATGCACTCTTTAGCCATCAAACATATCTGAGTGACCAGAACTTAAGCTACTAGTATTGGCTTTGGTCTTAGCCACTCCCCTTAGGACCCTGGGAGCTTCACACCCACATTGGCTTAGCACCTAGTAGCTAGGGGTTTTAGGCCTACCTGGGAGCAAAGATATAATCAGACCTCCCTTCATTGGCCCCACCTGGAGCCCCACCTTAGTTACCAATGCACCAAGCCAAAGAAGTCTAAGCTATCATTTAAGTACCTGACTTTCAAATACCTGAAGACAGTAGCTATGTCTATTTGGAACCTTCTCTTCTTCATGATAAACATCCCCAATGTTTCCAAAGACATTACCTTGTGGTTGACACATTTTTAATCTTCCACCCAAAGTTCTGGAAATTCAAACAGAAGTGGCTGAGTTTCAAAAGGCACACAGCTAAGAAGTACAGAGCAATAACTAAGATTTCCATCTTTGAAACAAGAAAGGAATCAGATAAGCAAGTGAGTCTAAAACAACAACAAAATTTGAAAACTGAAATGGGAATATTTCAACTTAATTTCTTTTAAAAAACTGTAGGGAGATTAATTTTACCAATTAATTAATTGATAACCATTCAATAAGCACAGACTATTTTCCTAGTTCTATTTTAGTAAAATATGATAATAGATACTCAAAAGTGACTGCCTTCAAGAAGCATATATTCTAGAAAGGAGATGACCCATAATGCATATAAGTTTATAGAAACTGTATCAGGGGTTTTGTCCTTTGTTTTCAATGACGACCCATGACATCACAAGTAATGTCTTGAGTTATATGTGAATTGGGTTTAAGCGAAGAAAAATTACATAAAATCGTTAGCCTCATATATAAAGTAAATAAAATGAGGGGGAGAGAGGAGGAAAAGCACTAACAATTGGAAGGATAAAGAGAGACTTTGGGGAGGAAGGAGAACATGAGGTCAGCTTTAATGGAAGCTAGGGATTCTAAGAGATAACAATGAGGAAGGGGTGCATTGCAGCCATGAAGGATAACTTGTGCAAAAGTGGAAGGATGAGTTATGAATGGCATCAATGAGCAAACGCAAGTACAGTTGGGCTGGCCTATAGAGTGTGTGTAGGGGAGTAATAATTCTAGAAAGCTGAAGTCAAATTTCTTAACTAATTGATATGATTTTTTAGTTCTAACTTCTGCAATGAAATGTCAGCAGGGTGCATCCAGATTCAGCTTCCAAGGCTTATTTCCTCATCCCTTTGTCATGCTGGGAGGGAAGGCCAATGGGAATGTAAAAGGGAAACTACTAGGAATCTATGTAATTCTTACTTGTCATTGAGAAGGGAAAGGCGTTGATGGATAGCCTGCCATTGTACGTGGATACCTAATGAATACTTTCTATGAGAAATGAGTATTTAATGACTCTAGTTCATAGGACAGATGCTGCTATTATGCTTTTGTGACCTTACAAATCTAAAATGGTCCTGATATAAACCTTACTTTATTTCATTTTTTAATATAAAAGGAAGACATCTTTTTAAAATATCTCTATTTTGGCAATCAGCCAATAAAGTTTAGGAAGATCTAAAGTTGAGGTATACCCGAAGGAAACTGTATACATTCAAGATGCCTGAAAATAAATTAAATTATATTGAATGAAGATTTGTGCAAAAGAAGTGGTTAAATGAATAACGATGATGTTGATTATGATGACAATAATAGTGATGATGACGATGACGACAATGATGATGATGGTGATGACTATCTCCCATTTATATAGAAATTCTCTAAGGTTTGCAATGCATCACAAGTGCATTTTTCTTAATTGAGCCTCCCAATAATACCATGAGATAGTCACTACAGATATCATTGACCACATTTTAAAGGTAATAGAATTGAAGCTTGGATAGTGACAAGTTCCTTTTGATCCAGGATTCTTTCTGTCTTTGCACTTTTATCCCCAGTGCCTAACCAATGCCTTACACACACAGCTACTTGATAAATGCTTTTTGATTTTTAATAGTCACATCACTAGTGACTGAGATAGGATTCGAACCTATGCTTCTCCAAACTCAGTGCCTTTCTACTCCAGAATGCATCACAAACAAATTATTTTGCAAACTAAATAACCTTCTAATTTTTTAAAATTTTATAATTACTCAGTTTTATATATTAGCTTTTCTTGAATAATTCATGGAGCCAAAATTGTATTGGTGTGGGGTCTTCCACTGTACTCTATCCTTCTATTTACTGACCTCTGTGGCTTCCTTTAAATTCCAACTAAAAATCTACCTTCTAATAGAAGCCTTCCCCAACCCATCTTAATTTTAGTACCTTCTCTCTTTTAATTACTTTCCATTTATCCAGTATATACCTTGCTTTATATACATTTATTTGCATATTGTCTCCCTGCTTAAATTGTAAACTCTTTGAGAGAAGGGACTGTCTTTTGCCTTTTTTTGTATCCCCAGTGCGTGACATACAGTGAGTGTGTAATAAATGTTCTTTTAATTGATTGACACTTCCTGTAAACAGTATTATTTACTAAGTAAACAGAGGCTAGACCAAAAAAAAAAATTGGTACTCTGAAACCATCTTGGAAATAAGAATCTCTTATTTTTGGTAGCTTAAAACATAAATGACTTATTTTTAAACTATTACTGGAACCACTTATAATGCTTTCCAATTTTGGTAGAGTCTACCAGAGTCCGGGCTTAAAAGAACACTGTGAGACTATGTATGTATGTATGCACACACACACGTTTACATTTATATCGCTATCATTTGTATAGCAAATTAAGTGCTATGGAAACTGTTTTCTTAAAGCAATTTGAAATTATGTAAATAAAATGACTAAACTGTCTACACCCATTGCTTAGGGGATTCCACTACTAGGTTTTTACCTCAAATTGGTCCTTAAGAAGAAGGAATTCCACATCTGTACCAAATCATTTATAGCAAAACATTTTGTGTTATCAAACTAATTCAAAGTATATGTCCATTGATTGAGCAGTGGCCAAACAAATGGAATTACATGAGTATACCAGAATATTAGTAAGAAGTGATAAAGAGAATATATGATGATTATAGAGAAACATGGAGAAATTTACACCATGCATAGTAAAGTAAGCAGATATATATATAATGTATATACATATATATACATATGTATGTATGTATGTATGTATGTATATGGCTCTGCTTACTTTACTACAAAAATCCAATGAGGAGAAGAATGCCTTGAAAGGCAGAATTAGCCAAATGAAATGGAAAAGGAGGTCCAAAAGACCACTGAGTAAGTAGTAAAGTAAGTAAAGTAAAGTAAGTATATATATATAGCTCTGCTTACTTTACTTTACTTACTTTACTACTTTATTATATATATATGTATATATATATATATATATATTCAGTTTATGTAAATGAAAACAACAATCACAAGACAATAAAAAATAAATGTTTTTTTCTTTTTTAATTTTTTTTAAAATTTATTTAATAGCTTTTAGTTTTCAGCATTGAATTTCACAAGAGTTTGCATTACAAATTTTCTCCCCATTTGTACCCTTCCCTCCACTCCAAGATGGCATATGTTCTGGTTGCTTCATTCCCCAGTCAGCCCTCACTTCTGTCACCCCACTCCCCCGCCCCATCCACTTTTCCCTTACTTTCTTGTAGGACAGGGTAGATTTCTATGCCCCATTGCCTGTATATCTTATTTTATAGTTGCATGCAAAAAATTTTTTGAACATCTGTTTTTAAAATTTTGAGTTCCAAATTCTCTCCCCTCTTCCCTCCTCATCCACCCTCCCTAAGAAGACAAGCAATTCCATATAGGCCACATGTGTATCATTATGTAAAACTCTTCCACAATACTCATGTTGTGAAAGACTAATTATGTTTTGCTCCTTCCTATCCTATCCCCCTTCATTCAATTTTCTCACTTGATCCTGTCCCTTTTTGAAAGTGTTTGTTTTTTATTACCTCCTCTCCCATCTGCCCTTCCTTCTATCGCCCCCCCCCCTTTTTTATCTCCTTCCTCCTTCTTTCCTGTGGGTTAAGATGCCCATTTGAGTGTGTATGTTATTCCCTCCTCAGGTCAAATCTGATGAGAGCAAGATTCATTCAATCCCCCTCACCTGCCCCCTCTTCCCTTCCTACAAAACTGCATTTTCTTGCCACTTTTATGCGAGATAATTTAGCCCATTCTATTTCTCCCTTTCTCCCTCTCTCAGTATATTCCTCTCTCACCCTGTGCCATCTCTCTCTCTCTCTCTCTCTCTCTCTCTCTCTCTCTCTATATATATATATATATATATATATATATATATATATAGACAGCTACCCTCCAGCTACCCTAATACTGAGGTCTCATGAATTATACACATCATTTTTCCATGTAGGAATGTAAACAAAACAGTTCACCTTTAGTAAGGCCCTTATGATTTCTCTTCCTTGTTTACCTTTTCATGCTTCTCTTAATCTTGTGTTTGAAAATCAAATTTTCTATTCAGCTCTGGTCTCTTCACCGAGAAAGCTTGAAAGTCCTCTATTTTATTGAAAATCCATATTTTGCCTTGCAGCATGATACTCAGTTTTGCTGGGTAGGTAATTCTTGGTTTTAATCCTAGCTCCATTGACCTCCAGAATATCATATTCCAAGCCCTTCGATCCCTTAGTGTAGAAGCTGCGAGATTTTGTGTTATCCTTATTGTCTTTCCACAATACTCAAATTGTTTCTTTCTGGCTGCTTGCATGATTTTCTCTTTGATCTGGGAGCTCTGGAATTTGGAGACAATATTCTTAGGAGTTTTTTTTTTGGGGGGGGGATCTTTTCCAGGAGGTAATCAGTGGATTCTTTCAATTTCCATTTTACCCT
>CM053624.1:12455493-12483149 GCA_028646595.1 Phalanger gymnotis
ATGCCCATAAATTTGACAACCTTAGGGAAATGGATGAATATTTACAAAAATATAAATGGCCCAGTTTAAAAGAAGAGGAAATAAAACAGCTAAATGACCCCATCTCAGAAAAAAAAAAATTGTAGAAGCCATCAATGAACTTCCTAGGAAAAAAATCCCCAGGGCCAGATGGTTTTACATGTGAATTCTGTCAAACATTTAAAGAACAATTAATTCCTATACTTTATAGACTATTTGGGAAAATAGGTGAGAAGGAGTCCTGCCAAATTCTTTTCATGTCACTAATATTGTACTAATACCCAAACAATTGAGAAAAAAAAATTACAAGACAGTTTCCCTAATGAATATTGATGCAAAAATTTTAAATAAAATATTAGAAAAAGACTGCAGCAAGTTATCATGAGAATAATACACTACAGCAGGAAGGATTCATTCCAGGAATGCAAGGCTGGTTAAATATTAGGAAAACTATCAGCATAATTGATCATATCAACAACCAAACTACCAGAAACCATATGATCATCTCAATAGATGCAGAAAAAGCCTTTGACAAAATGCAACACCCATTCCTATTAAAAACACTAGAAAGCATAGGAATAAATGGAGCCTTCCTTAAAATTATAAATAGCATCTACCTAAAACCATCAACAAGCATTATTTGTAATGGGGATAAGGTAGATGCAGTCCCATTAAGATCAGGGGTGAAACAAGAATGTCCATTATCACCCCTACTATTTAATTTGGTGCTATAACCATTAGCTGGAGCAATAAGAGAAGGAAAAGAAATTGAAAGAATTAGAATAGGCAAAGAAGAAACTAAATTACCACTTTTTGCAGATGATATGATGATTTACTTAGAGAATCCTAGAAATAAAGTAAAAAACTGCTTAAAATAATAAACAACTTTAGCAAAGTTGTAGTATATAAAATAAACCCACATAAATCCTTGGCATTCCTATACATTACTAACAATGCCCAACAACAAGAGATAGAAAGAAAAATTACTTTTAAAGTTACTGTAAACACAATAAAATATTTGGAAGTCTACCTGCAAAGACAAACCCAAGGCCTATATGAACATAATCATGACACCCTTTTCACACAAATAAAGTCACATCTAAGTAAATGGAAAAAATATCACTTGCTCATGGCTAGACTGAAGTAATCTAATAAAAATGACAATTTTACCTAAATTAATTTATCTATTCAGCACCATACCAATCAAACTACCAAAAATTATTTTACAGAGCTGGATAAAACAATAAAAAAAATTCATCTGAAAGAACAAGAATTAATTAGAGAATTAATGAAAAGAAATGCTAGGGAAGGTGGCCTAGCCAGACCAGATATTAAACTGTACTATAAAGCAGCAGTCATGAAAACTACCCAGGAGTGGCAAACAGGGTTGTGGGCCAGTGGAATAGGATAGGTACACAATATGCAGTAGTAAATGACCATAGCAATCTACTCTAGGATACACCCAAAGAATACAGCTTCTGGGCTGAGAATTCACTATTTCACAAAAACTGCTGGGAAAATTGGAAAATGGTAGGGCAGAAACTGGGCATAGACCAATATCTTACACTGTATACCAAAATAAATTCAACATGCTTTCAGTATTTAAGAGTAAAGGCTGATACTATAAGGAATTTGGGAAAGCAAGGAATAGTTTACCTATCAGGTTTATGGAAAAGCAAAGAATTCATGACACAACAAGAGATAGAGAACATTACAAAATACAAAAAGGATATTTTTGATTATGTTAAATTGAAAAGTTTTTGTGTAAAAAAGCCAATGCAACAAAGATTAGGAGGGAAGCAGAAAACTGGGAGAAAATCTTTACAAATAGTGTCTCTGATGAAGGCATTTCTAAAATATACAGGGAACTGAGCAAAATTTATAGTAATACAAGTCATTCCCCAATTGAGAAATGGTCAAAGCATGTGAACATATAGTTTTCAGAGGAAGAAATTAAACATATTTACAGGCATGTGAAAAATGCTCAAAATCACTTAGAGAAATGCAAATCAAAGCAACTCTTAGGTACCACATCTCTCCTGTCAGATTGGCTAACATGACAAAACAGGAAAATGATAAGTGCTGGAGAGGGTGTGGGAAAATTAGAACCCAGTTACATTGCTGGTGGAGTTGTGAACTGATCCAGCCATTCTGGAAAGCTATTTGGAACTATGCCCAAAGGGCTATAAAAGCATTCATACCCTTTGACCCAGCAATACCACTTCTAGGGTTGTATCCCAAAAAGACCACACAAATGGGAAAAAACCTTTATGTACAAAAGTATTCATAGCAGCTATTTTTGTAGTAGCAAATAATTGGAAATCAAGGGGATGTGCCCATCAATTGGATAATGGCTGAACAAGTTGTAGTATATGAATGTATTGGAATACTATTGTGCTATAAGAAATGGGGAAGATACAGACCATAAAAACCTGGTAAAACCTACATGATATAATGCGGAGTTAGCAGAGCAGAATTAGGAGAATGTTACACACAACCACAGATATATGGATTCCATGGTGACTAACCCTAGTAGACTCCACTCTTCTCTGCAATACAAGGTTCAAAGACAACTCCAAAGGACTCATGAGCGAGAGAGATAACTACATCCAGAGAAAGAACTATGGAGACTGAATACAGATTGAGGTAAAGTGTTTGCTGTCCTTTTTTTTTTACTTTTGTTTTTGTTTTGGGCTTTTGGGGGTCTTGTTTCTTCTTTCTCATTATTCATGCTATTTATCATAATTCTTCTTTACAATTTGAATATTGTATAAATAACTTTAATAGAAAGTTGTATGTAGAAAATATATTAGATTCCATGCTATCTTGGGGAGCTGGGGTAGGAGGGGAAGAAAATCTGGAACTCAAAATTATGTGGAACTGAGTGTTGTAAACTAACAATAAAAAAATCTTAATTTAAAAAGAAATCATCTACTTTCATACATCCAGAGTGACAGAGCCAGGGTCAGAAAAGAGTAGCTATTCTCAAGTCAGGTTGTAAAGTTCCCAGATTTTTATTTATTTTCTATGAGGGGATGGTAGGAGAAGTTATCTAAGCTATTGGGCTGCTGCATTTTCTATCACTGTCAGGAATGGCCTAATCCTTGTTGACCATGTACCTGACTGGGGATATGGAGTGAAATGGACATTGAGGACTCTTGATGCTCCGTGCTGAAATTAAATCCAGTGGCCTTATGGCTAATAGTGTCCTCACAAGCTTTTCAAGGCAGCAATGCTTCTCAGTACAAACTAAATTCATTATGTAGCAGTGGCAGATGCAGTATCCACCCATGTGGAAATATTCATATGATGGGTGTGGACATCAAGATAGAGTGCTCAACATGAGAAAGACCTTGATGGCATACTCATCCAATTCTCCTATACACAAAAGAACTAACACATTGGTTGATAAATCCGGGATATAAGCAGAGCATATAAGGCTAAAAATGATTGACATGATATTGATGGCTGTCTGATATTTAATAAAGATAAAGTAACATGGAGCATGTTTAAACATTGTGTAAATGATTCCATTTGGTTACCATATTGTTAAGAAGAATCTTTTTTAATTGGCTATGGAAACACAATTAGTGGCACCTTCAGAAACACTCTGAGTCAGCATCAACCACTTCTCTTGGTTTTATCTGTTGACTCTTTTGCTCATTGGAATATAATTAGGAAACAAGAATTTGTTAAGCTCTGCAGGGAGGTGGGGGAGAATATCTCATAAATTGGGAAGTCATACTCCAGTGAAAGTCAGGAAACATTTCATACTACAAGGGAAAGAGTCTGGATTTGGAGTCAGAAGAACTGGCCTCAAATCCTAGCCTGGCCATATACGTGACCTTGTTTGTGACGCTGAACAAGTTGATTCATCACATCCTTATCATTAGTTTCTTCCTGTGTCACATTTGTTTGTTGGAATACAGTACATGCTAGCATGGGGCAGTAGAATGAATGCTGGATTTAGAGGACCTAAGTTCAACACCTGACTCTTAATTTACTCACAATGGTGGCCTTGGATAAGTCCCTTCAGTTCTTAGAGGCTCAGTCTCTTCTGCTATAAGGGCTCTGGATTAGATGATGTCATAAGTGACTTCCATCTTGAAATCTATGATCCTATGATTTTGTGATGAAAATATTATCCCTATGATTCTTGCCTTCAGTTTATAATCCCACAAGTTCTAACTCCATGGTTCTGGGGCCTTTCTAATTACAATAAATGGTGTCCAGTCCCAAGATGATTAGCGTCATGTCCTGATAACAGATGGGATGAGGTAGCCAGATGGCCCAGTGGATGGAGCATTGGGACTGGAGTCAGGAATTACCTGACTTCAAATCCAGTTTCAGATACTTACTAGCTGAGTAACTCTGGGCAAGTCACTTGAACTTTGTCCACCTCAGCTTTATCAGCTGCACAATGAAAATAACAATAGCATCAGGGTTGTGAGAATTAAGAGATAAGTGTAAAGGACCTAGCACCATGGCTCTCCCATAGTAGGACATAATGACAGTTTCTTTCTTTCCTGCTAAGTTCCACATTCCCCTAAATAAAATAAGTCAAAACAAAAATAAAACAAATAATTAAACAGACCAGAGATCCAGGCAGACAGAGACTTAAGAATATATGATATTAAGGTGTCATCAAGGATCAGATATTAGCTCTAAATCATAGCATGCTAAAAGTCCCCTGGGCAGAGGAGAACAGTCAGGAAATGTACAGATGCATAGGGATCCTCCCTAAGGTGAGAGGTAAGATCCTATAATCTTGATGGATTTTCATGAATTGTTTTAGCCTATCCTTTGCTTGAGTATATGCCATTGTCCTCAGTTTTCCAGAAACTCATTGAAAATTCAATTGGTCACGTCTTCTAGTACTCAATGGGGCCATCTCTCAAAGGGGATTCTCAGTGCCTGCTCCATTCATAATTTTTCAATGAACACAATAAAGAACATTATCCTTATTCATTACAATGAAATTTCAGAAGTGTAACTGCAAGTATGAAAACTTTTCTAATAGAATAGGCTCTCAAGCGGTAGGAAATGAATTCCTACTTTCAAATGTACATGAGAAAGCACAAAGTGTTTTCTTTGTAAATAAATCTCATTTATGAAATTATCTTTCTCCCCCATAAAACAGGTAACAACTTAAAGTAGACTGTAATCAAGGTTTGGAAAATAATTCCTTGTCTAAGATTTATCTCAGAAAGTTGTTTTTTTTATTTTTTTTTTTTGTTTTGAGCTCTTTTGCTGTTTTTTTTTCCCATGAAATGCACCAACAGTTAGATACCATACGTACATGTGGGTAGCAACAGCTACATTTTTAAGAAGTCAGGAGAAAGGAATATAAAATCTAAGCTTAGTAAGGCTGTTGGATTCAAAGCTTAGTTTGGTATGGGGGAAAATTTACATAAATTCACTCCAAGGTGCAGCAAATAGAACAATATCTTACAGATTAATGATGATGATGATAACAAGTATATGTGTGTGTGTGTGTACATGAACATCGCGCATTTCTTTGCAATTTGCTATATGTCCAAGAGTGACTGATTATGAATATAATGCTAGATAGTTGCTTTTTTTTTTCAAGAGAAGGAAAATCATTTTAGGTCTCCTTTAGCCTCGGTACAAGGAATAAAGAAAAGAAGCCCAGTAACAATGTAAAATGAACAAGTTGGCATTATCAGAACTAGCCTCAGACTACAAAATATTTACTCAAAGAAAATTAATTCATTGTTATCAAATTTCAGTAGAGCTTATACTGAGCAAGAAAAAGTCACTTACATTAAAAAAAAAGTTTAACAAGAATCCAACATGGAGTCATTCTGAGTTTTTTCAATGTGTACGAAAAAGCATATTTTAAAAAAATAAATTAAACATATTTAGTGGAATATTAAATTTCATGAGCTATAGCCACCCAAAGTATGCCAAGTGGTATACTTTGGCCATGCATATCCAAGCTCTTGCAGGATACAGACATTGGTGTTGCTACTTTGGATAAAATACAGAAGTGAATGATGCTCAGTTATGATTCAAATTGAAATTTTTTTTTATGTTTTCATATTAAACATCTAGAATTCAGTAAAAGTATACAATTCATTTCCCAAACATAAAATATAAAAGAAAAGGTGGTCCTAAATATGAAACAGCAGAGTCCTTAGGGTCATTATTCCTTTGCTGGAAGAGACCTTGAGACTTTCTGTTCCAAGCCTCTCATTTTATGTGTCACACATACCCTGAAGCTATTCCCTCAGTCCTCATACTCACTGGCATGTTGGGTTCCCAGAAAGCAACTTTTACTTCTATCCTTATGATTTTAGAGGGCCGCTAGTGTCTGGAGGTGAGTTTTCTATATCTATTTATTGTTCATTAACCCAAACTGTGCCTCTCCCATAGATTACAATTCATCAGTTAGGTAGACTTGATTGCATGTATTAAAGGTTGTGTAGTAAGTACTGTTAGTATATAATACGCCCCCTCCCAATAGTGGCACATTTTCCAACAAATACATACAAATTCCAGGGGATTGATTTGTCCAAAGTTACAAAAGAAATAAATACAACAAACCTACCTCCTCTGACTCCAAAACCACTCACTATAGTACTTAGCCAGTTTCAATCATTTTTTTTAAGAAAGGACATTATATTGGATCTCTTTTAAGACATGCATACCCTGGAAGTCCCCAAAGACTGCCATTATCGACATTGAGACCATGCTCCCTCATCCAGAGACTACATTGTCTTCTGAATGGAGCTCTGCCAGAGAATCAGATTGTTCAAGTTCTTAGTGCCATTTTACAAAGACCATTGAAAAGGTAGGTCATGAACAGAGAAGGCAAAAAAGGGAAAGAGACTCAAAGCCTTGCTACAACAAACAGCTCAAGGAAGGAAAAATGCTTTATTTAGGGACAAGTGCTGCTAAGCAACATTGAAAGAGAGAGAGAGTTTAAAGCAACCTCCTGGAAAGGGGAAATTCCCAGAAGGCTGATGAACTTTCCCTGTATCCTCTTCTCCAACAAATGGAAAGTTTTCATCTTGTGGCTTTGGTAAATGATACAAAGTCAGAAATAGAATGGAAGCCATGCTTTTCTCCTCTGTCCCCTCCTCATGCTTAAAATAAATCCATCTGGGAAATCAGCATCAAGATTATGCAAAGCTGGTCTTCTTCTCTATGACTTACTCTTGGTGAACCCATACAGAAGTAGGACATCTTGGAATTGACATAACCCTAATGAATGGAATGATGGATTTGTTGTCAGATGACCTTAGGCTGGAAATCTGGCTTTCCTAAATCTTCCTTCATAACTCTGGTAAGTTATTTGAACTTGGTGTGTCTGTTTCTAGGAGGTTGTATTAGAAAAGTTCTCTTCCATCTTTAAATCCACTATCCTAATAAAGATGCTTTGGGCAGATGTTACTGGTTAAGAAATGATACTTGAATGAACTTCTTTCATGCATTCTAAGATCCAGTCAAACTGAATTACTTACTACTCTCCAAAATTAATATCCATTTCCCACTTCCACACCTTTGTACTCTTTCTTCTCTGTTCCCACCTCCTGGAATTTATTCTCTCTTCACCTCTGCCTTTTAGAAACTTTATTTCCTGGTACAGCAACTGGAACATAGAGAATAAATAAATGCTTGTTTAATTTGAGGGAAAATTGGTATATGAAATATAGTTTAATGAACTTATAAAAGAATGGCAAAGCCTTATTTGGTCTCCAAAATGTACAACTTCATCCTGTGTTCCTGTGAATATTAACTTGAGGGGCACTATGAAGAATTGCCAAGGACATTGTTTCAATTTATTTTAGAGAGAAAAGGATGGAAAATTGATTGGAAAGGTCATATCTCAACCCAGTGACAAACTGGAGAGTTCCAAGGGAATCCAAGGTCTGTCAGTTTCTCTGTCTCTGTCTCTCTTTTGCTTCTCTCTCTCCCTCCTCCCCCCCCTTTCTCTGTCTCTGTCTCTGTCTTTCTCTCCTCTTGTCTGTATATCTATCTGTCTCGATAGAAATAGATTAAGCTTCAGGGAAACTGGACTACAAGGTGAAAATAAAAATTGAGGTTGGAAGAAGTTCCCACTGAATAAGACTTCCAGTTCTATGGCAGATCAAGACTCCCTTTCCAAAGGGAGGAAGCTGTAGTCAGAGAGTTATGTTTCTGGATTTACAACTGGGCTAATGGGGGACTCAGAAGCGATTGCTAATACCATCAGCCAACAACATTACTGCCCTAAATTCCCATTGCTTTATGTTTTCCCCATTTAAGCTCTATGCAGTACTCACTTGAGGTTTTAAAGCTTAAGCCAATTTCTTTTCATGGTAAGTAGTATACCAGAGCAGTAAAATCTCAGCTCTCAGCTTTCTTATTGTTTACGGAAAGAAGCTTGTAAATTCCGGGACATGCCTTGCCTGCTGTATTATAATAGTGGCTTACAATCGCCCTCTCACTGATAATGAGCCTGCTTCATCTCAGCCTTTTTGTAACTCAGTATTAGATGAAGACAGCTGCATAAAGATTAAGGGTCAAAATGAAACAGCTCTTAATTGAATGGCACATCAGCCTCTGCCATTCTACATTGTCAAGCTATGCAAATGGGCAATATACAGAGCTTGGGGGTCCTCATCTCTTTAAGGAGACTGCTCCCACCTGCAGGAATCATTCATATTTGGGCTATCTCTGCCATGACTACAATCAAGACTCTTCCAATAGCATAAATTAGATCATGTTCATCTGACACAAGTGGAACTACATTTCTTTTTTATAATATTTTATTTTTCCCAAATGCATATTAAAATTTTTCAACATTTTTATTTGAGCTAAAAACTCTATCCCTCCCTCCATTCCTCCCTCCCTTCTCTTTTCCCTGAGGAGGTAAGCAATCTGATATGTTTATACAATCCGATATATTTATTTCTGACATAGTTTACAATAGTTTGTAGATGGGCAAACATGTAAAACATTAAGTGGAATTATTTTTCAAAACCTCACTAAATATGTAGGCTGTGTAAATAAAGAATCAGTCCCCCCTTACCCTGTGCTTCCTTCAAATTTAATTTTTCAGTCATTTGAAGGTTTTCTCCCATCAAAGAGTCACTTCAATTATTTATTTTTCAACTCGTCTAAGAGTCTCTAAGCCTTGTAGACAATAGCTTGTTCAACTTTGAATCAGTAACCCAATACTGATCAAGAGGTTATTTAGCTAGCAAACTACACAATTAGCCAGGAAAGACCTAAGAATCTGAATTCAAGAAAGAAAGTCTGTGCAGCAGGAGTAGTAGTAGTAGCAGCAGCAACAGTAGTAGTAGTGGTAATAGTGGTATAGGACTAATTGACAATTATGTAGCATCGTAGTATTTTAAATGTGCTTTATATGAACTCTTAATTTATATTTGATTCTTCAATCTGCTTATCTTGTTTCTTGGGCTGCTGCTGCTGATGATGATGATATTAACAATAATAGCTGACCTTCATGAAGCAATTTCAAGTTTTCAGATTTTTAAGGCATTATTTCCCTTGAGATTCATTACAACACTAGGAAGTCTTCTAATATTAATTTTACAGATGTGGAATATAAGGTTCATATATTACCACTAATAGTATAGACTGCAAATATGGAGTCAATCAAAATCTTTCACACTTTACTTCCATAGCCATTTACTCGTAGTTTACACGCTATTGTTACAAATGGATTAATCTGAATTGCCTTGATCATGATGTTATAAGACATATTGCATTAAGGAGAGCTATTACTTTCTCACCACAGTTAGAGGCGATATCACATTTGAACCTCATAAGCATCCTCAGAGTTAAGTACTATGGACATTGCCTTTCTATTTCACAGCTAAAGAAAATATAACAAATTACACACTTCAGAATTGGAAGGGCAGGAAGGTTAATAACCCTAAACAATTAAGGAAAGTTTCACTCACATGCTGTTCCCTTTGCTTGAAAAAGTATTGAAGTGCCTAATGCCAATTACGAGGATTTCAATTTTAAAATTTTATGCTTGTTTAGCTAGGCTGTGTAATGAATGGGAAGAGAACCTGATTCCATAGTCAAAAGACCCAGCTCTGACTTTACAAATTCTATGACAAAGGACAAATCAGGCCTCTCTCTGGACCCCAGTTACTTCCTCTGTCAAATAATGGGGCTGAATGAGTTAAATTAGTTAAAACAAAACAAACAAACAAACGAGAAGTCCACTTTATCTAGGATTCTGTGATCTTGGTTATTAATGGTGTAAGTTTTGTTTTCTGGGAAGGAGACCATTTTAATTCAAGACCTCTTTTCCAGAGCGAGTTGGAGAAATGAAGCATTATAGTAAAGCATTCGAATGGGGAGCACCTAGTGCAACACAGACCCAAACTCCTTGGTCCTGGAGGCACACCTCAATTACTTTTGGCACCGTAAGAATGAGATGCAATGAGGTTTCAGCTAGACACACAAAGACCAGGGAGAATTTAAATTCAGTCATGTCTTCCAGCATCATTTCTGACTTCTAAAGGCCATATGAAAGGAAGGTAGGCAAATGGTGACTCATGGCCAAAAATGATTCTCATGGTTAAAAAGTATCCTTTTTTTTCTCCCCCTTCAGGATGGCAGAAAATATGACCTGTGTGTAGCATAGGCACTGCCTCTTTCCAGCAGTCATACTTGGAGGAATATCATAATGGCTCAGAGAAAATTAAAGGTGGAAGAAAACGAGACCTGTATTGCTTCTGAGAACCTAAAAATAGTATGTCTGTTCCATACTAAGGCATACCCAAAGGCAGACCCATGGTCTCCAGAGAGGTTGTATTTGTTTATTTGAACCATATCCTGTTTCCAATTCAAGTTTTCAGGAAAGGGATATCTATCTTAATGTTCAGAAGATTGTGAAAGCTTAGAACTCTGAATCTCTGCAGTTTGTTATTTTAAAATGGAGGGGTTTGCAATCACTGAAGGAAGCAGATGGTCCTCCCTACTGAGAATATGGGGGGAAAGAAAAGGATAAACTACATAATGTAACAGGTGTGAGAAAGACAGAGATGCAAGAAACTGGTTTCTGCTGTATGGATTTGTCTAATCGACAGTTTTTACAGGGCGGATTGATCGTTCCCTTTGAAACCAGAGGAACAAGATTCAGATCTTGACTATATAAGGATTGTCTGTGTGACCTTTGGCAAAGTATTTCAATTCCCTTGGCTTTAGTTTCATTTTTTCATCTGTCAAATTACTGGATTAAAGGATATCATCCCAAAGGCTCTTTCCTTCTCTAATAATAGAAATGATAATAAAAATAATACTGATAGTAAAAACAAAAATACTGAAGAAGATGTAGGGTTAGCAAAGGTATTTAAAAATATCGTTTCATTTAATCCTCATGGTGGCCTTCCAAAGTAGGTACTATTATCATCATTCCTGTTCTATAGATAAGGAAATTGAACCCACAAGCCTGGCCCAATCCCTCACATCTTTTAAGTGTCTAAGGCAAGATTCAAACTCAAGGACTTCCTGATCCTAAGTCCAGTGCTCTATCCGCCAGGCTTCTCAGACTCTTGGACAGGAGGTAGCAGCACTGAATGCATTGGGTTGTTTGGATCCTAGATTATACATGGCTATGCTTTCTTGTTTTTTTTTTTTTTTTTGTGGTTTAGATGCAACCCTGGGAATTTACTGGGATAGGGAACGCCCAATGTAGAAACTGCCTCCACCATGAAGGTTTGGTTTTGGCAATTTATACTCTTTAAGAGTTGCCTAGGGTCCTGAGGGGTGGACTGACTTGTCCGTGGTCATATAGCCAATATGGTTCAGAGTCGAAACTTAAACCCTGCTATTCCTGACATTTAGGCCCACCTTCTATCCACTATATCACATTTTCTCTCTAATAATATTTTTGTTTTCAATTACTCTTTATGCTAGGGGCAGAATTGTGGCTTTACAAATATTTTCTCCACAAATCAATTATCTTATTCCTTTTGCAAGTGAGATGTCTGATCAAAAAGTTCCATTGTGAACACGTCTTTATTGAAATGAATGTTATTTGAATTCTGAAATCCAAGACACTTTACAAAGGAAATTAAAGTAGTTAGGTGGCATAACTGAGAATGGGGATTTTTTTTCCCTCTTGGCATTGGACTCAGATATTTTTACATGAAATCTGTTTATTCCAGCTGGAGAACATAAAACTATATATTTGCCTCTGCAAAATGATAACTAATAAGAAAGGAGAAGTGGATGAAACAGATCATTGTTGGCTTTCCTTTTTTCTTCCAGGGTTTCCAGCCCAGAGGCCTCCCCCTTGCTACACCCACAACATTCAACTCCAAGTCCACATCAAAGACTCTACTTCTGGTCTTGTCACTGACTGATCTTCCCAAAGATACTTAAGTAGTCTGATCCTTCTTTTCTTCAGCAATAAATAGGGAGTAATCCCTGCCTCCCTCATGGGGCTCCTGAAACATTGTCTATTTATAATGCCCTTGGAGATCATGGAAAGAAGAAACTACTCAAGTGCCAGGTGTCATGATTGTTATTAATAAGCCTGCCAGGGAGAGGTGGGCATTGCTGTGGCTCTGCCACACATATGAACTAAGTTGTTTCCTGCATTAATCACAGAAAGAGCTCAGCAGAGAATCTAGGGCTCCCAGAATTCAAGATCTCCTACAACTTTAAAACTCCTTATTATAAAAGAGTATATTGGAGCATCACTTCTGGAATCAGAGACTCACAACTTTTCACTGGAAGGGAGCCTAGACCTTGTCTTGGCCAACCCTCTCATTTTGAGGCTAATAATTATAAAAATAGCTTGAAAAATGATCCCAGAAAAAATGCAAAAACCCCAAAACAAACAAAAACTAGATGGTGTTTCTACAGCTCTTTAAGGTTTAGAAAGAACCTTATGAAATTCCTGACAGCCATTCTTGCCTTCTTGTTTTTCTTCATACATGACATTACAACCCAGGTCTGTGTATTTGCAAAAGTTGGTTCTCATGCCTGAAATGTTCTCCTTTTCTCTTCCACATTTTTGATTTCCTAGTGCCCTTTAAAATTCAGTTCAAGTTCCACCTACTATTAGAAGCCTTTCCTGATCTCCCCAGCTGCTAAGGCCTCACCCAAAATTCACTTTCTATTTATATACAAAGTTACTTGTAGATATGTATATACACACATACATAAACATATAGACAATACTATATATGCATGTAGATACACATACGAATTGTGTGTCCATATATGTATATATATATGTTTTTTGGGCTGGTAAGTTATTTAGCAGAAAGAGAAACAGGCACGGATTCAGAAGATCTCAGTTCTAATACAGCCTCAAACACTAACTCTGTGCTCAGAAAAGTCAATTAATTACTACTTGCTTGGAAAAGATATTATGAAAGTTAAGCAAGTAAGGTAAAGGAGCTTGGACTACAACCAAGGATCAACTACCCAGCAAAATTGAGCATAATTTTCCAGGCAAGGAGATGGACATTCAATGAAATAAGTGAATTCCAGACCCTCCTGATGAAAAGGTCAGAGCTCAAAGGAAAATTTGATCTCCAAATAGAAAACTCAAGAGAAACATAAAAAGGTAAATGGGGAAAACAAACCCTAGTTAATCAATAAAGCAAATTAAATACATCCTTACATAGGATTATTTTGTTTTATATATGTCTGATATATATGTGTCAATCTTGAGAAGAGGTAAGGAGGTAGTAGAAAAGGGTAAATCACATCACATGAACAGGCATAAAAACATATTGTAGAAGAGGGAAAGAAGGGAGGGAGAAGAGCAGTATCTGAGCTTTAAACTCATCAGATTTGGCTCAAGAAGGGAATAATACACCCTGATAAGTACAGGAATATAACTTGTCCTACAGGCAGTAGGAGGGGAAAGGGGGAAAAAAGAGAAGGGTGTGATCAGAAGGGAGGGAAGAAGTATCCAGGGGAAAATGGTAAGATAACACATGGAAACCAAGAGGTAGGGTAAACTGAGGAAGGCAGCAGTCAAAAGAAAAACTCTGTTCAGGAGTGGAAGGGGAAAGGTAGAAATAAAAGCATAAACAGGAGGGAAATAGGATGGAGAAAAAGGTACAGATATTAATCATAATGGTGAATGTAAATGGGATCAATTCTCCTATAAAACAGAAATGGATAGCAGAATGGATTAAAAACCATAATCCCATGATTTGCTGTTTACAAGAAACACATTTGAAACAGGGTGATACAAACAGGGTAAAGGTAAAAGGCTGGAATAGAATATATTGTACTTCAGCTAAAAAAAAAAAATAAAGCAGGGGTAGCAATCCTAATCCCAGCAAAACCAAAGATAGATCTAATTAAAAGAGATAAAGAAGGACACTACATCCTCCTAAAAGGCACCATAAACAATGAAGCAATAACATTGCTTAACATATATGCCCGAAGTGGTATGGCATGCAAATTCTTAGAAGAGAGGTTAAGGGAGTTACAGGAAGAAATAGACAGCAAAACCATAATAATGGGAGACCTCAACCTCCCCCTCTCTGAAAATGATAAGTCTAACCTCAAAATAAACAAGAAAAAAAAATAAGAGGTGAATGGAATTTTAGAAAAGGCAGATGTGATAGACCTTTGAAGAAAACTGAATGGGAATAAAAAGGAACATAAAAAGGTTTTCTCAGTGGCACATGGCACATACTCAAAAATTGACCATGTACTAGAACATAAAAACTTCATAATCCAGTGCAGAAAGGCAGAAGTAGTGAAAGAATCCTTTTCAGATCATGAGGTAATAAATATTATTTGTAATAAAGAACCAAGGAAAAATAAGCTAAAAATTATTTGGAAACTAAATAATCTAATTCTAAAGAATGAGTGGGCCAAAGAACAAATTGTACAAATAATTAATAACTTCATCCAAGAGAGTGACAACAATGGGACAACTTACCAAAACTTGTGGGATGCAATAAAAGCATTTCTTAGAGGAAAATTTATATCTCTAAATGCTTGCATGAATAAAACAGAGAAAAAGGAGTTCAATGAATTGGGCATGCAACTGAAAAAGCTAGAAAAAGAACAAATTCAAAATCCCCAATTAAATACCAAATTAGAAATACTAAAAATCAAAGGAGAGATCAATAAAATTGAAATCAAGAAAACTATTGAATTAATAAATAAAACCAAGACCTGGTTTTATGAAAAAAAAGCAATAAAATTGATAAGCCTTTGGTCAATTTGATTTTTTAAAAAAAGAAGAAAATCAAATTACCAGTACCAAAAATGAAAAGGGTGAATTTACCTCCAATGAAGATGAAATTGAAACAATAATTATGAGCTATTTTGCCCAATTGTATGCTCATAAATTTGACAACTTTAGGGATATGGAGGAATATCTACAAAAATATAAATTGCCTAGGTTAACAGAAAAGGAAATAAAATAGCTAAATAACCTCATCTCAGAAAAAGAAATTGAGCAAGCCATCAAAGAACTCCCTAGGAAAAAAATCTCCAGGGCCAGATGGTTTTACATGCGAATTTTATCAAACATTTAAAGAGCAATTAATTCCTATACTTTATAGACTATTTGGGAAAATAGGTGAGGAGTCCTACCAAATTCTTTTCATGACACAAATATGGTACTATTACCCAAACCAAGAAGAGTTAAAACAGAGAAAGGAAATTATACACCAATTTCCCTAATGAATATTGACACAAAAATTTTAAATAAAATATTAGCAAAAAGATTGCAGCAGGGTATCACGAGAATAATACACCATGACCAGGTAGGATTTTTTCCAGGAATGCAAGGCTGGTTCAATATTAGGAAAACTATCAGCATAATTGATCATATCAACAACCAAACTACCAGAAACCATATGATCATCTCAATAGATGCAGAAAAAAGCCTTAGACAAAATACAACAACCATTCCTATTAAAACACTAGAAAGCATAGGAACAAATGGAGCCTTCCTTAAAATTATAAATAGCATCTACTTAAAACCATCAACAAGCATTATTTATAATGGGGATAAGGCAGATGCTGTCCGGTTGAAACAAGGATGTCCGTTATCACCCCTACTATTCAATTTGGTACTAGAACCATTAGCTGTAGCAATAAGAGAAGGAAAAGAAATTGAAGGAATTAGAATAGGCAATGAAGAAACTAAATTACCACTTTTTGCAGATTATATGATGATTTACTTAGAGAATCGTAGAGAATCAAGTAAAAAACTACTTGAAATAATAAGCAACTTTAGCAAAACTGCAGGATATAAAATAAACCCACATAAATCCTCAGTATTCCTATACATTACTATCAAAGCCAAACAGCAAGAGATAGAAAGAAAAATTCCATTCAAAGTTTTTGTAGACACTATAAAATATTTGGGTGTCTATCTGCCAAGATGAACCCAGGGCTTATATGAACATAATGATGAAACACTTTTCACACAAATAAAGTCAGATCTAAATAAATGGAAAAAAAATTCAGTTGCTCATGGTTAGGCTGAGCTAATATAATAAAAATGAGAATTCTACTTAAATTAATTTATTTATTCAGTGTCATACCAATGAAACTACCAAAAATATTTTACACAGCTAGATATTATAATAACAAATTTCATCTGGAAGAACAAGAGGTCTAGAATATCTAAGGTAGAAATGAAAAGAAATGCTAGGGAAGGTGGCCTTGTCATAGGAGATATTAAATTGTACTATCAAGCAGCAGTCATTAAAACTACCTGGTACTGGCTAAGAAACAGGGTTGTGGATCAGCGGAATGGGATAGGTACACAATACACAGTATCAATGGCTATAGCAATCTACTCTTTGATAAACCCAAAGAATGCAGCTTCTGGGCTAAGAATTCACTATTTCACAAACTGCTGGGAAAATTGGAAAATGGTAGGACAGAAACTGGGCACAGACCAATATCTTACACTGTATACCAAAATAAAGTCAACATGCTTTCATTATTTAAGAGCAAAGGCTGATACTATAAGCAATTTGGAAAAGCAAGGAATAGTTTACCCATTAGATTTATGGAAAAGCAAAGAATTCATGACACAACAAGAGATAGAGAGCATTAAAAATGCAAAATGGATAATTGTTTTTATGGTAAATTGAAATGTTTTTGTATAAAAACAGCCAATGAGACAAAGATTAGGAGGGAAGCAGAAAATCGGGAGAAAATCTTTACAACCAGTGTCTCTGATAAGGGCCTCATCTCTAAAATATACAGGAAACTGAGCCAAATATATAGGAATACAAGTCATTCCCCAATTGAGAAATGGTCAAAGGATATGAACAGGCAGTTTTCAGAGGAAGAAATTAAACATATCTATAGGCATGTAAAAAATGCTCAAAATCACTACTGATTAGAGAAATGCAAATCAAAACAACTCTTAGGTACCACGTCTCATATCAGATTGGCTAAAATCACAAAACAGAAAAATGATAAATGCTGGAGAGGATTGGGAAAATTAGAACATTGTTACATTGCTGATGGAGTTGTAAACTGATCGAGCTATTCTGGAGAGCAATTTGGAACCATGCCCAAAGGGCTATAAAAATGTCCATACCCTTTGACCCAGCAATACCACTTCTAGGGTTGTATCCCAAAGAGATCACACAAATGGGAAAAGGACCCATATGTACAAAAAATATGTATAGTGGCTCTTTTTGTAGTAGCAAAGAATTGGAAACCAAGGGGATGCCCATCAATTGGGGAATGGCTGAACAAGTTGTGGTATATGAAGGTAATGGAATACTATTGTGCAATAAGAAATGGGGATGATACAGACTTCATGTTAAACCTACACGATATAATGCTGAGTGAGTGGAGCAGAACCAAGAGAACATTTGTACATTATACACAACCACAGATATATATGGCTTCTGTGATGACCAACCCTAGATGACTTTGCACTTCTCAGCAATGCAAGGTGCAAGGGCAACTCCAAAGGACTCATGCTGGAGAGAGCTATCTACATCCATATAAAGAACTATGAAGTATGAATGCAGATTGAGGAACGTTGTTTGCTCTCTTTTTTTCCTTTTGTTTTTTTTTTCTCTTTTATTTCTTTTTGCTTCTTTTTTTCCCCTGATTCATTCCATTGGTCATAATTCTTCTTTACAACTTGACTATTGTGTAAATAAGTTCAACGCAAAGTTGTATGTGGAAGATATATTGAATTCCATGCTGTCTTTGGAAGGGAGATTGGGGAGGGGGGAAAGAAAATATGGAACTCAAAATTATGTGGAACTGAGCATTGTAAACTAAAAATAAAAAATCTTAATTATAAAAACAAAAGAAAATATATTCTTAGAGTGAAGTACTTAGTATTGTAAGAAACGTTCTAAACAGTAAATAAACAGTTGTTGACTAATTGACTGACACTAACCCTACTGAAGGTGACAACAACTGGGTATGAGAAAGTAATCACTAGGGACAGTGAGAAGAATCAATGGCTTCTTCAAGTTGCCTGTGTGTACAAATCTCAGTATGTATATTATTTTGATCACCATTAAAATGGAAATGATTGGTCTGTATTTGGGGAACTTCACCCTGAGACTGAGACTGGAACCTTTTAGAAAAGCAGAGAAATACAAAGTGCTTTATAACCATTTTGTCACTTAATTAGCAAAATAGTTTTTTTTTAATGAAATAGTTGTTCCAAGATTAATTATGCTTGTGTTACTGTTGTGCTATAAGAAACAACAAAGCAGGAATATTTCAGAAAAACCTAAAAAGACTTACATGAACTGATACAAAGGGAAGTTAGCAGAACCAGAAGAACATTTTACAGTGATAACAACATTGTGTGATGATCAACCTTAGTTACTCTCTGCAGTACAATGATCCTAGACAATTCCAAAGGACTCATGATGAAAAATGTTATCTAGCTCCAGAGAAAGAACTGATAGAGTATGAATACTGATCAAAGCATATTATTTTTACTCATTTTTTTTTCATTTGTTTTTCTTTTAGTCTGTTTCTTCTTTCACATCACTATTAGGGAAATATGTTTTACATCAGGGCTGTCCAAAATATGGCCTGAAGGCCGCATATGGCCCCAAGTGAGATTTATGCAGCCTGCCTACAAGCATAGAAATTTACATAAATGCTTTAGTAAAGCAAGTTGAGGTGCCACAGAGCTCTCACTAAAATGCAAATTAAAATGTATTGTCTATTGTTTCAATAAAAACCTAAGGTTGGACAGCCCTGTTTTACATGACTGCATATATATAACCTATATTACGTGTTTACTCTCTTAGGAAAGGGGAAGGTGAGGAAGGGAAAATTTGCAACTCAATTTTTTTTTAAAACAAATGTTAAAATTTGTTTTATATGTAATTAAAATACTATTAAAATGATTGTCACATTTGATGAACAAAAAAATGGCATCCTACTACTCAACAAACATTTCCATTACACTGAGAATCAAATCACAGACTCGTGTTTAGCATTTAAAGCTTTTCACTAGTCTGCCCCAAATTATCTTTCTAGTCTTCACATACATTATGCCCCTCTATAAATATTCGGTTGTCAGGCCAACAGTGATCTACTGGCTATCCTTCCCACACCATATTCCATGTTCCCTTTTCATGCTTATATACGGTGGTCTCCCATATAATGGATGCTTTCCCTCCACACTGTCACCTCTTAGAATCCCTGACTTCTTTTAAGCCTCAGCTCAAGTGCTTCCTTCTCCAGGAGGGCTTTTCCAGTCTCCCCACGCCCAAAAAGTAAAGACTGCCTCTCTTTCTATATCTATATTTATATCTACTTCTTCTGTATTCATTCACTCATTCATTCATGCATTTATTTATTCATTCATTCATTTGTTTACTTATTTGTTTATATTCATTAAATTATTAATCAATTTATTTATTTATATGTATGACCTCTCTCTAATTGGAATGGAAGGTCCTTGGGGATTGATTGTGTTTTGGTTTATTCTTTTCATCTCCAGTGCTTAGCACAGTGAGTGGAACATAATAAACCATTAATAAGTGTTTCTTGATAGACCAATAGTAAAGAAATTAACTGGACTGCATGTCATGCCTTTCTCATTCATATCTCCCATTTCTCCATATCACTGGCAATTTTATGAGCATTATAGCTGATGCATTTAACATTGTTGTACCACACTAATACAGATAAATTTAGTTCTATAGGTGAAAGTCACCAACTTTCCCTACCCCAGGAAGTGGGTAGTTTTGACCAAAGAACTCTATTCAGAAGGAAACACTCAGCACATGATGCACCACAGTGATCTATTGAGGCTCCCTCCCAGTCTGGCTGGGGGTCCTCTCCTACATGAGAAGGAGTGAATGTCAAATATTCTAAAGAGGCCTGTAAAGCTGCCTCATGCCCACTGATTAAGAGACCTGAACAGTAAATGAGACTGACAGATTTCCTTTTCATTTATCTGCCACTGCGAATACCCAGCCTTTGCTTATCTTTGCTGCACTTGGGCCTGTCACTCCAGCAGGGGTTTTTGCCCGCCCATACATATTCATCACTCTGGCAGAGAAATCAAGAATAAGAATTCTGATAATAAAACAAGATTTGGGTTGCTTTCTCTTTTAAATATGTAATGTACATAAAAATAGATATGAGCAGACTGCTCTCTCCAATGAGCTGCATGCATGAGAGGAGTAGGTCATTCATCAGCATTTTTTTTCCCTGAGATGATCACTTGGGCTCCATCTCTATTCTGAGGTCACCTTTTCCCCATATAAGCCATCACCACTACAAAAAAAAAGTGACAAAAAGTAAGCTATAAGAAATTCTGAATTGCCAGCTTCTGTGATTACACCTCTGAGGTTACTGACACCACTCCATCAGTCAGTGAGAAGAGGATTCTAAGTGTACAAAGATAGGTTTTGTCATTGCATATAGTCCTGAATTAACTGCACCCTTCAGCTGCCCCCACCCCCCCCACCCCCACACCCATCAACTATCTAGAAAATGACTTGGAAGGCAAGTGAAGAGGATTCTATTTGAATAAATCTTTGAATAATGCTCTCATAGGGTGGGAAACCCAGGAGGTGGAAGGGAGGTCAAAAGCCATGTAGTCCAAATTCTCCCTAAGCAAGAATGCCTTCCAAAACATCCCTACTTAGCTGGGAGTCTTGCCTTTGCAACCTGAAACAATTGAACTTGAGTCTCATTTCTGATCCTTATGTTGACTAAGGGACCCTGTCTGAGCCCCTTAATTTCTCATACTTCAGTGCAAAACTCTGAGGTTGGAACCTGCAGAGATAGCCCCAACAAGCTAATCGCTCTATCTGAAGACCTCCAAAAACTAGGATCCTACTAGCTCCCAAGGCACTTTTGGATGGCCTTCTTCCTTCATCAATGGATCTGTATTCTTCCTTGTGAATTCTGGTCTTTGCTCTTAATATTGGCTTCTGAAGAGCATGCTGGCCCAGGGTTCTGAAAGACCTGAGTTCAAGACCCATGACAGGTCACTTAACCTGTGTCTGCCCCAGCTTCTCCATCTGTAAATTAGGTATTATAATAATAGCACCAATCTCCCAGTATTGTTGAAAGGATCAAAAGAGGTGTTTGCAAATCTTTAACAAAGGCATCCCTCTTCCAGAGGATAGCCCTAAGAATCCCTGAATGCAGCAAATAAGCCCTGCCCACTGCTAAGCCTTTTCTTTAATAAGAAAAGCATCCATCTTTCTCTTCATCTTCCTCCCTGTGGCACATGCTCTAGGCTTCGCATGTCATACTGTATTTCAGGTGCAAGCTGCATGTAAAAGATCTATTCTACACTGCTTTATTTCTTTCTTAAATGTCTAATATTTATTTATATCTTTTGTTTTGACATCCCAGCATTCTGTTTCATTAATACGTGTATTGATGCAAAGCTTTAAGGCTGGGAAAGCTCTTTACAGAGATTAATTAGTTAGATCCTCACAACAACCCTGAGAGGTAGGTGTTATTATCCTCCCCATTTTGCAGAGGAGGAAATGAGTCACAGAGAGATTAAATGATTAGTGGGCCAGGGAGGTGGTACAGTGGATAGATCATTGGGCTTGAATCAGGAAGCCTTACTTTCCTGAATTTAAATCCAGCTTCAGACACCAATTGGGTGACCCTGGCCAGTCCCTCAACCCTGTTTGCCTCACGTTCTTCCTCTGTAAAATGAGATGGAGAAGTAATGCAAACCACTCCAGTATCTTTTTCAAGAAAACCCCCAAATTGAGTCATGAAGAGTCATATATGACTGAACAACAACACCGTAGGTCACATAGATAGAAATACCTGAAGCTGAATCCCAGCTTGTTTTTTTTTTCCCTGAATTAAATTCCATTAACCTATTCACTGCCATTTCTTTATGCTTTACAGCATTGGAATTTTCCATCATATTCTTATACCACAATGTTTAACTCTTCCTCTATCAATGAGCATCTATTATGTTTTCCGTTCCTTATTGCCTGACAGAAGTCAAACACATGCAGCCATGCAACCACACACACACACACACACACACACACACACACACACACACACACACACATATATAGTTTCCAAGGAAATTTGAGTATTCCTTAATCATGAAATTCATGGGAAAAGCTTAGAACTTTGGTAGCAAATATTTCCATACAAGAAAGTACAGATGGTGTTATTTAGCTATTGCTTTTTGTGTTACATCAATAATTATTTTAGGACTTGACCAAAAGGTAACTTCTTAGTATCTAATCCATTTAATAAAGTTTTCAAAGAAATTGCTCCTGTGGGGAAGAGCCAAGATGGCCACATGAAAACAGTGTCTTACCAGAGCTCTCTCACAAATTCTGTCAGATACCTCTAAAAAAGTGACTCTGAGTAGATTTAAGAGACTTAGTGGGGCAAATTTCCAAGCCAGGAGAGTCTGCAGGGTCTACAGGATGGATCTGTAGGCTGAGAGAGTACCTGGCATGTGGAACTGCACCAGACCACATGAAAATACCAGCAGCTGAGGAACTCAGCCAGTGATCCATCTGGTAGAACTCTAGGCATGCAAAACTGGTGGCAATCTGCATTCTTCCTGGCCAAGGACAGGAGTCTGTTGGAGCTATGGGAAACAGTAGTAAAGTTCCTGCAGCTATGAGAGCAGCTACCCCTGAAGCTTGCAGCCTACAGTCTCAAGGTTTGAAACTTGCCTTCTTGAACTTCTGTGAGCAATGATGAACAGGTAAAATGGCTTTATTCCTTCCCTTCCCCACCCAGATAATACCCTCTCAACAGAAACCCTGAAATAGAGGAGCCAGAAGTGGGGCTTCAGTAGCCAAACAGTCGGAGTTCCTAAGCCCCAGGGGGGTGGAGCCAACAAGGTTCAATACCAGGAAATCAGAGGTGCCTTTGCATAGCCAGGGGAAGTGGCAGACACAAGCGCAGTAAACGGCTAAAACCATTCAGGCTGTAGCACAACCCTGGGGAAGAAGAGACTTCCAGTAGCCAGACCACCCCTTCCCCACACCTCACTAAACCAGAGGCCACAGCGCACAAAGCCAGTAACTAAGCCCCCAGTTACTAGCACAGTAAGCATGGGACAGAGCCCCCTGGTTCCCAGAACCAGAAATCCACATAAAAGCCAGGAAAAAGTTAACAAATATGAAGATGAATTCCAGAAAACCAAGGACTATTGATTCTTTTTATGGAGACAGGAAGATCAAAACACCAATTGAGAAGTGGATGGCATTGACACTCTGCCCATATCTGCAACTTCAAAAGGGAATGTGAACTGGTCTCAAGCCCAAGAAGGATTCCTGAAAGAGCTCAAGGAGGATTTTTAAAACCAAATTAGAGAGGTAAAAGAATAAAAATGGAACAAAAGTCACTGATGACAACACATCTGTAAAAGAGTAAAATTTGTGAAATGGCTAAGGAGATTCAGAATCTCATTAGAGAGAATGATGCCCCGAAAAGTAAAATTAACCAAATGGAAAAGGAGGGTCAGAAGCAAAATGAAGATAACAATTCATTAACAATTAGAATTGAGCAAGTAGAAGCTAAAGACTATGAGACATCAAGAATCAGTGAAACGAAATCTAAAGACTTGAAAAAATAGAAAAAAAAACCATTAAATATCTGGCTGGAAAAATGCCTGAAATGGAAAACAAATCAAGGAGACATAATTTAAGAATTATTAGTCTAACTGAAAGCCATGATGAAAAAAAGAGCCTGGACAGTATCTTCCAAAAATTATTAATGATAATGACCCGAAGGTCCTAGAACCAAAGGGTAAAATAGTCTTCAAAAGAATCCACTTATCACTCCCTGAAAGAGATGTCAAATTGAAAATTCCAAGGAATATTTTAGTTAAATTCCAGAATTATCAGGACAAGAAGAAAATACTGGAAGCAGCCAGAAAGAAACAATTCAAATATTGCAGAACTACAGTCAGGATCATGCAGGATCTTGCAGCTTCTACCTTAAAAGACAGGAGAAACTGGAATATGATATTCTGAAAGCAAAGGAGCTTGGACTACAACCAAGGATCAACTACCCAGCAAAATTGAGCACAATTTTTAGGCAAGGAGATGGACATTCAATGAAATAAAGGAATTCCAGACCTTACTAATGAAAAGGTCAGAGCTCAAGGGAAAATTTGATCTTCAAATACAAAACTCAAGAAAGAAATGAAAGGGTAAAGAGGGGAAAAAAACCTAGTTAATCAAAAAGGGCAAAGTGTTTACATCTTTGTATAGGATTATATTGTTTTATACATGTTATATATATAATGAGAATACTATAGTTATACAATAGACTGAGGGCGTGTAAAGGCAATTAGTAAATGAGAAGATCTTACCCCAACCCCACGGCCACTGTGTCCCCCTGCCACCTCCACTAACACTGCCTCCCCCTCTGCCATTTGAATAGGCTTCAGGTGAGGCTCTGAGTGGGGCCAATGATGGGAGGTCTCATTATGTCTTCCCTCACAAGTAGGCCCAAACCCCTAGATACCAATGTGGGTGTGAAGCCCCCAGGGTCCTAAGGGGAGTTGCTAAAAACAGAGCCAACAGTAGGTGCCTAAGTTCTGGTCACTCAGATGGCATTTTCTAGCCGATAGGATGACTTCTAACAACTGTATAAAAAGAGAGAACACAACTTGGAGAGAGAGATGTGGTGGAAACAGGTGACAGAGGAGAGGCAAAAGCAGAGCCAGGAAAAGCTGAAGCAGAAGAAGCTGAAGCAGCAGGCACTACTGAGAGCAGGACTGAACCATGTTCAGACCGGAGAGGGCTGAGCAAGGACTTGAGGCCAGTGGGTAATCTTCTTACTGGAGGGCCCTAGAATTGGGGAAGTACGGATATGATTTGGCTTACTGCCATAACTTTTCTCTGTAACCTCCTGGTTACTATTGCGAGGTGAATTTATTGGGTCTGGAAGGTTTTGGCCAGGATATTGAATTAGGGACATTGGTCCATGGGTCTGTCACTTTGGAGCTTGAATAAATGCTTTAGTTCCTCTGCCTTCTACGTAGAGAATTCCTTATGTTCTGTGATCCTTAACCATTCAGGCAAATTGGTGTTTTTCTTTGAAATCATGAATTGTGCCTTAATGTTATAAGGTGTCAGTATAAAATAACTGATATAATGATAAAAATATAATTAAGGGATGTAAAGGGATGGTTTTGGGAGAAGAGGTAAGGAGGTAGTAGAAAAGTGTAAAGTACATCATATGAAGAGGAACAAAAACATGTCATAGTAGAGGGAAATAAAGGAAGGAGAAGAGCAGTATTTGAGCTTTGCTCTCATTGGATTTAGTTCAAGGAGGGAATAACTTACTCTGATGAGCATGGAAATCAAACTTGTCTTACAGGCAGTAGGAGGAGAAAGGGGAAAGAAAAGGGGGGTGGTCAGAAAGGAGGGAAGAAGAAGCAAGGGGAAAAGGGTAAGATAAGGGAGAGAAATCAATAAACCAGATAAACCTTTGGCATTCCTAGTCGTTATTTTTTTTTCATTTTTTTATATTTTATTATTTAATATTTTAGTTTTCAACATTGATTTCAACAACATTTTGAGTTACAAATTTTCTCCCCATTTCTACAATCCCACCCACTCCAAGATGGTATATATTGAAGGTGGACCATTCCCCAGTAAGCCTTCCCTTCTCTCACCTCACTCCCCCCACCACTCCCCGTTCTCCTTACTTTCTAGTACAGCAAGATATATTTTTATGCCCTATTCTCTACATATATGATTTCCCATTTGCATGCAAAATAACTTTTTTTTGAGCATCTGCTCTTAAAATTTCACATTCTGAATTCTCTCCCCTCTTCCCTTTCCACTCACCCTCCTTAAGAAAGCAAACAATTCAACATAGGCAACGCATGTATCATTATGCAAAACACTTCCACGATAATCATGTTGTGAAAGACTAACTATATTTCCCTCCATTCTATCCTGCCCCCCTTTATTCAATTTTCTCACTTGACACTGTCCCTTTTCAAAAGTGTTCACTTTTGAATACCTACTCCCCCATCCACCCTCCCTTCTACCATCACCATTTTTTACCCCCTCCTCCTACTTTCCTGTGGGGTAAGATACCTAATTGGGTGTGTATATTACTCCCTCCTCAAGTCAAATCCAATGAGAGCAAGATTCACTCATTCTCCCTCACCTGCCGCCTCTTCTTTTCTGACAGAACTGCTATTTCTTGCCACTTTTGTGTGGGATGATTTGACCCATTCTGTCTTTCCCTTTCTCCCTCTCTCAATATATTCCTCTTTCACTCCTTAATTTAATTTTATTTTTTTTTAGATATCGTCCCTTCATATTCAACTCACCCTGTACACTCTGTCTATATATATATATGCGTGTATATATATAAATATATATATTTATATACACGCATATATATACATATATATGCATATATATATACACACATATATATACATATATATATGTGTGTGTGTGTGTGTGTGTGTGTGTGTGTGTGTGCGCGCGTGTGTGTGTGTATTCCCTTCAACTACTCTAATACCGTGAAAGGTCTTATGACTTACACACGTCATCTTTCCATGTAGGAATCTAAAGAAAACAATTGAACTTTAGTAAGTCCCTTATGATTTCTCTTTCTTGATTACCTTTTCATGCTTCTCTTGATTCTTGTATTTGAAAGTCAAATTTTCTATTCAGCTCTGGTCTTTTTATTGACAAAACTTGAAAGTCCTCTATTTTATTGAAAATCCATATTTTCCCTTGGAGCATGATACTCAGTTTTGCTGGGTAAGGATTCTTGCTTTTAATCCTATCTCCTTTGACTTCCAGAATATCATATTCCAAGCCTTTTGATCCCTTAAGGAGAAGCAGCTAGAACTTGTGTTATTCTGATTGTGTTTCTACAATACTAAAATTGTTTCTTTCTGGCTGCTTGCAATATTTTCTCCTTGATCTGGGAGCTCTGGAATTTGGCGACAATATTCCTAGGAGCTTTATTTTTGGGATCTTTTTCAAGAGGTGATTAGTGGATTTTTTCAATTTCTATTTTATCCTCTGGCTCTAGAATATCAGGGAAAATTCCTTGATAATTTTGTGAAAGATGATGTCTAGGCTTTTTTTTTTATCATAGCTTTCAGGTAGTCCAACAATTTTTAGGTTATCTCTCCTGGACCTATTCTCCAGGTCTGTGGTTTTTCCAATGATATATTTGACTTTGTCTTCCATTTTTTT